>ML789252.1:233707-281750 GCA_009831015.1 Picea engelmannii
AAACTTTTAAGAGAACTTTCAGATCCAGAGAGTCTTGACGGATCTCCCACAGACTCAGAGACCAGAAAACAAGCAATCAAAGCAAGGGAAACTAGACTAACTAGGAAACAATCCGTTCCCCAGTATGGTCGCCAATTTTGTTAATGGATAAATTCGTGAGTGCAGACACAGACCAATCTCCCTAGATCCACCTGGATCTAGAACAAAACAGGACAGAATATACCGCTTTCCCTAGATCTAACTATTGAATTAAATTGGAAGTGAGAAGAAGATATGTACCTTGTAATCGCTTCCTTATTCTCTGTTGTTCCTTGCTTCGCTCCAGCGCTCTTGTGCGGTCAAGATCAAAATAGCACAAACCAACCAAAGTGGAAGCAAATAATATATCCAATAGCTAATCTATACATATGATCAAGGAATTATGTAATAAATTAGATCTCACTTTATGGGAAAGAAATATATCATTGCATCATATTAAATGTGAAAGAGAGATTACAACCATTGCCTTGATGTCGTAAGGTCTCTTCCAATTGTCCTTCGTTCCCCACACACTTTGAATCCAAGAATTCTGAGACCATAGATCTGATAGCTGCTCACAATCTATCTTGACAAAGCAAATCTCAAAGCCACTCTAATCAAGCTAATAATTCCAAGCCAAAGAACCACAACCAAGAACCATGAACCCCTTCTCCATGAGAGCTCCTCTCCTTTTATAAGCTGAAGAAGATAAGGTGAGGAGGTTAGGATGATCCCACTAAATCATGAAAGCGAGTAAGATCCAAACCATTCGGATGCCACCTCACCCAAGAAGCTTCTCCTTCTAGAAAATTTGAGAAACCGTACGTTTTTCCCACATGCTGGAATGTTCGCACCCTAGCTATATAGCAACCTGCAAACTATTCTCACCCTGGCTATAGTGCAACCTGCGAGAATTGATCATTCTCGCACTCTGCCTATATAGCAACCTGCGAACATTCCTTTTTATAAGGTTTTTACATAGGAAAATGCAACTTTTTCCTCAGGAAAAGTTCTTCTTCCTTCTCTCTTTAGGAACTCAGGCCACTGTGACCCCTCTAAAATCAATAGATAGGTTTACATCATTAAAAATCATAGGGATGACGAAAATAATGTATAACACTAGGGAAGGAGGGGTCTTCATGAACCACAAATGGGAAACCTTCCTAATCTATGTAGCCAACTTAGGAATCACATCAAACAATGCAACAAAGTTGGAGGGACTCAGACGAGGCATCGAAATAGATATAGAAGGGGAAATTTTGGCCTTGGAGGTTGAGGGGGGACTCCCATTTAGTTATAAGAGGTCTGCAATAGCTCCTGAATGGGGTTAAGGTAGAGAATATTTCTTAGAATTGGCATTTGAGTTACGGACTTTCATCTCTAGGGGCTATGGTAACTTCCTTCATGGCCATAGTCCCCAAGAAGACAAGAAGGAAGGAAAATGTGGTTTTTTATTTCATGACCAACCTAAGTGTCACGATGCATGAGAATTCTCGAACTTGGTGTCCATGGGACCCACTTCCAGGCGGGATGGAAGAGCAATTCCAACACAGCTACCACGTTAACATAACAACGTCGAGAGAGGTGGTCAATCATACTGGATAGGAAACTAGGGATCAGGGCCTACAACATGAAGCAAGTAAGGATGACAGGTGTCTGAGACTATGATGGAAGGTACATAGGAGGAAAGGAAGGCCCTCCCTGAAGAAGGTATGCACCCCGAGCTAGAAAGAGATCACATGTGAAAATCTAGAAACATGCACAAAAATGAAGATTAATTTAAGGCTAATGACAATGATAACATAGAGAGGTTTGTTGAGGAATGGTCAGAACAAGGTTAAATTAACTATGACAAAGTGAATGGAAATTTCGTCATCAATGGAAAGAACAAACATATGTTGTAGGCAATCTTGACAGCTCGAGTGAGAAGGTAAGCGGTCTAATCACCTTCCTCACCATTATTTAATTTTGTGAGTAGTACCATAGAGGTCGTAACATGATCTTTGAGTACCAGTCCAACAACTTCAATGATGAGGTTTACAATCTTAAATCTGAGGGAGGAAGGTTTAGTCACCCTACATTGAGATATTATTGTAACTCCTTGTCTATCCTTTGGCCGAAACTCAGTTTAAATCTTAGGATTAGCCAGAGGGGAAGTATGGATCGATGATGGATCAAGAATACTAAGAGGGGTCAGACAAGTCACCGTGACAGTGAAGAATCAATTTCAAGGGTCCAAGGTCACCTCTCTGTAGCAGAAAAGGAAGCTCACAGCACATAGGAGAATTTTTAGGTCTATTTGTAACATCCCTCTCTTGCACGCACTGAGAAGACTTATTCTTTGAGGACACTTGCATGCAAGTGATCCGGTTCTTTATACGATTGGCTCTTTTGATTATTATTATGATATATTGTGGATCTGATGATATTTTAATTTTTCTATATTTACATTAGCAGGTGCTATTGACTAGGTTCTTCTGAGTGTGAAATACTCTGGACGTTAGAGGATGTTCATGGAATCGATGGATCTCCTTGGACTCCAGATTGAGTCAAGGAATGGACTATTATGGTTTGATTGTCTTTGATATTACAGATGTGACATATGACTAGATATTATGATGTTGATTTTTATATCTCACATGTTTTGTTGATGGATGCAGGATGACGATAGCTTGCCAACCATACCCACATTTGGAGTAAAGGGGTCATGTACGACAACCAGATACATTGAGGGAGAGGTGTGGCAGCAGCCCTACCAAAACCTACTAGCACTCTCATCGTGGCCTAAACTGTAGGTTAATGATTACCTAGTTCGAGAGACCCACGATGTCGTGAGGGTAGACTGGGATAGTCTCTCATGATGATTCTAAGGGGCACACAATAAGGTAGGTTCCTTATTCCTTAGAGGCCCTTAGTCTCCCACAAGATCACCTGGTGGAGTATTGACTCTAGGGATTTGACATCTACCAAATTTAGTCAAGAGGAAAGTGGCACCCTTGGAGCATGTAGTGTGTCTTGAAGGGCACATCGCGCAAATAAAGAGGAATGCAAGCGAGTGGCACCATTAGAGCATGTAGTGCGTCTTGAAGGGCACGTCATGGTTTTAACTCGGGTAAGTTAATAAACCTAGTACCTAGAAAACTATGCCTCCTTAGGACATGGTCGGCCTTAAAATAAGATGATTGTATGAGTAAACATAATAATTAATTGTTCCCTTAAAAAATTGTCGCCCAGCCTAGTGAAATTATAACCTAGGTCTAAGTAGAACATGTGAACAAAGAATAAAAAACTAAATAGACATGTAACAAGAAGGGGTAAAGAAAATTCAAACATCATTTATTAAAGTAAAAATTATAATGGAGGATTAAATCATTAAAAGCGTAATGGTTGTTTTTGTATAAACTTGCTAATTCTGAACTTAGTTAAAAAGAAAAAGGGGAAAATTAAAGAAAAAGGGAAACTTAAAGAAAAGAGGAAAGTCTAACTTAATAGGGAATCTAGCCTTTAGAACTTTCTAATTGCAAACTGAACTAGGATTTAGGAAAGGCGTAAGGCATTTTATAAATGTAAGGGAATAAAGGGACACCGAGGAGCATTTTTAGGAACACTTTTAGATGGGTGAGGGAAATAGGCATATTTCATTAATTAATAAATTGATTTTCTGGTGCAACTAGGGGATCGGGCGACATGTGTACGGGGGAGGTTTTTCCTAATTAAATAAATGAAAAAGGAATCTAATGAGGGTTTGGGAAACAAATCACTTGAAAACTCTATAAAAAGGATGGCGGAGGAGGAGTATGATCACGTCTCGTTTGCATAAGGTTACGTTGCTGGAATTTTATCTTGATTGAATTTCTCTTGTGGGAGTTGCGGTACCCAGCTCGGTTAATGAGTGGTAGATCAACCTTGTGAGGTGATATGGGAAGCTAGCCTTCTTTGTTATTGTGTGTGTGGCCCATTTTCGGCTTGGGGGGCTCAGGGAGAAGAAGATGTTGGATTACTAAGAGGGGGCGTGAATCAGTAATAGCATAATTATAATCCTTTTTCTCCAAATAATCCAAGTGTTATATCAATGTAGAATTATTATCCAATAATGAGAAATAAGAAATGAACAATCACACACATACACAGTACATGAATGTCTTACATGGAAACCCAAATAGGGATAAAACCACAGAATTCTTTTTCTTATATGTCTTGAAGAATTACATTCACTGGAAACACCGACTTCCTTTGCTTTCTAGCTACAACTAGAAGGAGGTTCCAACCCCCTAGTTTCTCAGGCTACAACCTGAGGGAAGCTCCAACTCCCCAATTCTCTGGCTACAACCAGAAGGAGGCTACAACCCCCTATGTTCTCCAGCTACAACCGAAAGGTGGCTAATACCACCTCTCCTTGCCCCGTCCAACCACCCTAAAGTATAAGTAGAATGATGGAATCACTATCAACCTGTCACTGTGAGATATACTGCCATACAACTATATCAACTTGTTCCACTGACCTGTATCCAATCTGTAGAACTGCCCTGTAATCAATATGTACCTGAACTAAACATGTATCTACAAAATTACAACAGATACGCTACCTGTAGTGATGCAGCTCGTGTATGTACGTGCCCTATTTGTTATGCAACCCGCATATGTACATTCCCTATCTGTTATTTATCTTGTGTATGCCTTCTGAAACTAGGGTTTCCTTTCACTTGAAAAACTTCTGATCCTTTATAACTTCTTTCACATAGATCTATAACCTGTTAGTGTATCCAAACCGTAATTGTACCCTATGCATGCATCCTCATACATAACCTCTACTCAAGGTAATTTTGTCTCTCTCTAGTCGTGTTCCATATAGGTATGTGTAATCATGAATAGGTATAATATCCCTCACATGATCTTAGTCACAAACCCCTTTATGATTTTCAACTTCTCAATACATCAATAAATACAAGATCTCAACCATGTACCATAAAAAATCTAATCCATATACCAAGAAATATAGGATGTGCCTCAACAAGAAGTATCAATGATAAATATACCAGCACTGTATTTCAGTAGATCTGACTTATACAGAATATCCCATGTATCCACTAGTCTCTCTAGGAAGAATCCTCAAATCTCCATTGTCATTCCTCATGCATACATCAAAATCCAACTATTCATATAAATAAGATATACCTTTTGAACCAATGGATGGATCTGATGTATCTAAGCACTCTTGACCTTCCTGGGAGATTGATCTCAGAATCTAGAACCTTTGCACATTCATATTCTCAAGTTTCATGGATTTATCAACATGTAATCACCCTATACATAGCCAGCCCGCGTACGTACTCACCCTACACACAGACATCCTGCGTATGTGTATGCACCCTATACACAGCCAACCCGCATACATATTCACCCTATACACAGCCATCCCATGTACATGTACTCACCTTATACACAGATAGCCTGCATACGCCTCAGAAAATAGGGTTTTCTGTGAAATCAAAAATTTTGTCGTCAACCCTTTGTGCTACCTCAGACGTTTTCCACTTCATATGTATCCACAAGTATTTACAAGAAGCTTTACACAAAAAAATAGATATACAATATGTACAAGTGTGTTTTTATGAGTGAGCTTTGTCTCTTATTTATATCTTCATGTAGCCTTACACTTTCTTTATTTTAGGGCTTCTTCATTTAAAATAATTTCTTTTTGCAAAGCACTTTGACTCTTGGGGGCTTCTATAAGACTCATGAGGGTTCTCCAACTTCATATGGTCATAACTCTCTAACCGTGAGGAGTTATGTGACGTTCCACATACCACCAGAAACAACTTGACAAGAATCATCCATATAGGGTAGTTTCACTCACAAATTCACTGTCCTTCATATCATTATTCCTCAAATAATCATGGGTTCTCTCACTCCACAAAGCGTCTTACTGTGAGGGATTTCATCATAAGGGGACCACTTTGGATTTCATCGATTTTTATTTCTTATCAACCATGAAAAGACAATAATGAGTCATCTTTACATCAAACAATCTTGGGTCCATTACCCAAACCTTGTGCCACGGGGATTTCTTCAAGGGTTGACATCAATGACAACCAACTTTAATCAACAATCTCCCCCTTTGGCATTGATGGCAACACTCTGATGCAATAATGAAAACATATCACTCATGCTCCCCCTAGAACCATGCCTCTATCCTCTATATCTAATAAATTTGCTCCCCCTGGAACCATGCCTTTGTCCTCTGTCTCTGTCCTGTGCATCTAATAAATATGCTTCCCCTGGAACCATGCCTTTGTCCTCTGACTCTCTTCTCTATATCTGATAAATCTCTCCCCCTTGTCATCAATGGAAAAGGTATCTTTCCATCCAGGGTTGCTTTCCCTGACTGAACTGTCCTCTTATGGTGCTTCCTCGTGTAAATATAAGACATATAATAGAAGCATTAAAAAAACATTCATTTTGGAGTAGAAATAACTCCAAGTCTCCGGCGAATATATTCAAAGGATTCTCGTGGAAGTGTTTTTTTGAATATGTCTGCCAATTGTTATTTTGTGCCCACATACTCAAATCTGATGTTCTTTTCTGCAACCTACTCTCATAGAAAGTGATACTTGATTGGAATGTGCTTCATCTTGGAGTGCATCACCGGGTTCTTCGAGATACTGATGGAGCATGTATTATCAAAATATATTGGAATGGGCTCATCATACTCAACCTGTATATTTGTCAGAGTTTGTTTCATCCAAAGAACCTGTGTACAACATGATGTTGCTGCAATATACTTTGCCTCGACTGTAGATAAAGATACTGATGATTGTTTCTTGCTTAGCCATGATACCAAACACTCACCTAAGTAGAACGTTGCTCCACTGATGATTCATCGGTCATCAATACAACCTGCCCAATCTGCATCTGTGTAGGCAATAAGTGATAGATCTTTTCCTTTTGGATACCATAATCCAAACTCTTATGTTCCTTTGAGATATCTGAAAATCCTCTTTACTGCTAATACATGTGATTCTTTTGGTGCTACTTGAAATGGTTCCACTTGTCCAATTGTCTGCATTACATCTGGTCTAGATGTTGCCACATATAGTAGGTTGTCAATCATTGACCTGTATTGCCTCTGATCTGTAGACTTCAAATCATCATCTTTGCTCAACTTACAACTAGTTTGCATGGAAGTGATAACTGGTTTGCAATCTTCCATTCCGAACCTATTTAGAATTTCTCTGATATACTTTGTTTGAGAAATAAAAATTCATTGGTTGCTTTTACATATCTAAAGTCCTAGAAAGAAGGATAGTTCTCCAAATAATGAAATTTCAAATTCATTTTGCATATCTTTTGGAAATTTCTGGCTTAATCTGTCATCATCACTACGAAAAATAATATCATCAACATAAACTTCAATTAATAAAATATTACCTTGACTTACCTTGATGTAGAGGTTGTTGTCTACACTTCCTTTTCTCAACCCTGCCTGATGCAAATACTCATCCAGTCTAGAGTACCATGCTCTAGGAGCCTGTTCTAGACCATACAAGGCCTTCTTTAATTTATACACATAATCTGTGTTCTCTGACAGCTAAAATCCTTCTAGTTGTTCAATGTAGACTTCTTCTTCAAGTTCCCCATTCAGAAAAGATGATTTTATGTCCATCTAATATACTATAACATTTTTGGAGCATGCATAAGCTAAAAGCAAACAGATTGCTTCCATTCTGGAAACTGGGGAAAATGTCTCTTCAAAGTCGATTCCTTCAATCTATGCATATCCTTTACATACCAATCTAGATTTATTCCTTGTAACCTATCCATCTTCATTCAATTTATTCCTAAAAACCCATTATGTGTCGATCACATTCTTATTCTTTGGTCTTGAAACCAATTCCCAAGTGTCATTTTTCTCTATTTGATCCAATTCTTCATCCATGGCCTTATTCCAAAATTAATCCTTGCTGGATTCTTCAAAACAGTTTGGTTCAATTGTAGATAAGAGTGCCAGGTGTGTTTGTTCTGGTGAATGAATTATTTTTCTAGTATCAAGTCCTGCATCTTTGTTCCCGATAATTTGATCTGAAGGATGATTCTTCTGTACTCGTTTATTGGGTGTCTTTGGAGACACTTGTTGAACTTTCTCTTCTTCTTCTATCAGATTCTCTTCATCTTTTTCTTCTACTTCTTTTTTTGCTTCTTCTTCTTCAAAAATTTGTTCCATTGATTTGTTTTCTTCTTCCTTTGATTCTGGTCTGTTTGTTTCATCAATTGTTATGTTGATGCTTTCCACAACTTTTTTCAATCTTGGATTGTAACACTTGTATGTTTTCCTTGTACTTGAGTAACCAACAAGTACTCCTTTGTCCACACGAGAGTCAAAATTTCCCATTCTTCCATCTTCTCTTTTGATGTAGCATTTTCTTCCAAAAACTATGAAGTGCTTCACATTTGTAGGTCTTCCTTTCCATAGCTCGTAGGGAGTTTTACCAGTGTTGTTTCTAAGCATTAATCTGTTTTGAATGTGAACTCCTATATGCACTTCCTATGTCCAAAATATATCTGTCAATTTGGAATCCATTAGCATTGTTCGAGCCATTTCCTGTACTATCATGTTCTTTCTTTCAACAAATCCATTCCATTGAGGTGTCCTAGAAACAAAGAATTGTCTTTTTATTCCATGACTGCCACAGTAGTCCATAAATTCCTTTGAAGTGAACTCTCCTCCATTATCATACTTCAAGCATTTGATTCTTGAATCCATCTCATTTTCAATAATTTCCTTGTACATATTGAAGTTTTCAAAAGCTTCTGACTTGTTTTTGAGAAATAAAATTGTAGTCATTCTTGTATAATCATCAACTAATAACATAAAGTATCTCTCACCTTTTAATCCCTTTGTTGTAGTTGGTCCAATTAGATCAGTATGCAAAATTTCCAGTGGTATTTTTGTTGAATATTCCTTTGATTTGAACCTGGTCTTTGTTTGCTTTCCTTGTTGACAATTCTTGCATAAAGTGTTGGTTGGTTTCATGATCTGGGGAATTTCTTTGATTGCTTATTTTTTGTTGACTTTGACAAGGTTATCAAAGTGCATGTGACCCATTCTTCTGTGCCATAGCCAAATTTCATCTTCCTTTCCTAGACAACACTTTTCATTTCCAATTTCACTTAACACATATATGTTGTTTGAAGTTCTTTCAGTTGTACCAACCAATTTTCCCAAACCTTCTCTTCTTATCTCACACTTTTGTGAATCGAAATTAACTGTATGACTTTGGTCACACATTTGACTCACATTCAAAAGATTATGTTTCATATCTTCTACCAGTAGAACATTTTGTGCCTTTTCATTCTTGTTCCCAATTCAGATTGTGCCTTCTCCAATGATTTTGGTTGAATTATCATTTTCAAAGGAGACTGATCCATTTCTTTCCTTTCACAAAGTAAGAAATTTGTCTCTATCACCTATCATGTGTTTTGAACACACACTGTCAACATACCAGCCATGTTTCTTCTACTTAGCTTGTAGAGAGACTATGCATTCTTCATTGCTATATTGATATCGATTTGTTATCCATGTCATTTTTTGAGGTTCTTGTATGTGATAGATGTTATTCTGTTGAGGTTCTTTAGGAGGGACTGTCATTGTACAATGTTTGGCCATGTGTCCAAAATTGTTACATTTGTAACATTCCACTTCAGTGCTCAAGGATTCAAACCTGTTGTAACTTCTTATTTTTGTTTCACTAGGTCTTCTTGAATAACCCCTTTGTGTATGACTCTCAAAGTTGTTATTGTTCAGGTTGTTAGCTCTGCAATTTATAGCTTTATGTCCAAAATTATTACATGCATAACATAAACCAAAAAATATAGTTTGATAACTGGGAGTTGAATATCTTCTGAAAGGAGGTGCTCTTATGAATCCTTCTTCTCCTTGAGGCATATCTGTCTATTGTTGATTCTGAAATATGAATCTTCTTGGTGGAGGAGTGTCCCTGTAATCTTCCTTGTATATCTTCCTATCCCCTTTGATTGTTTCTGCATAGATTTTTGGATTTGTTTCTTGCTATGTTGTTTTGGAGATTGATCCCTTTTCTGTCTAATTGTATCCAAGTCCAGACTTGTCAAGATGATATTTTTGACTGCTAATAATGTCATCTAGAACTTTTGAGCTATTCTGCATATTTTTCTTTTGAATATCCTTTCTTAGTGTGACAATCTCTGCTTCCAAGTTTCCAATGATCTTGTCCTTTTCTTCTAGTTGTTCGTTGAGTGCTTCTTCAATTCTTTTATCTTCTTCTATTTAAACCTTCAATTTTGTTATCATTTGTTCTAGTTCTCGAATGTCCATTTTCTTGTCTAGTTCTACTTGTAGTTTCTTGTTTTTCTTATTTTCTCTTCTGATAACTTCTATGGCACACATTAATTCTTCTCGATAGTCAACTTCTGCCTCTTCAATTTGAACTTCAACTTCTTCATATCCTTCTTCGGCTTCTTCATATTCTTCTTCAGAGTCTTCTTTGTCATAATATTTTACTACCATGAATAGAACTCTTCATGTCTCACTGTCACTGATTTCATCTTCATCTAATGATGAGATGTCTTCTTTGATGCAGAAGCTTTTCTTGAAATCTTTCTTTGTAGTTCTTTTGCCTTTATATGTGTGTTTGAATTTTGAGTAACCTTCATCATTTCTCTTTTTCTTATGAGGACATTTATTAGCAAAATGACCAATACCATCACAATTAAAATAAATTAAAGGAATCTTAACTCTATACCTATTGTTGGTTCCCTTGTTCAATATTTTGATGAATTCGGCCACTTCTTTATCATCTTCCGAGATGTCGTTGTTGCAGCTATATTCTTCTTGTTCCTTTTTATTTTTCTTTGATCTTTTGGATGCTTTTAAGGCTGCTTATTTTACATCTGGATTTTCTTGTTCAGTTCTCATTTCATATGTTGTGAAGATTCCATGTAGTTCGTCCATGCTTATTGATTTTAGATCAGATATTTCTTATAGTGCTGATATCTTAGGGTTGAATCTCATAGGAAGAGATCTTAGTACCTTTTGAACAATTACAGATTCTTTGATTTCTTCTCCCAATCCTATGATTGCATTCACTATTTCATCAACTCGTAAGAAGTAGGCTGCAATATTCTCATCTTCCTTCATTTTTAGTTGTTTGAACTGACCTCTGTAAGTTTGAAGCTTTGCTTCTTTGACTTTTGTATGTCCTTCATAAATATTTCGAAGCTTGTCCCAAATCTCTTTAGCGGATTTACACTGTGAAACTTTGGTGAATACCATATCATTGAGAGCATTCAAAAGTGCATTTGTAGCTTTGCAATTATTCTCATTGAGTTTCATTGCTTTGTCATTTATTGGTGGAACTGTTGACTGTGTATCCATCTACAATTGATTTCCAAACTTGAAATCCATGTGCTTGTATATATGTCTTCATCCTTATGCTCCAAAATCCATACTTATGTCCATCAAACTATGGTATTACATTTTTATACAAGTTGGTACTTTCCAAAGGAACCTGCTCTGAAACCAATTGTTGGATTACTGAGAGGAGGGGTGAATCAGTAATAATGTAATTATAATCCTTTTTCTCCAAATAATCCAAGTGTTATATCAATGTAGAATTATTATCCAATAATGAGAAATAAGAAATTAACAATCACACACATACACAATACACTAATGTTTTATGTGGAAACCCAAATAGGGAGAAAACCACAGAATGCTTTTTCTTATATGTCTTGAAGAATTACATTCATTGGAAGCACCGACTTCCTTTATTTTCTAGCTGCAACTGCAAGGAGGCTCCAACCCCCTAGTTTCTCAGGCTACAACCTGAGGGAAGCTCTAACTCCCCAATTCTCTGGCTACAACCAGAATGAGGCTACAACCCTCTATGTTCTCCGGCTACAACCGAAAGGTGGCTACAACCACTTGTCCTTGCCTGTACAACCGCCCTAAAGAATAAGTAGAATTATGGAACCACTGTCAACCTGTCACTGTAAGATATATTGCCATACAACTGTATCAACCTATGCCACTGACCTATATCCAATCTGTACAACTTCCATGTAATCAATATTTACCTGAACTGAACATGTATCTACAAAATTACAACAGATACGCTACCTGTAGTGATGCAGCCCACATATGTATGTTCCCTATCTGTTATGAAACCTGCATATGTATGCACCCTATCTATTATTCAATCTGCGTATGCCTTTTGAAACTAGGGTTTCCTTTCACTTGAAAATATTCTGATCCTTTGTAACTTCTTTCACATAGATCTGTAACTTGTTAGTGTATCCAAACTGTAACTGTACCCTATGCACGCATCCTCATACATAACCTCTACTCAAGGAAATTTTGTCTCTCTCTAGTCATGTGCCATATAGGTATGTGAAATCATGAACAAGTATAATATCCCTCACATGATCTTAGTCATCAACCCCTTTATGATTTTCAACTTCTCAATACATCAATAAATACAAGATCTCAACCATGTACCATAAAAAATCTAATCCATATACCAAGAAATACAGGATGTGCCTCAACAAGAAGTATCAATGATAAATATACCAACACTGTATTTCAGTAGATCTGACTTATACAAAAGATCCCATGTAGCCACTAGTCTCTCTAGGAAGAATCCTCAAATCTCCATTGTCATTCCTCATGCATACATCAAAATCCAACTATTCATAGAAATAAGACATACCTTTTGAACCAATGGATGGATCCGATGTATCTGAGCACTCTTGACCTTCTTGGGAGCTTGATCTTAGAATATAGAACCTCTGCACCTTCATATTCTCAAGTTTTGTAGCTTTATCAACATGTACTCACCCTATAGAAAGGCATCCCACGTACATACTCACCCTATACACAGATAACCCGCGTACGTGTACACACCCTATACACAACCATCCTGCATACGTACGCACCCTATACATAACCATCACGTGTACGTGTACTCACCCTATACACAGGCAGCCAACGTACGCCTCAGAAAATAAGGTTTTCTATGAATCCGAGAATTTCTCCATCAACCCTTCGTGCTACCTTAGACGTTCACCACTTCAGATGTATCCACAAGTATTTACAAGAAGCTTTACACAAGAAAATAGATATACAATATGTACAAGTGTGTTTTTATGAGTGAGATTTGTCTCTTATTTATATCTTCATGTAGCCTTACACTTTCCTTATTTTATGGCTTCTTCATTTAAAACAATTTCTTTTTGCAAAGCACTTTGACTCTTGGGGGCTTCTATAAGACTCATGAGGGTTCTCCAACTTCATATGGTCATAACTCTCTAATCGTGAGGAGTTATGTGACGTTCCACATACCACCAGAAATGGCATGACACGAATGATCCATCTAGGGTAGTTTCACTCAAAAATTCATTGTTCTTCATCTCATTATTCCTCAAATAAGCATGGGTTATCTCACTTCGCAAAGAGTCTTCCCGTGAGGGTTTTCACCATAAGGGGACCACTTTGGAATTCATCAATTTTTACTTCTTATCAACCATGATAAGACAATAATGAGTCATCTTTACATCAAACAATTTTGGTTCCATTACCCAAACCTTGTGCCACAGGGATTTCTTCAAGGGTTGACATCAATGATAACCAACTTTAATCAACAGAAGAGTACCCCTAGTGTTGAAAGGGAGGTACCGGTGAGGTCTCAGCGGTTGGCAGGCCGGAGCAAAATGGAGCACGAGTGTGAGACAACAATAGTGGAACCTTCGCCTTCGCTCAAGGTACACGTCTAAATTTCTCAATTTTTATTTACTTGATTGCATGTTGATTTACATTGAGATGGCATAAATTCTGGTTCCTCGCTCTGTGTTTCGTTGTTATTATGTGGATTTATCATTCACCCAAGAGAGACTTTATCCTTATGTAGTTTGTGGTATCTATTGCACACCTAGCGCCCCTTGCTTAATTATATGTAGTCTGATTTCTGGTTACGCAGCAACCTTTATTCATTCAGTTGTCTTCATGCTTTCTCTTATTCTTGTGGCACAACGATAGTTGCACCTGTCAGATTTTTGCATGCGTTTGTTTTATAATTTTTGTTGTATTGTGATTTGTTGTTGGTTGTGTATCATTTTAATTTCCTGGAGCTCGTCTGATTTTCCCATGGCCAGAACGAGCACCGGACCCAACCCTTGGCCGACATTTTATAATTTTTATTTCATTTCAATTTTGGGGCTGTGTAATGTTGTTTTATTTGAAGTATTGCTTGAAATTTTGTGGCCATTACCTTCACAATGAATGAGTGAAGGGGATTCTATTTTCGGGACGGTGTTTGTATTTTATTCTAGATTTATTGTTTCTAACTCCATCTATGCCCAGATATATTATACAGTCCTTGTCCAATATTCTTTTAAGTGATCACAATCTCTATGCTCTACACCTGTGACTTCACTCCCTGTAATTGCACTCTTACCTGCCTGTATGATTCTTTATCCCTTGGCGACCCAAAGAAAACGTGGAGGTCCCTCTTCATGATAGGAACATTTGTCTGCAATCCCAAGTATTTCATAGTTAAAAATTTTGACTACAATCTCTTGCATCCAATCTACCCAACGAATTTTAGTTACTATCAGTCGATGAATTTATAATTATTTAATTTGAAACGCTGATTTATGGAAAGTGATCGCTCCCTTGGGTTTATTTTTATTTACTACTCTTAACAGTCATTCGTTCGAGTATAGAGATCTTGCCCGAGGAGTGTGGAATGCCAGGTGTTAAACTTCCCTTTTGGCAGTGAATTATGACAACGTTTTGATTTATTACTACACAAATTTTTATTCTTCTATATTTTACTATAACTACCCAGATATTTTACTTTTGTATCTTAATTATGACAAAATTCTGATATCCCTTGATCAACTGCACAACGATTTTAATTATTCCTATTTCTCCATGTTTTTATTAAATATTTGTTGTTGTGAAATCTATTTACTGACAGTTGGCAGAGGTAATCATTGCTAATTTTGGGAATCTTGGGTTTAACCAAGCCCATATTTTAATATCTTGTTTATGATTACAAAGATCTTTTTTCTTAAGTGCACAAAGATTTTAATAATCACCCAGGGAATTAATTATTTAATGGTTTAGCTGGCAAAGTTCTATAGTTTAGGAAATCGTTAAATAAGAATTGTAGCGGCTGGAATGTGGCAGAGTACCCGTTATGGTGGTCACCCATCTAGACCCGTGATGTTTTTATAACAGACGTAAGGTTTTAATATGATTAATATAGGGAATAACCATGATTAATAGTTAATTTATTTTAGCACAAATGATCGTTCCAGCGAACGTGTATGGTATTAATACAATGGCAATTATAGTTTAGAATACTTTTAAGTTCAGTGATTACCAACAATGGCATTTTTCCCAGCTGGCGTGTATAAAATAAAGGGAATGCTTCAACGTGTTGTTCATAAGGCTCCCAACACATACACCTTACACAGGTCATTTCCTTATTGTACAACATAACTATTTGGTCAAAATTGATGGTTGACTCAAGGGTCATATGCCCTCAATTACGTCATTGAATATGAAAGTTGATTTTACCAAATTTCTCCCTTTTAAAACTCATAAATCGTTATTCTTGTTTCCAACTAAAGACAATAATTGGTTCTAAGTAGTTTATTGTATGGTGATTTACATCTCTAACTAATATAGTTAGTTTCGACTATTTAGTTCCTTTCTAGGAAAACTAAAAATGTATCCTTGCAACATCAGTTATAGAATATCTTTCATTTAAAAAAGGATTTACCTTTTTGTATTTGTTTTCTATCCCATATATAGAATTCTTCAAATTGGTATTGGTTTAGTAATCTATACATGAGCACTATGTTCAAAAATGATGATTAAATTACTTTATTTAAATTGATGAATTCAATTTGTTTCTCTTTCCTTATGTGGTTATTGATTTTATGAACTTAATCTACATTTGGTGTTATACTTATTGATTTGTAACCATACTAAATTGGTTTTTCCTATTTTTATATAAGGGTAATAGATCCTCAATGTTTATAATTATTTGAAAGTCTAACTCAAAAATTGCTATAATGAAAAAGCGTATAGAAGTTAGACTAAGATTTAGGAGCTACAAAGTTCTTTATTTTTAACACTTCTCCTTTCATTTACAACTTTAAAACATTCTCTTTCAGTAATAATGTATGTCAGTGCCAGTAGAATTCAAGCACATTGGATTTTATGGTTGGTTGAGGTTTTTGAATTATTTGTTGCGCATGGGTCACTGGCGCCCTTGTCGCATTGTGGAAATGTGATACCTTACGATTGGGTCATTGCATGCATTAATTGATAAGTGCATATGAAACCTAACTTAGGATCATGCGCCTCTCAAGGTGGATGATCTTGTTGTATTTATGGTTGTACTTATTTTTGTAAATTTTATTATGATTGTCTCTCACTCGTCGGGAAGGTTCTAGTGACTGGTCGTTGAAGTTGTTGTGTTTGGAATGATTGATGTTGTTTTTTATCTTAGTAGGTGAGATCTTGCATGTGTCAGGAGGGATGTAGACACCTCCTTGTTCCTCGGAACAGTCGCCAACCTTGAGACCTTAGATGGTCAAAATTGATGGGAACCTCGGCTTGAGCATTACTTATGTGTTCTGGAGGTCCTAACCTTACAGGGTAGGATGGACGGGTAATCATTTTTATTTTGTCTAATTGATTTTCATAAGTTGCCTCCAGCTACATGATGTGTTATTATATTGGGTCACTAAGTTGTATGTTCCCTGACTTGCATGCATTGTTTTCGTCGTTGAGTTGCGTTGATTGACTGTTGTTGTTGTTACTTCCTGCTTTAGAAAAATAAATAAAAAATTTCACTTGTTATGCATTGCATGTTGTCATAACGATGGGGGTCGTTACATATAGTATCAGAGCCAGTTTGACCCATGACTTGGGATCACTATGGCTTCTGTTGATTAGATATTTGATTATAATGTTGCTAATTAAATTGATTTGTATTCATGCAGGTAATTATGGTTAGAGGATGTCATGGAGGTAGACGACGGGGTACTAGAGGAGGAGGCATGACGCCCCCAATAGTATACATGCTTGAGGGGTCTAACCCCCAGGGAGACAAACAAGTTGTCGGGAAGGAACAAATAGTTGTGGGAAATGTGGTTGGGTTGATGAGGTCCTTCCAAAGGATGTCTGAGGCATTGATCAATCATTTGGATAGAGATGAGACTAGGGTGTCGACACCTCCTTAGGGTCCACCATGTGCTCCGGTCGGTACTAGTAGCATTCACCATGAAATCGAGAAGGTCAAATTTCCTGAGTTCTTTGGTGCCCCGGACGACACAACCATCGAAGCATGGTTGGAGAACATAGCAATGTGCTTTTCACTTTGTGACTATACCTCCAACATGAAGGTCTACATGGTGGTATTTCAACTGAAGGGGAACACTCTTCTATGGTGAAACACGCTCTTACCACAATTGAACATGGCAATCGAAGACATGTCATGGGAACTATTTCAGGAATAGTTCCGGGAGAGGTATTTATCTGAGGAATTCATTGAGAATCAGCTCAACAAGTTCAACTCCTTGCGACAGGGTGGTCATATGGTGCCCAAGTATGAGGCTCATTTCATGGAGCTGCTTCGGTATGCTCCGCACCTAAATACTGAGAAACTTAAGGTCAACAAGCTTGTGTTCGGCCTTAACGTTAGCATTTGTGCAAAGATGAGGATTTTGATGCCTCAAACCTTGCATGATGTTGTCTAGAAGGCCATCATAGTAGAGGAGGATCTTATCAGTGGGGGTTAGATTAGGACTTGAGCGAGACCAGTGGGACAAGTGTCATCTAGTGTGCTACAACATCAGACACCAGCTAGACATTCACCAGGATTTTGAGGCATTCATAGAGGATCCACATACACTACACCACGGTGACTGACACCTCAGTAGCAGACTCCTTACAGAGTACCAGAGCACTAGTAGCAGTGTTGACCGCAACAATAGTAGTTTAGGCTTGCTCAGTAGAACAAACCAGGGTTCCAGGCTGGTGGTTCGTCAGCTTCTACTTCGGGTACCAGGAGTATTGGACCAAAGAAAGGGTGTTGGACATGTGGAGAGCCACATTACCAGTGTGACTGACCAGTTGAGAGGGCCAGAGAATCTTTAACAGTCGAACCCACTACCGTGGGAGATTTGGGCAAGGCCCATCGGATTCATGCAGTGGTGAATAACTGCCAAGCAGAGCACCAATCAACTATGCTCGAGATGTCAGGTACCATCGCTGACCAAACCCTTAGTATTTTAATAGATACAGGTGCTACAGAGATTTTTATTTCTTGTGCAATGCTAAAAAGAATTAAGGTAAAGGCAGTCGAACAGGAAGATTTTAGCTTTGTAGAAATGGGTTCGGGAGCCAAAAAAAAGGTTGGATGGAAGGTTACGGGTTGTAGCCTTAACTTGGGAGAGTTTTCCACCAGGGTCAACCTGTAAGTCATGATATTAGGGTCTTATGATGTCGTGATCGGTATGGATTGGTTGGAATTACATGAGGTGATACTCAACTATAATACAAAATGGTTGATCTTGGTTGAATACCCTTATTCATCATCAACAACTCTAGTACTCAAGGAGACACTTTAGAGGCATTTCGGAGGCACCATCAGCATTCGTGCAAAGGTCAACAAGTTTGTGTCTGGCCTTAACGTAAGAATTTGTGCAAAGGTGAGGATTCTGATGCCTCAAACCTTGCATGATGTTTTCTAGAAGGCCCTCATAGCAGGGGAGGAGATTATCAGTGGGGGTCAGAGCAGGACTCCAGTGAGACTAGGGGGACAAGTGTCATCTAGTGTGTTGCAGTATCAGACACCGGCTAGAAATTCACCAGGATTTCGAGGCATTCATAGAGGATCCACATACACTACACCACGATGACCAACACCTCAGTAGCAGACTCCTTGCAGAGGACCACAGCACCAGTAGCAGTGTTGACCACAGTAATAGCAGTTTAGGCTTCTTCAGCAAAATAAACCAGGGTTCTAGGCCAGGGGTTGTCAGCTTCTACTTCGGGTAACAGGAGTACTGGACCAAAGAAAGGGTGTTGGACATGTGGAGAGCTACATTACCAGCATGACTTCCCAGTTGAGAGGGCCAAAGAATCTGAAACAGTCTAACCCACTACCAAGGGAGATTTGGGCAAGGCCCATTGGATTCATGTAGTGGTGAATAACTACCAGGAAGAGCACCAGTCGACTGTGCTCGAGACGTCAGGTACCATTGCTAACCAGACCCTTAGTATTTTAATAGATACAGGTGCTACATAGATTTTTATTTCTTGTGCAGTGCTAAAAAGCATGGATGATTTTAGGGGCTAAATTTCACTCGTGGGCTAATTTTCCATGGTTTTTCCAAAAACGAGATTCGCTATTTTAAAAATGATTCACCCAAATTCTATAAGATGAAATTATTTTACCTTAAAAATCGCCAAAATTTTATAAAAACTATATAAAATCCTTAGAAATTTGAATATTATTACAAAAATATCGCCAAACATTTATAGTTGGCATATGAAGGATTAGTAAGATTCGCCAAGGTTTCTACATTTTAAAATAAATTTCCATCCTTAAAATCATCCCTGCTAAAAATAATTAAGGTAAAGGAAGTCAAACAGGATGATTTTAGCTTTGTAGAAATGGATTTGGGAGCCAAACAAAAGGTTGGAGGAAAGGTTACGGGTTGTAGCCTTAACCTGGGAGAGTTTTCCACCAGGTTCAACCTGTAATTCATGATATTAGGGTCTTATGACGTCATGATCTGTATGGACTGGTTGGAATCGCATGAGGCAATACTCAACTGTAATACAAAACGGTTGAGCTTGGTCGAATACCCTTATTTATCGTCAACAACTGTAATACTCAAGGAGGAATTTCGGAGGCTCAATGAATTGTTGATGACAACTGTTAGGACCCTACAATGCACCTTTTTTCTCACACCTTTTGCTACCATTACACCCTTTTTCCACTCATATTTAAACTTATATTATCACCTTACCCTATCTCTCCAAAGGTATATAACGTCTCTTCTCTTTACTATATGTTTAATCTGTTTTGCATATAATTTTACATTACTCTCGTACTTAACCATTGATCAGAAATGTATAAGTGCTAAAACAGTTCGAACTGCATATTAGCATTGAGACCTGTTGTTGAAATAGTCAAAGAACGCAAACCCTATGGCTGAAATAGTCTGTGGTCTATGATGCTGAAACATAAACTCACACAAGAGAAGCTGCTACACTCCCCGTGGTCTACAATGCTGAAACAACAACTCACATAGAAGCTGCTACACTCTCAGTGCACTACGATGCTAAAACAACAACTTACACAAAGCTGTTACACTCTCCGTGGTCTACGATGCTGAAACAACAATGAAGTTGTTACATTGACCACAACAACCGCACCTTGAGCCAGAATTAACCATCGCTGCCACGTGACCACGTGCTGAAATAGTCAGAATGAAAATCCCGTTGTTGAAATAGCCCACAATTTGTGATGCTAAAATAACATACAACAACAGTAACGAGAAGACAAATAAAGAAGTTGTTACTCAAGCTAAAACAACAACACCCCACTCAACACCTTTTCAACTATTGTAATAGAATTCTGTTGCGGGAGACTAGGATATCCTATTCCAGTATAGAGAGTCGATATGACTAAGAATAGGACTCAGATGTACGCATGTAATTGGATGATCAAATTGTATTGAGGGGATTATCCTCTTTAAATAAGAGGAAATCATCATTAGAGAGGACCTTCTTTTTAGCTAAGAAAGGATTTTATAGAGAATGACATGTTTTACTTCAGATTGTAATATGATACAATTGACAGATGAATAAAAGACTGTTCTGAGCATTTCTCTCTAGTTCCTTTCATTTTAGGGGAATCTTGTGAGAAGGGAGGGCCCACCTTATTCACAAGATTCACCCATTAGCTTTGTAGTGTGTTAGTGTTGTTTCTGTTCATGCCTTGATTAAATTATGTTTTGTTGAAACACTACTTTACTGAACTTTGTTTTGCTGAAACACTACTTTACTGAACTCTGCTTTACTGATTGTTACATTGTTTTCATATGATTCATGCTTGGGTAATTGTTAATCATTCTAGTTAGCAATCATTTTTGGTGAATTTATGAAGGAGTGATAATTAGGGACAGGTGATGAAGATTCATGCTTGGGGAATAGGGTCATGTTCCCTGTTAAGAGATAGTTAGCCTTCCATGTGTGTCAATAATTTCAATTAGTAATGAGTTCATGAAAGTGTGCTAATCAGAAACAGATGCTGAAGATTCCTGCTTACGGAATAGGGTCATGTTCTATGTTAAGAGTTAGTTAGCCTTCAGTGTGTGTCAATCATTTCAATTAGTAGTGAGTTCATGAAAGTGTGATGATCGGAAACAGGTGTTGAAGATTCCTGCTTTGGGAATAGGGTCATGTTCTCTGGTTACAGAATAGTTGGTATTTCCTTTTTGCAGTGTTCTAAAAGATTTCTTTTCCAGTTTTTTATTTTCTTAATATAATCCAGGATTCTTTGGACAATTATTTCTTTAAACATTGAACTCTGCAATAGGTAGATTTCTTTCGTGTAATTCAAGTTAGAACTTTAGTTTGTTCAAGGAAAAAGTTTGACTAATATATTTTTACTACAACTCTAGGTTTCTTTTGAGATTGAGCATATATAGTGTGTGATTATCTTTGAAATAACAGACTTCCCTGGGTTGACAATTTATGTAGCACTTGATTGTTTAGTTAAATAAACAATTATAGTGACCAACATTTTGGCACCATTGTCGGGGAAGGTAATTATAGATTTCAACAGAACTTATGATATTTTAGATACAAAGATTGCATGAGAGGACGTAGAGACCCCAAAGACACTGACCCTACAGGTGGCAGGGGAACAGGAAGAGGAGGAAGAAAGACTTGTATTGACGATATTATATCAAAGTCTGAATCTGTTTCTCAACGACCAAACTCTCGGAAACAAAAATCCCAGCCTTCATTTCAAGAAAACTTTGAAACGGGGAAAGAAGTTTGGAGTCCTGCGACAGTCGACAAACCAGTAGGAAACATTGAGGACAGAGAAACCACAGCAGGGGAGCAAACAAAAGAAAACATGGATGAGTACAATGAAGAATTGCATGATGAAGAACAGGTAGGTCCTGAAGGAGAGGTAAATGATGAAAACTCTTTCTCCACATTAGGATTTCCTATTGGTGATCTTCCTAGAGGGGTATCCCCCAGGAAGAACATTCCTCTCTCAGCACTACCTAACTTTCATGGTTTGTCTTCAGAGAATCCTGATGAATTCCTTTTTGAGTTTGATATATTATGTAGAAGTTATGATTACATTTCCAATGCTAAAAAATTAAAGCTATTTCCAGCAACATTGAAAGGAAATGCACTAAGATGGTTCATGAATCTTGGAGGCCATGTAATCACAACATGGGACCAAATGAAATAGAAATTCTTGAATAAATACCAAGACTATTGCCGAACAAGAGAAGAAAAGGAGGAACTATTTAAGATGATGCAGAAAGGAGATGAAAATCTGGAGGACTTTGTAGAAAGACTACAGTATAATCTACAAAGATCCAGTCACCCCAATGTAAGTAAAGATATTCTTAAAACTATATTATTAAAAGGAGTAAGGGATGACTGTCTAGATATGATGAATATGCTTGGAAAAGGGGACATATCTAAGGAATCATACGATGAAATTTTTAACCTATATAAAAGATGTTCAAGAGGAACTTCAAGAAACAGATCAAATAACAGGGATACCACATTTTCAAGAGTCCAAAAATCAGCCAGTGGGGGAGCAACAAGAGCCGAAATAGGTAATTTACTTGAACGTTTTAAAACTGAAATGTTAAGCTCTTTTGCCTCACAAATTGACACCCTGCAGATTCAAAAGAAGCAAGCAAAAGCAGAAGCAGCTCTGTACATCTTTTGTTCTAAATGCAGAGACAAGCACCCACGAAGGGAATGTCCATTGGAAAAAAAGTCAATCTACACCATCTGTGATAAAGATCATGAAACTCAACAATGTCCTTCTCTACCAGGAATCAAGGCAGCATTACAACCAACTGATGAAGAAGCTAAAGCTATCTATCTGTTGACGCAGAGAAGGCAATGGAAACCGCAGGGACAAGGTATGAATCCTAACATGCCATTTACATCTTCTAATCATTGGAATAACTATCCTTCTTTCAATCAAATGAATTACCCTCCCTATAATCAAATGCAATATCTAAATCAAATGAATTACCCACCCATGCAACAAACTAACCCACCCTTTGTTGATCCATCAATGTGGACACCTTGGCCTCCACAAAAACAACAACCATATCAGAACCAATGGAATCCAAATTGGAGAGGACAACAACCCCCCTTCCCAAATCAATTACCTCAATCACAATTTCTGCAACCACTCTCCTTACCATCAGGTACTCCACCAAACAATCAAATGATGAGACCCCAGCTACCTGTACAACCTAACCCTAACCCCAATAATAAAGCTGTGTAGTGCATTGATATCCATAACCAGCCTACATTTTCTCTTCTCCCTGCGCAATGCAACGATATTCATTTATGATCTGAGAGAATAGTAGAACCTATCATAGCCGATGTTACCTCTTCTGATAAAGAGGAAACAAAAGAGCATGATGTACCTGAAGAGGTACAATCATCCTCTAACAATACTGTTGAAACAACAAAACCACCATTTCCTGAGCATTTAGCTTTGACTAAAATGCCTGAGCCACCGGCTTTCAATCTTCTAGGGGAATTACAAAATATTTATGTCAAAATTCCTCTACTACAAGCACTCCGAGATGTACCAATTTATGCCAGGACTATGCGAGACATTTTTGTTAAGAAGCCTGGTAGGAAAATTAAGGATCCCCTCACAGTCCATGTTATGGGTGACTTGTCTGCACTAATGTCAGGTAAAGCCCCCCCAGTTAAATATGGTGATCCAGTTAAATATCCTCTGATGCTTCATACACTGCAATAGGAGATGTATTGGGACAAGAAGAAAATCATCTTCCTTATTCTATTTATTTCATTAGCAAGAATATGACTCCTGTTGAACTTAACTATACAGTTACCGAAAAGGAATTTTTAGCAATTATCTATGTTATTAATAAATTTAGACATTACATCACTGGCTACTCTACTCTTGTCCATACTGATCACTCAGCTATCAAATATCTAATGAACAAACCTATCACAAATGCTCGAGTCACCAGATGGTTACTATTACTGTAAGAATTTGATATTACAATTGTAGATAGACCAGGAAAAGAAAATGTAGTTGTTGATTTCCTTTCTCGGTTAACACCTGATGATGATACCCCAGTAGATGATTTCTTTCCTGATGAATATCTATTTGCAGTATCTGCTCACTCACCTTGGTAGGCAGACATTGCTAACTACTTGGTTGCAGGGAAGTTACCACCACACCTATCCCACCGAGAGAAAAGAAGAATCATTCAACAAAGTGCTCGGTATAGCGGGATAAGTCGGTGTCTTTTCCACACAGGACTTGATCAAGAAATCCGAAGGTGCATTAGAGAAGATGAGGTTTATGATCTACTAAAAGCTTGTCATGATGGCCCTTATGGAGGGCATTTTGCTAATAAGAGAACAACACATAAAATTCTCAGGATGGGGTATTATTGGCCCTCACTTTTTAAAGATGCAAAGAAATATGTTCGGGCCTTTGATAGCTACCAAAGAATGGGCCAACCTAATCATAGAGATGAAATGCCATTAAACCCCCATATAGTACTTGAACCATTTGAAAGATGGGACTTAGACTTTGTAGGCCCCATTAACCCCCCATCCAATCAAAAAGTTTACATAGTGGTCTGCACAGATTATATGACCAAATGGGTGGAAGCTAAAGCACTCCATAGAGAAACTGAAGAAGCAGTTCTAGATTTCCTATTTGAAGACATCTTCATCAGATTTGGAGTGCCAAGAGAATTAGTTACAGATGGAAGACCTCCTTTCACTTCTCATGTTTTTAAAGCCACCCTTCAAAAATATCATATTCAGCATAGAATGACTACAACATACCACCCCCAAGCCAATGGACAGGTGGAAAGCACAAATAAAGTAATAGAATCCATTCTCACAAAAACAGTGAAGGAAAACAGAAAGGACTGGTCTCACAAGATCCCTAAAGCATTATGGGCCTACAGAACTACCTGGAGAAATACTACAGGATTCTCTCCCTATGAATTAGTCTATGGAAAGAGTGTTGTCTTTCCTATGGAATTTGAAATCAAAACCTTAAGGACTGCTTTAGTTGTCAGGAGCTTAATGAATTGGATGAAAAAAGACTAGATGTCATTCATCAGAAAACTATGATTCAACAGAAAAGATCAAAATGGCATGACAAAACTATCAGGCATAAGCAGTTCCAAAAAGGTAATTGGGCCCTACTATATGACTCTCGGTTCAAATAATTTCAAGGGAAACTGCGTACAAGATGGCTTGGACCTTACGAAGTAGACACTGTTTTCCCCAATGGAACAGTAAGGCTCCTCACAATCGATGACTCTAAAACACCGTTACTTGTAAATGGTCATTGGCTCTGTCTGTACCAGCACCCTATTTCCAAAGAAGATTTTAAGGCCACATGTGTGGCAGACTCTCATTACCTCTTTTTAGAAGGGGCTCCTACCCCTCATTGTAATTAATTCTTTTTAATTTAATTTCTTTAGTATTAGATTAGATTTTGTTTACTAATAATCCCTGTCAGGAAATAGCATGTTACAATTGATTTTTGCAGATTCTCGATCAAAGCCAAGGCCTACTAAGAAAGGACGATCTTACTTCAAGAAGAGCCAAGCTTCCTCATTGATGAAACACCATTGTTCAGCAATTTTCTACATTTTCCCTATTGCTGAAACACCATTGTTCAGCAATTTTCTACATTTCCCCATTGCTAAAACACCACTGTTCAGCAACCTTTCACCATTTTCCCCATTGTTGAAACACCACTGTCAGCAACTTTTCACCATTTTTCCCCATTGCTGAAACACCATTGTTCCACAATTATTCACATTTTCCCATTGACGAAACAACACCGTTCAACAATTGTTCTGCCCTTCTTTCTATGGCTGAAACACCACTTCTGCAGCAGTATTCTGCAACATCACCTTCCAAAAAATATTTCTCTATTCTTTCCCTGTCACTGAAACACCAAATTTTCAGCATTCTCTGTCAATAAGCTTTTGTGCTCTCATACTACATTTTGTCCTTCCAGTCAAAAAATCCTTGATACAATTCCTCTAAAAAATCAAAAGTCTCCGCCATGGCTACTGCAGAACTATTATGGATAGGCACTATATTTTGTTTGAAGTACGAATCAAAAGGTAAAGGTGAGGTATGCAAATTTGATACGTAAATACAATTAAGCTATAGTTAATGAGAAGATTCCAACCCATTTATTACCACTCATGTAAAATCATTATTAGCCGCACTTGAAGGGGGGGGAGGAAATATCAAACTTTTATACCATCATTTCACACGAATCAACCACTATCATTCCTTTTTACCATCCTTTCATTTGTTTCACCACCATTTGCATGCCTTCACCCGAAAAACTCACTCTGCACAGAAGTTGTTACTCGACTCTTTGACGGTGTATTTTACTGAGTTGTTAGCTATGGGAGGATCTGTTATATGGTACGAACCCACCACAAAAACCCTGTTAGAACTGTATCTAGAAGCCTATCAATTTTTTCTACAGGCAGGATGGCTCGGTTATTTTCAAAGGCTCCAGGGATTTGATCAACAACAGGTTCTGCAATTTGCTCGAAATCTCGAGGAAGATCATTCCATTATTCAAGGAGTTCGGATTTCAGTTACAGAAGAGGATATAGCGCAGGTTTCAGGTCTCCCTACCAATGGCATTCGCTTGTTCATCCGCAAACATATCATCCTGAATGCCCAGCAGGATTTCCTCTTGCCAGGGGAACAAATTGAACCTAAAGTTTGGGGTGTCCGACTCAGCTCATTGCCGCCTCCATGGACAAAAGTTTCAAAATTCGTCAAACACTACCTTACCTACGAAGGTCGATACCAAGTAGTCTACCAGCATGATTTTGTCCTGTTGTCTCATTTACGGCATGCTAGATTGGTGAACATTCCTTATTATCTACTCGGTTGTCTTAAAAATATGTCGCACTACTATAAAAAGGCTAAAGATCCCACCATTTCACTCACCCATCACCGTCTCGTTCAAATACTTATCCAAAAGGGTTTTTCCCAACAAAACCCTCCACTAAACAACCCACCCATAGATCCCCAAGAAGCTGCTGAAATTCCTGAAAATCTTTAGGAACAGCAACTACAAAACCCTCCAGACCCTCCAAAAATACCTAACAGTCCGCCTACAGACCCAATCAATCCAATTAACCCCCCTACCATACCAAGTCCGCCCCACATTTTACTAGAATCATCCACTCCTGCCCTTCATATTCTTAGCGATGATTCTGAACCAGACAATTCTCCCTGTCCCATCATTGAGGAAAATCCCCCACGTAAACGAAAGCAAATTCCTTTCTTTCTGCCTTATTTATAAAGAAAATGAACAGGGGCCTCAACAAGGGCATCCACTATTGCCACTTCCCTAAACCCCCAACCCATCTGACTAATACCCCGTACACCTCCAACCTCCCAAATGTCGAAATATTTACCTATTCCACCCATGGGCACTAAAACACAAGAACCAGAGGCCCAGTGTGTTGCGACATCATCCGCTTCAAATTTAGTAGATGAAACACAAGAACCAACTACTCATCAAGTAGTTGAAACAAAAGAACCAGCTACCCATTTAGTAGCTGAAACACAAGAACCATCTACTCATCAAGTAGTTGAAACACAAGAACCAGCTACAGTTGAAACACAAAAACTAGCTGCTGATATTGTTACCGAGACATAGGAATCAGATGCCCAGGGTGCTGCAACATTACTTTCTTTACATCAAGAAGTTGAAACACAAGAATTAGCTGTTGATCCTATAGCTACTCCAAAAGAACCAGCTAGTGCAGCTGTGACTTCTACAAAAGAACCAGTCACCCCTCAACCAAAAGCAACAATGGCCTCTATCTTATAAGAAAATGAGTTCCTAAGGTTTGAACTCGAAGCCTACAAGCAAGATCTAGCCATGGCAAAGGAAGACTATGAGAAGGAACTTAAATTGTACACCCTAGCTCGCATAGAGACCATGTAAGAGGGAACTACAATAGAGAATCCATGTAGAGAATATATGTGCAATCAATGTGGGGACATCTACTATCAAGCAGGCTACAAAGTAATTCAAATTCCAATGCCAGGAGCTCCCCCTGCACCTTTGACTTTTGCAGTCAAAGAAGAACACTCTGTTGTTACACAAGAACCAGCAGGACCTTCCAAAATTAAGACTAAGCCCTGGCCTACAACAAATGTCAAATCTAAAACCCCTTATTTTGTTAATAAAGTTGTACAAACATTGCCTATTGATGAATCTGCCCCTCCCAGCCAGATCAATACCCACACCTTTGTGGAACAAGCCACTCAGACCCTACCTCAGCCTACTACTTGCAACGCTAAAACACAAACTCAGCCATGGGATGAGCAGGCAATAATAGAGAAATGGAAAAAAAAGTATGTTGTTACACAGGCCAAAAACCTGCAGGAACACAAACAAATATGGATAAACCATATCTATTCAAACTGGGAATCTTTGGAGCAAACACGCCAAGAATCTCGTGCCTATAAGAAATAGAATAAAGATCTTAAAGGAAGATTTCTCCTAATATTTGACTTGGCACAAAAGTTGTTGGCTGCAAGGAAACCATCTTGCAATTACTCTATGTTCCTCATGGAACGGCTTACATTGTTTCAGATTAAAGAAATCAAAGAAGGTAGACCCCATGCAGTGTTAAATACAGCAGATTTTGTTAAAACTTTTGCAGAAGCCTCTGCTATGGATCAACACCTTCTCTGTGAGTTATATTTTCATAATGAGACCATCCCTGATAACCGATAGCTTAACATTAACCCTCTTGTAGTTGACATCTAGATTCGGGCACTCACCTCCTTCCTCAACAACCAAATTATATGGCAGGATGACTTTCTAGCTGCCAAGCATAACGAGGATAACCGCCTTCTCTGGATAAGGCCAGAACCACAAAATGCTGCCAACTTTGTTACAGAGTATTATCAGTTTTTAAAGAAACCAGGGATGACTCAACACATTCAGAAATTACAGACATCAGTGTTTCAGGAGTGTCAACATTTCATTAAATCCACAGAGATTACTTCCCTACAGGAAAATAACATGTTTTGGCAACAATCTACTGAGAAAAGACAGGAACACAATCCTTTTAGCCTCACTAATCTTGAGATAGCAATCTCTAGGGTACCTAGCTACATCAAGTGTGTTCAACAATGTGCTAAAAGATGGATAGCGTATCAGTTTCATTTTCCTATCCTCTGGATGCCAGCAGAAAAATATCTAGTTCATTATAAGTTCCCAAGAAGGCCGAAACAACAGCTGGGCAAAGGTTACAACGCGTTCAAGGGTTCAGAGCTCCAACAGACATCACCTTCCACAGCTACTACTTGAGTAACTTGCACACTCAGAGTCGGTATTCAGATTCTAATTCAGAGTGAAGTTGCCTGAGGACATGCAACATTTTAAGTTGGGGGGGATGTTAGGACCCTACAATCCACCTTTTTGCTCACACCTTTTGCTACCATTACACCCTTTTTCCACTCATATTTAAACTTATATTATCACCTTACCCTATCTCTCCAAAGGTATATAACGTCTCTTCTCTTTACTATATGTTTAATCTATTTTGCATATAATTTTACATTACTCTCGTACTTAACCATTGATCAGAAATGTATAAGTGTTGAAACAGTTCGAACTGCAGACTAGCATTGAGGCCTATTGCTGAAACAGTCAAAGAACGCAAACCCTATGGATGAAACAGTATGTGGTCTATGATGCTGAAACAACAACTCACACAAGAGAAGCTGCTACACCCCCCGTGGTCTACGATGCTGAAACAACAACTCACACAGAAGCTGCTACACTCTCAGTGGACTACGATGCTGAAACAACAACTTACACAAAGTTGTTACACTCTCTGTGGTCTACGATGCTGAAACAACAATGAAGTTGTTACATTGACCACAACAACCGTACCTTGAGCCAGAATTAACCATCGCTGCCGAGTGACCACATGCTGAAATAGTCAGAACGCAAATCCCGTTGTTGAAACAGCTTGCGATTTGCGATGCTGAAACAGCACACAACAGCAGTAACGAGAAGACAAATAAAGAAGTTGTTACTCCAGTTGAAACAACAACACCCCACTCAGCACCTTTTCAACTATTGTAATAGCATTCTGTTGCGGGATACTAGGATATCCTATTCCAGTATAGAGAGTCGATATGACTAAGAATAGGACTTATATGTACACATGTAATTGGATGATCAAATTGTATCAAGGGGATTCTCCTCTTTAAATAAGAGGAAATCATCATTAGAGAGAACCTTATTTTTAGCTAAGAAAGGATTTTACAGAGAAGGACGTGTTTTACTTCAGATTGTAATATGATACAGTTGACAGATGAATAAAACATTGTTCTAAGCATTTCTCTCTAGTTTCTTTCGTTTCAAGGGAATCTTGTGAGAAAGGAGGGCTCACCTTCTTCAAAAGATTCACCCATTAGCTTTGTAGTGTGTTAGTGTTATTTATGTTCATGCCTTGATTAAATTTTGTTTTGCTGAAACACTACTTTACTGAACTCTGTTTTGCTGAAACACTACTTTACTTAACTCTGCTTTACTGATTGTTACATTGTTTTCATATGATTCATGCTTGGGTAATTGTTAATCATTCTAGTTAGCAATCCTGTTTGGTGAATTTATGAAGGAGTGATAATCAGGGACAGGTACTAAAGATTCCTTCTTGGGGAATAGGGTCATGTTCCCTATTAAGAGATAGTTAGCCTTCCATGTGTGTCAATAATTTCAATTAGTAATGAGTTCATGAAAGTGTGCTAATCGGAAACAGGTGCTGAAGATTCCTACATAGGGAATAGGGTCATGTTCTCTGTTAAGAGTTAGTTAGCCTTCAGTGTGTGTCAATCATTTCAATTAGTAATGAGTTCATGAAAGTGTGATGATCGAAAACAGGTGCTGAAGATTCCTTCTTTGTGAATAGAGTCATGTTCTCTGGTTACAAAATAGTTGGTCTTTCCTTTTTGCAGTGTCCTGAAAGATTTCTTTTCCAGGTTGTTATTTTCTTAATATAATCCAGGATTCTTTGGACAATTATTTCTTTAAACATTGAACTATGAAATAGGTAGATTTCTTTCCTGTAATTCAAGTTAGAACTTCAGTTTGTTCAAGGCAAAAGTGTGACTAATATATTTTTACTACAACTCTAGATTTCTTTTGAGATTGAGCATATATAGTGCGTGATTACCTTTGAAATAACAGACTTCCCTGGGTTGACAATTTATGTAGCACTTGATTGTTTAGTTAAATAAGCAATTATAGTGACCAACAACAACACCAATACTAAAGGTCCCTAACATGGATGAGTATTTATTGTTATGCACTGATGCATCCAACAAAGGCTTAGGCAGAGTCTTGATGCAAGACGGTTGAGTGATCGCTTACATATCGAGAAAGTTGAGAAGGCATGAGGAGAACTATGTGAAGCACAATTTGGAGCTGTTAGCCATTGTTTATGACTTGAGAGTATGGATACACTACCTTCTTGGATGAAAATTTGAACTAAAAACAGACCAATGTGGTTCACAACACATCTTTACACAAAGTGACTTGAACGTGCGACAACGACGTTGGTCAGAATTGCTTAGAGAGTACGATTTCAATATTTCTTACATAAAAGGAACAATGAATAGAGTGGTTGATGAACTGAGTCATAGACCACACATGTTTTCAGTGGTGCCTCTTCAGATGAATCTACGTGAAATTATTCTAACTTTATAACGCGACGATGACTGGTACAAAGAGGTCAAGGATTTTATCGGACAAAACACAATGATGGTACCAAAATTTGAGGAATTTACTATAGACAACAATGGATTATTGAGATTTAAAGTTTGAATTTACGTAATTCCCAATGACAAGTTAAGGAGTTTGATCCTAAACAAGGCTCATAGAGTAGTGTACATGGCTCACCCAAGAGTCACGAAGATGAGGGCAGACCTTAAACCCTTATTCTTTTGGAAAGGAATGGAGGTGGACATAGTCAACTATGTGGCAATATGTTTAGAATGTCAGCAAGTGAAGGTTGAACACAAACATCCGGCAAGTTTACTATAGCCACATGCTATTCTAGAATCAAAATGGGAGGTCATTTTGATGGATTTCAATGTTGGATTTCCACTAACAGCAAGAAGACACAACTCGATTTTTGTAGTAGTTGACACTTTAACGAAGAGTGCACAGTTTATTCTTGTGTGTATGACGTATCAAGAACCTAACATAGCTAGAGTTTTCATGAGTTAGATTGTTATGCTTCATGGCGTGCCTAAGAGGATTATATCCGATCGAGGATCGGTGTTTACAAGATGATTTTGGACTAGTTTCCAAGAGGCCTTAGGAATCCAAATTAATTTTAGTATCACGTATCACCCAAAGACAGACGGGAAGACTAAAAGAACAAACCAAATATTAAAGGATATGTTGTGTATGTACATGATGGACCAACAGAAGTGTTGGGAAGAGTTCTTGCCACTAGTATAATTTTCATATAACAACAGTTATCAAGGCACCATTAAGATGGCACCTTTCGATTTTCTTTACGGGTGACCGTGTCAGGCACCTTTGAGTTGGGATCAACTTGAGGATAGGGTCCTAGTGGGACCCAAAGAAATACAAGAGATGGAATACCAAATGAAAATTATAAGACAAAGGATAAAGGAAGCACAGTATCGGAAAAAGAGTTATGTTGATGTGCATCATGTAGACTGTAGTTATGAAGTTGGCGATCAAGTCTTCTTGCAAGTAAAACCACATAAGAGTTTGAACAAGTTTGGAAATGGTGCTAAACTCTCTGCTAGGTTCATGGGACCTTTTGAGGTTGTGGAAAGGAAGGGGCCTGTGGCCTATTAACTAGCCTTGCCTAATTCTTTGAGGCATGTGCATGATGCTTTTCATGTATCTATTTTGTGACATTATGTTAGTGATCCTACACATGTTATTTACATGAGTTCCTTGCAGGTATCAGATGCGGGTGTTCTCACAGTGGATCCAATATGCATCCTAGACCATTTCATTCCATAGCTATGGAATCAAGCAGTATATCAGTTCAAATTCCAGTGGGACAACTATAGTCTGCACTTGGTGACCTAGGACGACACATATGATATGCGTCAGCAGTTTCCATTTTTGTTTGATAGCTAGACATATTGATATTGTTATATTCTTTATTTCGGCACTTATATACTATGAAACTTCGGGATGAAGTTTAAAACAAGAGGGGGTGTATGTAACATTCCACTCTTGCATGCACTGAGCAAACTTATTCTTTGACCACACTTGCATGCAAGTGATCCGGTTCTTTATACGATTGACTCTTTTGATTATGATTATGAGATATTGCAGATCTGATGATATGTTATTTTTGCTATATTTACATCAAGAGGTGCTATTGACTGGGTTACCCTAAGTGTGCAGGACTTTGGACGTTAGAGGATGTTGATGGCATCGATTGATCTCCTTGGACTCTGGATTGAGTCAGGGAGTGGACTGATATGGTTTGACTGTCTTTGATATTACAGATGTAACATATGACTAGATATTATGATGTTGATTGTTATAGCTGACATGTTTCATTGATGGATGCAAGCTGACGATATATTTCATACTAGACTCACATTTGGAGTAAACGGGTCATGCATGACAACCAGAGACATTGAGGGAGAGGTGTGGTAGCATCCTTGCTACATCCTACTAGCACTCCCACCGTGGCTCGAATTGTAGGTTAACTATTACCTAGTTTGAGAGACCTGCATTGTTGTGAGGGAAGATTGGGACAGTGGCTCACAATGATTCTAAGGGGTGCGCAATAAGGCAGGGTTCTTATTCCTTAGAGGCCCTTAGTCTCCCACAAGATCACCTAGCGGAGTATTGACTCTAGGGGTTTGACATCTACCAAATTCAGTCAAGAGGCGAGTGACACCCTTAGAGCACATAGTGCATCTTGAAGGGAACGTCGCACAAATAAACATGAATGCAAGCGAGTGGCACCCTTGGACCACATAGTGAATCTTGAAGGAGACGTCGTGGTTTTAACTCAGGTAAGTTAATAAACCTAGTACCTAGAAAACTATGCCTCCTTAGGACCTGGTCGGCCTTAAAATAAGATGATGGTATGAGTAAATTTAATAACTAATTGTAATATACCAGATATAAAAAGTATGCAAAATAGAAATAAAATGCTAGAAATGGAAGAATAATAGAAATATAACTAGAACAATCACCACAATAACACTAAAATGATATAAGAATAACAACATAAATAACACTTTGATTCTGAGAGCAATGTTCACTAGCCTTTTCGAGGGGGAAACCTCCAATCGAGCAGAGCTCTATTACAATAATATCCAAGCTAGGGTTCTCATACCCTCGACTCCTATTTATACTAAATATGTTTATCAAAAGAAGCATCTAGACGAAGATTCTTCTAGAAGTAGAAGCTTATATTAGGTCTTCTTACATTCAACTTATTCTATTTTATTGCAAGGCCTTATTAATATTGACCTTTATTACATCCGAATATATTGTTCTAACTATGTGTAGGTTAGGACCCTAACATGTCCTCCCCCTTAAAAAAAACCTTGTCCTCAAGGCTTGAGATGTGTAAATTATTGCAAAATGGTAGCTGGTTCCCAAGTGGCATCTGCTAGAGTTGTATCTTTCCATTGGACTAACACTTCCTTGATGGTTCTCTGATGCAGATGATGCTCACGCTGGTTCAAAAATGTTTGTGGTTGTAGCCAAATGGATCCTTCTTCGTCTAACTCGGGAAGGTTGGTTTGAATTTGGCACTTAGTTCCAATCACCTTCTTTAAGCATGACACATGAAAAATGGGATGTAGCTTAGAATAACTGGCCAAAGCTAACTGATAGGCCACCTGTCCCACACGCTTGAGAACTGTATAAGGACCATAAAATTTGGGTGCTAGCTTCTGACAATGCTTGGACTTGAGGGAATTTTGCTTGTAAGGTTGTAGTCAAATAAACACCTAATCCCCTTCTACAAATTGACGTTCAGAGCGACCTTGATCTACTTGTTGCTTCATGTGATTCTGTGCCATGACCAAATTCTCTTTGAGGGTACAGAGAATAGCCTCTCAAATTGTAAGCGTTTGTTCAACCACCTAGACCTTCGAGACACCAGGTAAGTATGAGAGAAATGAACGTGGATTGTGTCCATATACTGCTTCAAAAGGAGTCATGCATGTAGTTGTATGGTATGAAGTGTTGTACCACCATTCAGCTAGGGGTAACCGTTGAGCCCACTGATTTTTCTTTTCCGAGGAAAAACAACTTAAATATGTTTCTAAACACTTGTTGACAACTTTCCTTTCACCATCAGTATGGGGATGATAAGTTGTGCTGAGATGCAATTGGGTGCCTTGTACCTTGAACAGTTCTTGCCAAAAATTGCTGGTGAAAGTTGGGTCGCGATAAAAAAAAATAGAATGTGGCATGCCATGAAGCTTGAAGACATGATCCATGAAAAGTTGAGCCACCGTGGATGATGTAAATGGGTGTTGAAGAGCAAATAAATGAACATACTTGGAAAGGCGATCAACAACCACCATGATGACTAATTTGTTTCCCGATTTGGGTAATCCTGTAATAAAATCCATAGAGATATCCCTCCAAATAGTAGGTGGAATCAGAAGCGATTGTAGTGTGCCTAGAGATTTGACTATTTCTCCCTTGTTGCATTGACACACATCACATTCAGCGACAAAATTATGAATGTATTGTTTCATACTATCCCAGAAAAAAGAACATTTGACCCTGTCATAGGTTTCGGTAAACCTGGAGTGCCCGGCTGTGGGTGTAGCATGAAGCTAAGAAAGTACCGTGGATTTAAGTTTTGATTGTTTACTTAAATACAAACAGCCTTTGTATCAAATCTCATCATGGATCCAGGAGTACCCTGGGGAAGATGGAGCATTGGACTGCAATTGTTGGATCAGATGTGAACTTTTGGGATCGTGTAGCCATTCCTGGGGAACAACTTGGAGCCAATATGGTATAATGAAGGAAAGAGAAAAAATGGATCCGTCATCTTCATATTTTCGGGAAAGTGAATCTGCAACCACATTGTCTTTTCCTTTCTTGTAAATGATCTCATAATCATATCCAAAGAGATTAGTCACCCATTTTTGCTTCTCTGGGGAGGAAATGCGTTGTTACAGAAAATACTTGAGGCTTTGGTGGTCTGCCTTAATTTGGAAGCGTTTCCCCAATAGATAAGGGTGCCATATATCAACGACATGCAGAATAGCCAACATTTCCTTTTCATAGATTGATTTTCCTAGATTTCTTTCAGATAAATGCTTGCTAGTAAAGGCCAAAGGATGACCCTCTTGCATAAGGACAACACCAATTCCTTTCCCTGAAGCATCACATTCCAAGACAAAGGTCTTAGTGAAATCAAGAAGGGCTAGGACTGGAGTGGTGCACATGGCCATCTTCAAGGTTTGAAAAACTTGAGAAGCTATTGGAGTCCAAGTGAAAGAGTTATTTTTTAGGAGTGCATTGAGAGGCGTTGCAATCTTTCCATAATTATTAACAAACTTGCAATAATAACCTATTAAGCCCAGAAATCCACGCAGGATTTTGAGAGTCTTTGGGTGAGGCCAGTCTTGCATAGCTTCAATATTTTTAGGATACACCCTGACATCGTCCTTGCCAACCATATGACCCAAGTACTCGACTTCTGAGGCACCAAAATCACATTTAGACTGTTTTAGGAAAAGTTGGTGCTGAGAGACTAGATGGAGAACTTGGTCCACATGAGCAAGATGGTTTGTCCAGGTTTTTCTATAGATGAGGATATCATCAAAGAAAACTAAGACAAAATGATGGAGAAAAGGACAGAAGACATGATTCATGAGGCTTTGGAAGGTGGAGGGGGCATTACACGAGCCAAAGGGCATGACCAAAAACTCATAGTCGACCTCATGAGTTCTAAAGGTATTCTTGGGAATGTATACCTCTTTCATACGTATCTGATGATAATGAGAATGAAGATAAAGTTTAGTAAAGAACTAGGCGCCACTAATTCATCCACGAGGTCATCAATGACAGGAATGGGAAATTTGTCTTTAATGGTAAGTTTATTGAGGGCACAAAAGTCAGGACACATTCACCAAGAACCTTCTTTCTTCAGGACCATGACCATAGGAGAAGAGTAGGGGCTCGTATTAGGGCGGATAACGCCTGCGTTAAGGAGTTCCTGGACCATTTTCTCAATTTCATGTTTTTGGGAAAAGGGGTGACAATACAGACGGATATCGGGAGGAAGGATTTTTGTTACAAGGGGAATGGAATGATGATGAACACCACGATAAGGAGGGATTCCCTAGGGAGTGGAAAAGACCACTTGATGTTTAGAAAGGATGGATTGGAGGTATCATGACACCGAGGGTGTCTCTATTTCTTTTATGGAATGGCATTGGGCAATAACACTAGAATGACCTTTTTTTAGCATCTTTTCCATGTGATGGGAACTAATGATCTCACATGAATCGGTGGTGATGCCTTGGAACTTATATTATTGGCCCTCCTGGTCAAATTGCATGGTTAATTCCTTAAAATCCATGAGAATGGGACCCAAAGTCCTTAGCCAATATGCACCCAATACAATGTCACAACTGCCCATGTCAATAGCAAACATATGCGATTTCAGGTGGTAGTCACCAATTTGGAGATGCACATTTTCACAAATCCCTCTACATTTCATGGAGCCACCATTGGAAATCATGATTTGGAAATTATTAACGGCATGGATGTAGCAATGAGTTTCTTGGGCAATGCGACGATGACTAAAATTATGTGTGCTTCCACTATCAACCATAATGATGACCTTCCTATGCTTGATGTAACCAATTAGCTGGAGGGTTTGGGGAGAAGAGAAGCCAGTGAGAGAATTTAGGGAAATGACCAGTTCTACTTCGAGAGGGTATGAGGGAGGGGTTATGTCAGTGGTTTCAAGGGGCTCAGACACAAGGGGAGTTTCAACATCCTCTTCCGAAATATCCTCTGAGATGGCCATAAAAATATTTCGTTCCTTACACTTGTGGCCCGGGAAATATTTTTCATCACAATTATAACAAAGGCCTTTGGCGTTTAGCCATTTCAACCTTGGTCAATTTTTGGATCTTTAGTGACGCAGAGGGAGTAGTGGGATTTAGTGGTTTAGTGTGAGGGATAAAGGGGGGTTTCCATTTTTGAGAAGATACAACCTGTTGTGATTATTTATCTCTTTTAGTAGCCTCCACCCAACTCTGAGGCCGAGCCATGAGGACATGGGCCTGAATATCTTCCTTGAGGCCACTGATAAAACACTCTCAGAAAAAGGCATCAGACATGCCCTTTGTCCGAAAAGAAGGCGCTAAAAAGTAGCTATAAAGTCTTCCACTATTCCTGTTTGTTTCAACTTTGTCAAATGTCCCAAATGGTTGGTGTCCATGTCAAAGCATTCATAAATCTCGGCCACAAAGTGTGTCTAAGAAATATACCCTTGACGGTAAGTTTTTCTCCATTGCCACCATTGCGAATGTTCTTGATCTAGATGGAGAACACCATACCGTAGTTTGGCCAAGTCATATGTAATATCATATAAAGAGAAATAATGTTCCATTTGGGTTACCCAACCAGTGGGATCCGAGCCATCAAATTTGGTCACATCCACCCGCTGAAGGCGTAGGTCGTGTTGAAAGTGATGGTGCTGAAAGTTATGGGAATGAGAGGAATTTTCAACTTTAGTATGTGAAGGTGGGTCAGATAAAGGGTTATCTCTAGGGATATGCTGCTTGGTGCAGAGCATCAAAACGACAAATTCAAGCTGGGTAGTCAGGTCTTGTTTGATTTCCTCCATTGAGGACTGCATGGTTGTATTGATGGCGGCAACATTGGAACTAAGTTTCTTTACTTCTTGTTGGGTCTCGATGATATTAGATTGCAAGGTATTGAAGCAAGCTTCCAGTTCTTGGCTACGGGTATGGGCCATGATGACGGGGGAACCGAAATGGGGCGGGTGGGATAAAAAAAAATTCTGAAAAATGATATGTATGAATGTGATAAGGGCGAAGAGATGAATCCAATGGAATAGGTCTCAAATAATGGTGAAAAAATTTCCAGACTTTTTTTTTTCTTACACCCATGGAGTTATACTCTGGTCTGAAGAATATTGTAGTGATGAAATTCCCAAATTCTTAACCAGGAATAAAGGTGTAGTGATTTGGCAACCCAAACATAGTTGCGCGGAAATAGATCTTGTCTATTTTAATTTGTTTATGTTTCTGTCCCCAAGGGTTAGGTATTCAAGGGTTTTACAAACAAGGGTTTTCCTTGTGCTATAGCTCTCTGATATACGTGCGGGGTCCAACAATAGTAATCGGCCAAATATCTCAAGGCACTAACTAAGGAGGCTAGACCATACCCTTAGTCATACTACCCGACTACCCAGGTACAAGAGAGTATCTTCCCTAGTGTTTTTCTCGGTGGAACTATAGCAGTCAGGCGGCCGATCGGTTTATCTAAAGAGGGCTTCAGGTAATCTAGGAAAATCCATACACATGTGCTCTCTGATGTGCTACCACTCAAAGGGGTACCAACAGGGGTCACAAGGGTGGCCAACAGATCTGTACTTAAGTACCACTTGTATTTCCTGCATGTATGAATCCCTCAACCGTGGGTTTATGCGCGTAATCACGGATCTTTATGTCTTAAAGACGTCGGAATACGTCTCTACTCTGAAAACAAATTTAACCCACAATTTATGCCAAGTAAAGTGATTTGATGCCACTTGTAATATACCAGATATAAAAATTATGCAGAACAGAAATAAAATGCTAGAAATGGTAGAATAATAACAATATAACCAGAACAATCACCACAATAACACTAAAATGATATAAGAATAACAACAAAAATAACACTTTCATTCTGAGAGAAATGTTCATGGGCCTCTTCGAGGGGGCAACCTCCAGTCGAGCAGAGCTCTATTACAATAATATCCAACCTAGGTTTCTCATACCCTCGACTCCTATTTATACTAAATATGTCTATAAAAAGAAGCATCTAGAGAAAGATCCTTCTAGAAGTGGAATCTTCTATTAGGTCTTCTTACATTTGACTTATTCTATTTTATTGCAAGGCCTTTTTAATATTGACCTTTATTACATCCGAATATATTGTTCTACCTATGTGTGGGTTAGGACCCTAACACTAATTGTTTCCTTAAAAAACTATCACCCAACCTAGTGAAATTAAAACCTAGGTCTAAGTAGAACATCTAAACAAAGAAAAAAAATAGACACGTAACAAGAAGGGGGTAAAGAAAATTCAAACATTATTTATTAAATTAAAAATTATAATGGAGGATTAAATAATTAAAAGGGTCATGGTTGTTTCTATCTAAACTTGCTAATTTTGAACTTAGTTAAAAAGAAAAAGGGGAAACTTAAAGAAAAAGGGAAACTTAAAGAAAAGAGGAATGTCTAACTTAGTAGGGAATCTATCCTTTGGAACTTTCTAATTGAGAACTCAACTAGGATTTAGGAAAGGCGTAAGTCATTTAAGAAATGTAAGGGAATAAAGGGACATTGTGGAGCGTTTTTAGGAACGCTTTTAGGTGGGTGAGGGAAATAGGCATATTTAATTAATTAATAAATTGATTTTCTGGTGCAACTAGGGCATCGAGCAACATGTGTACGGGGCAGGTTTTTCCTAATTAAATAAATGAAAATGGAATCTAATGAGGTTTTGGGAAACAAATCACTTGAAAAATCTATAAAAAGGATGGAGGAGGAGGAGTATGATCACATCTTGTTTGCGTAAGGTTACGATGATGGAATTTTATCTTGACTGAATTTATCTTGTGGGAGTTGGGGTACCCATCTCAGCTAACGAGTGGTAGCTAGACCTTGCGAGATGATCTTGGAAGCTATCATTCTCTGTTATTGTGTGTGTGGCCCCTTTGCGGCTCGGGGGGCTCAGGGAGAAGAAGAGTTCCCCTAGTGTTGGATGAGAGGTACCGGTGAGGTCTCAGTGGTTGGCAGGTTGAAGTAGGACGGAGCGTGAGCTGGAGACAGCAGTAGCGAAACCTTCGCCTTCACTCAAGGTACACACGTCTAAATTTCACAATTTTTATTTAGTTGATTTCATTTTGATTTACATCGAGATGGCGTAAATTATGGGTCCTCGCTCTATGTTTTGTTGTTATTGTATGGATTTATGATTCTCCGAAGAGAGACTTTATCCTTCTGCAGTTTGTGGTCTCTATTGCACACCTAGCGCCCCTTTCTTAATTATCTGTAGTTTGATTTCTGGTAACATAGCAACCTTTATTCATTCATTTGTCTTCATGCTTTCTCTTATTCTTGTGGCATTGTGATAGTTGCACGTGTCATATTTCTTCATGTGTTTGTTTTATAATATTTGTTGTATTATGATTCGTTGTTGGTTGTGTATAGTTTTAATTTCCTGGAGATCATCTAATATTCCTGTGGCCAGAACGAGCACCAGACCCAACCCTTGGCCTACGTTTTTATAATTTTTATTGCATTTCAATTTCGGGGCTATGTAATGTTGTTTAATTTCAAGTATTGCTTGAAATTTTGTGGCCAATACCTTCGCAACAAATGAGTGAATGGGATTTTATTTTCAGGATGGTGTTTGTCTTTTATTCTAGATTTATTGTTTTTGACTCCAGCTATGCCCAGTTATATTATATAGTCCTTGTCCAATATCCTTTTAAGCGACCACAATATCTGCACTCTACACCTGTGACTTCACTCCCTGTAATTGCACTCTTACCTACCCGTATGATTCCTCGTCCCTTGGCGACCCAAAGCAAACTTGGAGGTCCCTCTTAGTGCTAGGAACATATGTCTGCTATCCCGAGTATTTCGCAGTTAAAAATTTTGAATACAATATCTTGCATCCAATCTACCCGGCGAATTTCAGTTACTATCAGTCGACGAATTTATAATTATTTAATTTGAAATGCTGAGTTATGGAAAGTGGTCACACCCTTGGGTTTTTATTTTTATTTACTACTCTTAACAGTCATCTGTTCTAGTATAGAGATGTTTCTCCGGGAGTGTGGAATGCTATGTGTTAAACTTCCCTTTTGGCAACGAATTATGACAACATTTTAATTTATTACTACACAATTTTTTATTCTTCTGTATTTTACTATAACTACCCAGAGATTTTACTTATGTATTTTAATTATGTCTAGATTCTGATATCCCTTGATTAACTGCACAATGATTTTAATTATTCCTATTTCTCCATGTGTTTATTAAATATGTGTTGTTGTGAAATCTATTTACTGACAGTTGGTAGAGGTAATCATTGCTAATTCCGGGAATCCTGGGTTTAACCATGCCCAGATTTTAATATCTTGTTTATGATTACAACGATATTTTATCTTAAGTGCATAGAGATTTTAATGATCACCCAGGGAATTAATTATTTAATGGTTTATCTGGTAGAGTTATGTAGTTTAGGAAATCGTTAAATCATAATTATAGCGGCTGAAATGTGGCAGAGTACCTGTTATGGTGGTCACCCCTGTAGACTCGTGATGTTTTTATAACAGATGTAAGGTTTTAATATGATTAATATCGAGAATAACCATGATTAATAGTTAATTTATTTTAGCACAAATGATCGTTCCAGCGAACGTGTATGGTATTAATACAATGGCAATTATAGTTTAGCAGACTTTTAAGTTCAGTGATTACCAGTGGTGGTGTTTTTCCCAGCTAGCGTGTATAAAATAAAGGGCATGCTTCACCATGTTGTTTATAAGGCTCCCAACACACACACCTTACGCAGGTTGTTTCCTTATTATACAATGTAATTATTTGGTCACAATTGGTGATTGAGTCAAGGGTTGGATGCATGCAATTACGTCATTGAAAATGCAAGTTGATTTTACCAAATTTTTCCCTTTTAAAACTAGTAAATTGTTATTCCTTTTTCCAACTAAAGACAATAATTATTTCTAAGTAGTTTATTGTATGGCGATTTACGGATCTAACTAATATTGTTAGTTTCGACTATTTAGTTCCTTTATAGGAAAACTAAAAATTTATCCTCGCAAAATCAATTATAGAATATCTTTCATTTAAAAAAGGATTTACCTTTTTGTATTTGTTTTCTATTCCATATATAGAATTCTTCAAATTGGGATTAGTTTAGTAATTTGTACATGAGCACTCTTTTCAAAAACAATGATTAAATTACTTTATGTAAATTCATGAATTCAATTTGTTTCTCTTTCCTTATGTGGTTATTGATTTTATGAACTTAGTCTACATTTGGTGTTATACTTATTGATTCATAACCCTACTAAATTGGTTTTTACTATTTTGATATAAGGGTAATAGGTTCTCAATGTTTATAATTATTTGGAGGTCTAACTCAAAAATTGCTATAATGAAAAAACATATAGAAGTCAAACTAAGATTTAGCAGCTACAAAGTTCTTTATTTTTAACACTTCTCCTTTCATTCACAACTTAAAAACATTCTCTTTCAGTAATAATTTATGTCAGTGCTAGTGGAATTCAAGCATGTTGGATTTTATGGTTGGTTAAGGTTTTGAATTATTTTTTGCGCGTATGTCACTAGCACCCTTGTTGCATTGTGGCAACGTGATACCTTACAATTGGATCATTGTGCACATTAATAGATAAGCACATATGAAACCTGACTTAGGATCATGCACCTCCCGAGGTGGATGACGTTGTTGGATTTATGGTTGTACTTTCATTTGTAAATTTTATTGTGATTGTATCTCGCTCGCCAGGAAGGTTCTAGTGACTAGTCGTCGAATTTGTTGTGTTTGGATTGATTGATGTTGTATTTTAGCTTAGTAGGCGGGATCTTGCATGTGTCGGGTGGGATGTAGACACCTCCTTGTTCCTCAGAACAATCACCATCCTTGAGTCCTTAAATGGTAAAAATCGATGGGAACCTGGGCTTGAACATTGCTTATGTGTCCTGGAGCTCCTAACCTTGCAGGGTAGGACAAGCAGGTAGTCATTTTTATTTTGTCTAATTGATTTTTGTATGTTTCCTCCAGCTGCATGATGTGCTAGTATATTGGGTCGTTAAGTTGTTTGTTCCTAACTTGTGTGCATTGTGTTCATCGTCAAGTTTCGTTGATTGACTCTTTTCGGTGTTACTTCCTACTTTAGAAAAAAAAATTGCACTTGTTATGCACTGCATGTTGTCGTAACGACGGGGTCGTTACACTGTTGTGAGCTGGAATAAATTCAGGCAGTGAACACCATTGAATACTGAGTTCTCTCTAAGAGAAGGGGAACTAGGAGGAGAATATTATCAAAGAATCAACGAAGTGGTTGGTTGACCATGGTAACCCGTAGACCAGAGATACTATATATTTCAGAATGGTTGAAACGTATTGGATGACCAAATATCTAGTGGCTCGGGATGTTAACAAGATCAACATCATAATTCTAATATACTCTAACCGATACACATCTTGGAGCGTAAATTTGAAATTTTATGCAAAACCCAACATCGCATTAAGTTCAGGATAAATCAGTCAGAGAAGTGCCCAACCTAGAAGGGGAAACGACTGGGTTTCGAGTCTCCTCTAGGACCTATCCATCTTCCCATTCTAGTCGAGGACGAAGAGGAGCATCCCTAGATGGAGATTTTCCTTCCCTGAAAGGAGGCCTCTAGACAAATGAAGCAAGAAGCAAGGAGCCTCTTTGGACCAATCAAGTGAGCGGTGAAGCAGACACCAGGCACCCAGTAGGCCTCTTCTAGCTTGTTGGGTTATGGTTTTACTTTTTAGGTCATGTCTTTGGTTAGTCGGTTACCATCCCTAACTCCTTGTTATCATGACATAGTTGATGGGTGTTCTATATGCACTAAAAACACACTAAAAACCCTCAATTAAATTGTCAACCCGGGGTAAGTAAACTTAGAGTTGTAGAAAAATATATGCCAAAGGTAGAAGGGTTGGTAGTAGTATAGTCTAACTAAGGAAATGGCTATCTAAGGGCTAATCTATTCAAGAAAATATATCTAATGAGAAAACTCTACTAAGCAAATTGAAACTATGCAAGCTAAGTACTTTTGGGCCAAGGATCGATGGATAGTTCTAGAAAGACAAGTGAAAACCCTACTTGAAGCAAACTAGTTCATCAAATAAGAAAAAGAAAATATTAATCATAACAATAAACAAATAACTAAAGCAAATATTAAGCATAACAATAAACAAATAGCAAAAGCAAACTACTTTAACTAGCCTACCTAAATTCAATGAGAAACTACCCTATGAAAGCAAGTAAATAAACAAGAAACTATACTATCAAAGCAAGAATAGACAAGTAAGAAAGTAACCTACTAAAGCAAGTAAATAGTTAACTACCCTAAGATAAATTCTACTGCAAGTAAACTAATTAATACTACTCATTGATCAACTAACTAAGCTAAGAGGAAAATGAATTCTATTCTTAATTCAAACTTCAAAACTACTTCTAATTCATAAAAGGAAATCTATTTAATTGAAAGAAAGAAGAACTAACAACAAAATTTTAATCTATGATAAACAAACTACTCTTAAATCTATGAAAGAAAAATACTATATATCGTACAATGACAATAAAACTGTTTACTGATCTATGAAAGCAAGAAACTATCTTTTAACCTATGAAAAATCAAATATAGTGTTGTTGGTTTTGTGAGTGTCTTCGATGTCTTATAATATCTCGATGGCACTTGACAACAAAAGATAACTCAAGCAATATAAGCTCAATACTGATCTCAATAGCAAAGTGAAAGGTACGGATTAAAAAATCTAATGATAACTTAACCATTACGGGAACAATCATCAATTAACCTACATATCCATGTGACTATTAACCATCAACAATATAATGATATTTTAATTGTACTTCTATGCTAAGTAAGAAAAATGTTGGATTACTGAGAGGGGGGGTGAATCAGTAATAACGTAATTATAATAATTTTTCTTCAAATGTTATATCAATGTAGAATTATTATCCAATAATGAGAAGTAAGAAATAAACAATCACACACATACATAGCACACCAGTGTTTTACATGGAAACCCAAATCGCGAGAAAACCACGGAATGCTTTTTCTTATATGTCTTGAAGAATTACATTCATTGGAAGCACCAACTTCCTTTGTTTTCTAGCTGCAACTAGAAGGAGGCTCCAACCCCCTAGTTTCTTAGGCTACAACTTGAGGGAAGCTCTAACTCCCCAATTCTCTGGCTACAACCAGAAGGAGGCTACAACCCAAATGTTCTTCGACTACAACCAGAAGGTGACTACAACCACCTATCCTTGCCCCATCCTACCACCTTGAAGTAGAAGTAGAATGATGGAACCACTGTCACACTATCACTGTGAGATATATTGTTGTAAACTTGTACCAATAAATCTGAACCATGCATCAACTTGTACCTCAACCTGTAATCAACCTGTACCACAAACAAGTGCATCAACCATGAACCAAGATGTAATCAACTTGTACCATAAACAAGTGCATCCAACCATGTACCAAGTATGTACTAATCATGTTTCAACTACTCATCAACTATGACTCATCAATATGTACCAACATCATCAACTATACACCTCATGTATGTGCGCCAACTCATCAACTACTTGTCTCAACCATGTACTCAACATGTACCACAACCAAAAGCCCTCATAAATTTCATCATCCAAATCTGATTTGTAGCTCTGTAATAGACCTGGTGTATATGATCACATTCCTGCAAAACTTCCTTGACTTTAAAAACAAGAGACTGGCATTTTCATCAAACTTGTCTTTAGTCTCACATGCCTAGTTTTGGATTAGTCAACAACCCTAACTTGAAGTAATCATAAATTTGAACCTATAATGTATAAAGATATGAAACTGATACACAATCTTCTTCAGTGTTTTTTATGCAATTCCTCCAAGTGTCACTACTTGGAACCTCTCAGAAAAGGAGTTATAGAAAAAATGGCATACCTTGTTGAATTTTGGCTTATTCTAGAGAGCGACCTTGTAGAGCGTGTCCCACACAAAATGTTTGATGAATTGATATGAAACTATTAAAAATAATACTATAGACTGTAACCTAACCAAAACATTTGGTCTCACTGAATTTGGATCTATTATGAAGAAGTTATGACATTTGTACCCGAAACACCTGATTTTGACTAGTTTCAGGACTGGCCACAAACCCTATTTTCCACGAAGTGTAACTACAAAAATACAACGACCCACAAGATGAATTTTTTACCACACATATTTGGATATGTTTTCTCACTTTCATAGAAATTTCACGGTCTGAATCATTATAGAAAAAAAGTTATAGCGAAAATTTTGAGATGACCTGTAAATAGCATACCTTAGAAAGCACCATCAAAAGAATTTATCCTTCCTTGCATTTCAGCCTTCTTTTCTTCACCTTCACTCTGAATTCCGGTTTAGATATCCTTGGTTACCTCAGACACATATAGATATTCAATATTCTCAAGTGTGATTCAAATGAGAGAGCCTTGCCTCTTATTTATACTCTCCAAGTAGCTTCCTTAAAAACATCTTCTAGGTCACTTGGCC
>ML789252.1:287688-329773 GCA_009831015.1 Picea engelmannii
CACTCATCACTTCACTTTATTATTTACCTTTTAAAATCTCTTAAACCACTTTGACTACTTTGACCTTTTGGGGCTTCTAGATGACATATGAGGGTCCTCCAACTTCGTAAGGCCATAACTATCAAACCGTGAGGATTTATGTGGTGTTCCACATACCACCAGAAATGGCATGACATGTACTATCCATATAGAATAGTATTATCTAAAAATATATCATAACTCATACCATTACCCATCAAAAAACTTGGGTCTATTACCCAAACCTGGGGTCTCCAACTTCTCATGGACATAACTCTCTAACCATGAGGAATTATGTGACATTCCACATACCACTAGAAATTACATGATAAGCACTATCCATATAGGATATTTTCCCTGACAAATTCATTGTCCTTCATCTCATTATTCCATAATTAAGCACGGGTTCTCTTACTCCACAAAGCATCTTCCCATGAGAGCTTTCACCATAAGGGGACCACTTTGGAGTTCATCCATATTTACTTATTATCAACAATGACAAAACAATAATGATTCATATTTACATCAAACAATATTGGGTCCATTACCCAAACCTTTGTGCTACGGGTCTTTCTTCAAGGGTTGACATCAATGACAACCAACCTTAATCAACACAAAATCCATAAGTAAATTCAACCATTAACTAAGAATTGGAATTGCAATCTATTTCTAGGAAAGAAAGTGCATAAAAGGAAACGATGCCATATCTATCTTAACAACTCGAAATGCAATAAGAAAAATGCTTGAAAATAGAAATTAAAGCATGACATATAAAAAGTAAACTAACGAATACATTAACTAACAACTAGTTAAGAAAGATCTATATAAAAATGGAATAAGAAATCTATAATTAAAAACTAAAACTAATCCTATCCATCCATCAAATCCTTATTAAAGAACACATGCAATAAAACTCTGTTCTACTCTATTTCAAACTTTGTTTTAAATTTAAATCTAAAAGCATGAATAAGACAAAATCTAATATCTAATTACACACGGGGTTAGTCTATGAATTTGCAAATTCATTCCTAACTACAAGATCAATGCATGCTAATACAATCCTTCATACTAACCTGCAAAAGAGAGTTAAAATTATTAAACTACAACAGCAAATTAATTAACAAAATAATAATGCATGTACAGGAAATAAAAAGAGACAGCTAAGCTATGAAATGCATAAATAAACTTGAAGAACATTTACCAGACTACTGGTAGGCCCCCCAGCAAGTCGTGGTCACTTCCTAAAGGAACACCATGAACTCAGCAAATCGATTTCACCATTAAAACTCAAAAACGCAGTTTTTATATAATTTGGCAATGAAGAATGGCAAAACAGAGTAAAATCGTGTTTGTCTCCAATACACTGGTTCTTCTACTGCTTAACTTCTATCTGACCACCATGGTGGTATTTATAATATTTACAGACCAAGTGGTTGACCACAGGAGGGTAGAACCACTTCTAAAAACAATAAATTTCATTAATGGTGCCCTAACTACCGAAATAGAGCAAGCCAATAATCTCCCTACTTAACAACTTAAACTGAGTTGTCAAGAGTTCAGTAGTTGGACGGGGAAAGCACAAGAAAAACCCATGTTCCTGATTCGCCCACCACTGGTTGCCAATACCATAACCGCCAAATCGTCCATCATTTTTGTGCAAGACGCGGTGCTAGACGAAGTGTCAGACCGGGTACCGGATCAAGTACTAGAAGGAGTGTTGGAAGCAAAAATGTGATGTGTTTTTTCCCTGTAACACCAGAGAATGTGAATTAGATCCTTGGAAACATAAAAACATGATGAATTATACTCAATATCAACATTAAACATGAATCACACATACTTGGTGTAGATCATACCATTTTGGCACAAAATTCTTCAAAAAGCTTCTCCAAAACATGGAAAACACATATGTACATTCGACAAAAGTGTCTAATAACTGTCATAAAATTGATCATATCTCGGGCCCAACATTACCCCCACACTTACGATTTTGCAAGTCCCACTGCAAACAAAAATAAATTACCCCTTGTGACTATGCTTGCTGAGGAGGATCGGCTTTGGAAGCTTCTCCTTCTTGCTGTGAAGACTTTTCCTTATGCCTCTTATGTTGCCTCAATTGTGCTCTGAGGCTACAGTTGGATTTAGTCATCTCATCAACCAACCGTTGAAGGGATTTAACCTTTGCTTGGAGGACTGCATTATCATTACGAAGGTGTGCGTATATTGTCTTCCTTTCTTCCAACTATTGGAGAAGCTGATGGTTTTCTTTTTGTAGCTTCTCAATGGCTGGGGTAGAATCGGTGATCTCGAAGGAAGGCTTAGATCCTTTGAGGGATGTCGAAAATCTATCAATCTTAGGATCTAGAGTAGGCATGGGTGAAGTAGGAGTGATGGGGGATTGGTAAGGAGAGGTAGGTTCTGATTTTGTCTTTCTTAGTGGCTCTAATCCATCCACATAAACTTCCCTAATTCTCTTGTGAGGGCTCTCAAGATCGGAGGACACTTGGATAGGATTTGAAGAAGGCAGGGGTTTTGCATAAGGTTTTGTTCTTCTACCCCGTGTACTCTTTTGAAAGGGTCCTTTACCAAATCGATTGGCTCCCCTCCTATTTATGGGAATGATGGGAAAGTCTTGTTGAATTACTTCTTGGAGATTTTTAGGCGTGGGATCAAAATAAATTGAAGGCATTGGGGGGTTAACAATAGGCTTCTTTTGGTCTTTTCTCTTGGTATTTTTAACCAAGGAGGAAGCAAGGATATCAAGAAGACTTTTGTATTGTTCCGACAAAGAAAGGGTTTGTGCAAGGGGGTTTGGAGTTCTTGGAGAGAGAGGCTTGGATGGAGATATAGTTCTTAGGCTAAGTGGCTTTTTGTTGGTCTTAATTGTCAAGTGAGGGTTTGCGAATTGATAGATAAATGCATCCCAAGTTTTCCCATGTTTTTATAATTCAGCTAGAACAAGGAGTTTGATCAATCCATGGTGAAAGATACTATTGTGGGGGTTACTCACATTCTTCCTCACTTGAGAGGACATCTTTTCCAAGATTTTTAGAAAATAGAAGGGAAAGTTCAAAGGTTTGTTGAATTGAAAATGAGCCAGCAATCTGAAACGAAAAGCTTTGAAAGTGGAGTATCTACATTTGCATGTAATCAACCTCATGATGAAAATGAGAGGGTTGATCAATTCCACCTTTATCCACTCCCTATAATATCATTTTTCTACTGAAATGTTCTCGAATTAGGGCTTAAAAACCCTGTTATAACTTGAGCGCGGTAGTTGGTGGTTTTTGAACCATCTATCTCCCATTCTTGGAAGCTTCATGGCTACAAAAATGGACTCTTCTAAGACCTCAAAGGAAAGAGACCCCACACGTTTTGTATTCCCATCGAAACCGAGGGAAAATTGCATCGAGAGGTTGTCATCATGACCGTGCAAGTTAGACAAAAATGGTCCCCAACCTGCGTGCAAAAACACCTCTCTGCATTATGCAAATTCGGGAATGGCAAAAAGATTTGCATAACAAGAGGGTTCATACCTATTGGGCATTGTGGAAGAGGAAAAATTCACCAGGTAAGGGTGTGATTGAGACAAGAGATGATGTGAATTGGGCACGGTCCGAACACAATTTGAACAGGGGAGGAAATTGCATAGGTTGGGCGCGATTTCTTAACGTAAGGCAGGGCAAATGCAAGGCAAATTGAGATAATGGTTACCCAGCCTGAATTTGAATGTTCCTATGATAGAGTAGGTTGCACACATGTGCACACGAGCTACCATGCATGGGAATTTTTGAATTCGAAGGCTCATTTTTGGGGGCAATGTAATGATGCGCGGTTAGATCAATGTCCAAGTCTTTTGACTTGGACATTTGATCATGAAAATATAAAGCATCTTCAATCATTTGCCTACAACCAATTCAATTGAATGTCATTTATTTCTGGTTACCTAGAATCTAGGACAGTTACTGGTGTGTAACTCATATGGCACTTCATTCAACACCTCATATGGCATTTCATACGGCGCCTCATATGACACTTCATACAACACCTCTGGGTTAAATTCCTTTTCACCTCTTGTAATGGATATCCTGCAAATTTGAAATGTTTTTGACAATCACAGTGGTAAATGAGCAGAAGAAAAATGCTCCCTTGTTGTTGATTTTTCCATCATGATCACTCAATCCTCTTTCATATGACATATAATGTCAAACCTACAATGAACAAGTTATAGAAAGCATACAACATGTACTGGAAATCTTACAATGTACATCTTGTAATGAAAGGTAAGCCGATAAAGAGTGGTCTGTTAAGTATATGTTCAGTAATTTATAGCACACGAGAGTTTAGCACTTCAAAAATAAAATGACTACTAATGTGATAACCTGTATCATGGAAATAATACAAAAATGCTTGCAAAGATTTATTTCTCTAGGCAATGATCATTTGTCAGCTCATGAAACCCTCCCCCACACCTAAGTATTGTGACACCTCACAATCAAAAGTATAGGAAACCAATATGTTTCCCCCAATAGCCGAATATTTATAGTATGTCAAGTGTAAAGATAAATTTCATAGATTTATAGTTCATTAACCTTAGCTTAATCACACATACTTCATGTCATATTTGTCTGCAAGTAATGTCGTACATTAGGACAAGTTTAAATTTATTATTTATTTTTTTGTTAGATTACCATCATCGCTAGGTAGAATGCCTCCTTGTCAGCAAGCCTGTTCAATACTCTAGCGGGTTTACCTAGTCATACCACAGGCCGGTACCCACTGTCAGCAGACCTGTTCAGTATCCTGGTGGGTTAGCCTCTTACACCCTCAGAGACTAGCCCTCCATATTTTAATATTTTAATATAAGATTGCTTTATGCAAGAAGATGGGGGAACAACTCTGAAAAAAAAATTCTCTTTTTTTTTTTTTAATTGGGATGGTATTTATGTTAGAGGATGACTTTCCATTATATTAATTAGTGATTGTCCCAGTGTAAGGGGTACCTAAGTGGACATGGCTTATCTAAAGATATGATATAATCGATCTATTTAGTGTGTAGTGGATGGTACCATTGAGAAAGAACAGAAAGGTATCTATAGGCTCAAATCACTTTCTTCTTTTGTAGTTATTGTGATGTTTCCATGACTAACCGCTAATTAGACCTCCTTGTTACTCTTTGATAAATACACTTGACTCACTTACTCAGGTTTATTGGAAAAATTGTACGAGAGACCTCTAGGCTTGATAGTTATGGTATCACTTCCTTATACAGTGGTGAAGAGTTTCAAGCGCAACTTCTTTAGAATGCCTTAAAAAATGAGAATTTTTGCAAAAATATGGATAATTACAATAAGTCAATATTCATTCGATGCTTTAGAGACACAAAATTCAAGTGTAACAATGTTTTGAAGAAATATCCTTGAAACTGTGTACTATTGATGAAATAAATACTTACAAAAATCTCTAAAATTTCCTTATTAACAAAATTCAAAAACTATTTACATATATACAGTAGGAAATTCAGAAAACTTTTCAAGAACAAGGGGGGACTTCCCCATCTACTAAGGCCAATGCCTTGTCATTTGACATGACCTGTAGAAAATCCTCTTTGTAAATGGGCTTATGATAAAATTTGAGTCGGTGTCCATTTACTACAAAGGAGACTTGTCCATCATCAATTGTTTTAATTTTCATAGCTCCATTGTCACATACAGTGTCTACCTCGTAAGGGCCCAACCACTGGGTGGTGAGTTTGCCTTTGAAGGTTTTGAATCAGGAATCAAACAATAGAGCCCAATCACCAGGTTGGAAGTGATTCTTCTTAATAAACTTATCATGCCACTTGCTCCTTTGGTTTTGGACTAGTATCGTCCATTGGATGGCATCTTGTCTGATTTCATCCAACTCATTCAATCGTAGGGCTCATTTCTTCTGAGCCTCATCTAGGCTCAATCCTAATTCTACGACAATACGGAAGGTCCTTACTTGGAATTCTATTGGTAAAAGTACTTGTTTCCCGTACACTAGCTCATAAGGGGTATGCCTAGTGGTATTTCTCTAGGTGGTCTGGTATGCCCACAAAGCCTCTGGGAGACTATCAGCCCAATATCAATGATGTAACTAAACAGTATTGGTCAATATGGCTTTCAGAACTTTGTTTGTGGATTCTACCTTACCATTGTCTTGCGGGTGGTATGGAGAATTTACGGTGTTTAATCCCATATTTCTCTGTTAGCTCTCTCATCAGCTTGGAAGTGAATTGAGTGCCTTGGTTGGTAACAATTTCACGAGGGACACTGAAGCGGGTAAATATGTCTTCATATATGAATTCGACAACAGACTTCTCTGTAGCCCTGAATAATGCTTTTGCCTCTACTCATTTGGTGACATAATCCGTGCAAACCAAAATATAGTTCTTCCTACGAGACATGGGTGAAATTGTTCCTACAAAGTCGAGGGCCCATTTTTCGAAGGGTTCTATCATAACTTGGGCACACAAGGGAATTTCGTCAACTGACATAGGTCTTCTTATCCTTTGGAAACTATAATAACTTCTCACATACTCGGGAGCATCTTTGAAAATGCTAGGCCAATAGTAACCTAAATGTAGCACCTTATATGTTGTGTGTTTGTCAGAAAAATGGTCACCACATGGTCCATCATGAAAAATTTGTAGTATTTTAGGTACCTCGTCCTCTCGGACACATCTACGAATAATCAAATTAGGACCTCTGCAAAAAATATCATGACCAACCCAAGAGTAATTAGCACTCTATGTAATAATTTTCCACTTTTCATGAGGTGACAAATGAGACGGTAACTTCCTAGTGGCCAGATAGTTTTCCATATCTACAAACCATGGAGTATTGACATAAAGGGAAAAGAGGTGCTCATCTGGGAAACTATAATCTACAGGGATATCATCATCCTCATTTTTTTATTCTGGAAATAAAATCAACTACTACATTATCCTTTCCAGGTCGGTCAAGCACAGTGATATTAAATTCTTGCAATAAGAGGAGCCACCTAGTCACTTGGACATTAGTTATGGGTTTATTCATGAGGAATCTAATGGTAGAATGATCGGTATGTACAAATACTTCATTACCTGTAATCTAATGATGAAACATGTTAATAGCATGAACAACTGCCAATAATGCCTTCTCGGTAACTGTGTAGTTTAACTCGGCACGGGACAAGTTCTTGCTCACAAAATAAATGGCATAGGATTGTTGGTCCTCTTTCTGCCCTAATACCCCTCCTATTGCGGTGTCGGAGGCATCAGTCGATATATGAAATGGGAGAGTCCAATTGGGCCCTCTAAGAACTGGTGCCACAAACAACTTAGCTTTCAGGGTTTCAAAGGCAGTTTGACACTACTCAGTCCAGACAAAATCAACATATTTTATTAGTAATCCAAACATAGGTGCAACAATCTTTGTAAAATTTTCAATAAATTGCTGGTAATATCCGACATGTCTAAGAAAGATTCTCACCTCTTTCTGAGTCTTGGGGGGTGGAAGTCTGACGATGACCTCAATCTTTGCAGGATCGAATTTTATTCCTTCATATGAAACATGATGTCCTAGAACCACTCCTTCAGTTAACAACATTTTGCATTTTTCATGACTTAGAGATAGGTTCATTTCTTGGCATATAATGACGAATTTTTCTAAGTTGTCTAAGGCTTCCTGGTAAGTGTTACCGTAGAATGTGAATTCATCCATATAAACCTCCACACAATCATGAATAAGATCGGAAAATATCCATAATATTACTCGTTGAAATGTGGCAGGAGAATACACAACCCAAATGGTAAGACCCTATAGGCATAGGTTCACCAAGGACAAGTGAAGGTAGTCTTTTCCTGGTCCTTGGGTTCACTATACCCATCTAGAAAGGAAAAATACTTCTTTCCAGACAAGGTATCTAGAACTTGGTCAATGAAAGGTAGAGGAAAGTAGTCTTTCAAAGTAGCTTTGTTGAGTTCCCGGAAATCAACACAAATTCTCCATTTCCTAGTCACTATATTTGGAACCACTATAAGCAGGGATACCCACTTACTATCAGAGATGGGATAAATAAATCTGACATTTAACAATTTTTGGATCTCCTCCTTGACTATATCTTTGAGTGTTGGGTTCATCCTTCTCTGGGGTTGCCTAACAGGTGTTACTTCTCCCTGGTTATATATGTGATGGATGCATGTGTCAGGGTGTATACCTTTCATGTCAGTGTATTTCCAGGAAAATGCTCCTGATTGTTCTTTAAGGATATCTACTAAATGTTTATGTTGGTCTTTATCTAGCTCAGAGTTTATATGTAAACATTTCCCTAGACTAATCTCGTAGGGCATAGTATAAGACATGGTAGACTCATCTATATCAAAGATAAAAGATGTCGAAGAAAAACTGGATGGGTCTAATTGTTCTTGAAAATCTTCCCCAAACATGTACTCAAATTCGGTAAAAGACTGTGGAAAATCCACACATGTAATAGCAAAAATAAACGGGTTCAACACATTTTTTGTTGTGTGCTCCTGAAGTTCCCATGCATGGTCACTTGGAAATAAGGGTTCTTCCCAGTCCTCATCCTCATATGGACATTCAAGCCACCATAAATTCTCCATAATAGGTTGATCTAGAGGGTAAATGGTGAGCTTCTGGATAGAGAGGCCATTTGAGATGGTCATTTCTCCTTCTCTACAGCCAATAAATGCATTGGTTGTGGCTAGCCAAGGTCTTCCCAAAATAACGGGATGGCCTTTGGCAGGATCCTTTGAGTGAATGACAAGTAAATCTATTGGGTACTCCCACGAGGCTAAAGTAACCATGATATCATCTAAAATTCCCTCAGGTATAACCCTAGTCTTATCTGCTAATTCCAAAATGGTTGGGGTAGGACGAAGAAGAGGTTGTAACTTTAATTGTTCCAAGTTAGTAGAGGTCATAACATTGATGGTTTCCCATAGGTCTATGAGAGTGTTTCCAATGGAGACGTCATTAATGGTTATGGTCACTACGAGGTTTCCTGGGTTCCCATACTTTTCTAGTTTTGGCTACCCTAATATGTACTCAGAAAGTCCTCCTACCAAATGTATTGTAAGGGGGTCCTTTTTCTTCCTACCTATCTTCTTGATACACAATTCTTTGACTACCTTACTATAGATTGGAATGTCCTTAATGGATTGGAGCAGGGGAATCTTGACACAAATATTTTTCAATTCAAAATGTCAAATTTCGGTTGGGTGGTAGGTTTCTCGATTACCAATTGGTCTGGATAAGGAGGGACCTTTGTAATTTGTGAAAGTTCATTTAGGGGAAGCTTGGGTTCTTGATTCTTAGGGATAATAAAATCTTCCCACCTAGTTTCATCTGTGGGTTGATTGGTGGTTTATTCTTCTTCTTCTTCCTAGATGACTACTGCAGGTCTCTACCTCTCCAAAACTTTTCCCAATCTTAGTTGAATTTCCTGTAATGGAATAGGAGTAATAACATATGTCGGGAAGGCCTACATCTCAAAATTGTGAAGAGGTTGAGGGGGATTATTATTGGGATTCGGCATTGGTTGTGTCGGTAATAGTGTTGTTCTTTGGGAGCTTGCATTTTGGTATTGTGGCGGTTGTGGTTGTGGAAGAGGAGGTAAAGGTGGTGGAACAAAACCTGGCAGAAGCTACGGAGTGTTCGGTGGAAACTGAAGATAAGGATGGTTGGACATAGGGATAGGTAGAGCTTCAAGGTTTCCTTGATTGTGTCCTTCTCTCCATCCTTGAAACCAAGGATGTTGGTATTGAGTAGACAATTTTTTCCAACCTGGTGCGTTCCATTGTTGTTGTTGTTGATAATAGGGTGGAACTTGAGATTGTAGATCTAGGTATGTGGGTTGGCTCCTAGGTTTCCATGGCCTCCTAGGTGCATAAGAAGACTCCCCAAGATCTCCACTCCTATATATGGCTAATAAACTGGGCAATGATGGACATTTTTCAGTCACATGGTCTTCTATACAGAAGCCACAAATTGAAATGTCATCTAATGGGAATTCCCTTGAGAAATGCTTTCTCCTACATCTTGGGCAATATATGCTCATTGTTGCATTTTCCTCTTCCTGTTTCTTTTTATTTTTAGGGTGTCCAACTGGGAACCTATTATGCTTAAGATATATGTCTTGATTTTTTCTAAAAGGTTCCCTATCTCTTCTCTTGTGATACCACCTGAACTAACTAGTTTTATGCTTATATTGTAAGGGTCCTAAACATTCTTCCCTGTTTTGGCTCTACTCCTTGAGTAATTTCTACACATTTCACATATTTCAGAAAATGGTTTATGGGAGATGTCACCTGATGCCATCAAATTAAGCATCTCTAGATATTCTTCTGAAATTACCTTAATGAAAAAATCCCTAATTGCATCCTCTGGGAGGTCATGGTATTTTGACTTCTGGGAGATATAACCAAATCTTTCCATATAATCTTCGAGGGTCTCGTCTTTTAACTGTTGGATTTTAAAGATGTCATTACTAGACTCTTTGGTCTTGCAGTAGTCTTGGTACTTCTTAAGACAGATGTCTTTCATGGCTTCCCAAGACCTAATACTAGATTCTCCCAACCTCGTGAACCATCTTAGTGCAGAGTCTTTGAGGGTGGCAAGAAAGAGTTTTAGTTTCTAGGCATCTTGTATGTAGTTGTAGCTCCTACACAAGATGTCAAATTCAAATAGGAAGGTGTCTAGATCTTCATTGTTTTTACCATAAAAGGTAATCAGTTCTGAGAGAGGAATATTCTTCATGTTGACATTTGGAGTGGTGTCTAAAATTGAAAACCCGAAGGTAGTTTCAGTTTGGTTTCTAGTTTCTTCTTCCTCCCTGTGTCTTACATTGTTATGGTCCTCCTGATCATCCATATTGGCTTGGTTTCCAAAAAGAGAGTACCTAAGTGGTTTTATCTTTGAAGAGAACAAGGTTTCCCTTTGATGGAAAGGTCTTCCTACAGATTGGATGTCTGGAACTCTATTCGATCTGATTGAGACTATTGGTACCAAGGTTTATGTGTCAGTTTGAGAGATAATTACATTGGCTGAACTACCAAAAAAAAGATTCACCTGTTCAAGGTCTATGATGCCTTCAAAATTAGGATCTCCTGGTGGTGGTGAAAAAGCAAAGGTTGTATTTTTTGGTTCTGCGAAAGGCTCAAGTGGTCTTTCCTCCTGTCCCAATATGACTGATTCTTCAATTTCTTGTTTTATAGTGCTCCCTGTGTTAGTCTCTTCATAGACTAACTTAGCTCTTTGAGTTGAGCTAGCTCCTGTTTTTCGGTATCGGTCTGTGGATTTTATAAGTGGAACGTCCCTTCCCCAAAAAAGATCGGAAGGAACCTTGGTTGAAAGGCCTGATTTAGATTTAATGTATCTACCTTTTGGATTTCTAGGTCTATTCATGAAAGAAAAAAAAAAAAAAAAAAAAAAAAAAACTACCATTGGGTTTGGGGGAGCCTGCAATAGAAAATGCGCAGGTTCTTACCTCTCGTCTTAAAGTTCCCCCGCCACTAATCTAATGCTAAGGTCTAGGAATGATCTATTTCCTAACTACTTCCTACCTTGAGACAACTCCCCGACAATGGTGCCAAAAATAATGGGTGTTTTATATGCACTGAAAACCCTCAATTAAATTGTCAACCCGGGGTAAGTAAACTTAGAGTTATAGAAAAATATATGCCAAAGGTAGAAGGGTTGGTAGTAGTATAATCGAACTAAGGAAATGGCTATCTAAGGGTTAATCTATTCAAGAAAAGCTATCTAATGAGCAAACCCTACTAAGCAACTTGAAATTATACAAGCTAAGTACTTTTGGGCCAAGGATCAATGGATAGTTCTAGAAAGACAAGCGAAAACCCTACTTGAAGAAAACTAGTTCATGAAATAAGCAAAAGAAACTATTAAGAATAACAATAAACACACAACAAAAGAAAATATTAAGCATAACAATAAACAAATAGCAAAAGAAAACTACTTTAACTAGCCTACCTAAATTCAATGAGCAACTACCCTATGAAAGAAAGTAAATAAACAAGCAAGTATATTATCAAAGCAAGAATAGACAAGTAAGCAAGTAACCTACTAAAGCAAGTAAATAGTTAACTACCCTAAGATAACTTCTACTGCAAGTAAATTAATTAAGACTACTCATTGAACAACTAACTAAGCTAAGAGGAAAATGAATTCTATTCTTAATTCAAACTTCAAAACTAATTCTAATTCATAAAAGGAAATTTATTTAATTGAAAGAAAGAATAATTAACAACTAATTTTTAATCTATGATAAACAAATTGCTCTTTAATCTATCAAAGAAAAATACTATCTATCCTACAACAACAATAAAATTATCTTTTGATCTATGAAAGCAAGAAACTATCTTTTAACCTATGAAAACTCAAATATAGTGTTGGTGGTTGTGTGAGTGTCTTCGGTGTCTTATAATATCTCGATGGCACTTGACAACAAAAGATAACTCAAGTGGTATAATCTCAATACTGATCTCAATAGCAAAGTGAAAGGTATGAATTAAAAAATCTAATGAGAACTTAGCCATTATGGGAACAATCATCAATTAACCTGCATATTCATGTGACTATTAACCATCAACAATATAATGAGATTTTAATTGTACTTATATGCTATGTAAGAAAAATCCATAAGTAAACTCAACCATTAACTAAGAATTGAAATTGCAATCTAGTAATAGGAAAGAAAGTGCATAAAAGGAAACTATGTTATATCTATCTTAACAATTCAAAATGCAATAACAAAAATGCTTGAAAACAGAAATTAAAGCATGACATATAAAAAGTAAACTAACAAATACATTAACTAACAACTAGTTAAGAAAGATCTATATAAAAATGGAAGAGGCAATATATAATTAAAAACTGAAACTAATCCTATCCATCCATCAAATCCTTGTTAAAGAAGACATGCAATAAAACTCGGTTCTACTCTATTTCAAACTCTGTTTTAAATTTAACTCTAAAAGCATGAATAAGACACAATCTAATATATAATTACACACAGGGTTAGTCTATGATTTTGAAAATTCATTCCTAACTACAAAATCAACACATGCTAATACAATCCTTCATACTAACCTGCAAAAGAGAGTTAAAATGATTAAACTACAACAACAAATTAATTAACAAAATAATAATGCATGTACAGGAAATAAAAAGAGACAGCTAAGCTATGAAATGCATAAATAAACTTGAAGAACAATTACCAGACTACTGGTGGGCCCCCCAACAATTCATGGTCACTTCCTAAAGGCACACCACGAACTCAACAAATCGATTTCACCATTAAAACTCAAAAACACATTTTTTTATATAATCTGGCAATGAAAAATGCCAAAATAGATTAAAATCGTGTTTGTCTCCAATACACTGGTTCTTCTACTACTTAACTTCTATCTGACCACCATGGTGGTATTTATAATATTTACAAACCAAGTGGTCGACCACAGGAGGGTCGAACCACTTCTAAAAATGGAAAATTTCATTAATGGTGCCCTAACTGCTAAAATAGAGCGAGCCAATAATTTCCCTTCTTAACAACTTAACCTGAGTTTTCAAGAGTTCAGTAGATGTAGGGGGCAAGGACGAGAAAAACCCATGTTCATGATTCGCCCACCACTGGCCACCAATACCATAACCGCCAAATCACCCACCTTTTTTGTGCAAGACACAGTGTTGGACGAAGCGTTGGACCGGGTACCGAATCGAGTACTGGAAGGAGTGCCAGACTAAGTGTCGAAATCATAAACGTGATGCGTTTTTTCCCTGTAACACCAAAAAACATGAATTAGATCCTTGGAAACATAAAAACGTGATGAATTATACTCAATATCAACATTAAGCATGAATCATACATACCTAGTGTAGATCATACTGTTTTGGCACAAAAATCTTCAAAAATCTTCTCCAAAACCTTAAAAACACATATGTACATTCGGCAAAAGTGTCTAATAACTGTCATAAAATTGATCATATCTCGGGCCCAACAATAGTTCAAGATTCAATTTTGGAATTGTGTTAAATATAGCAATTATGAAAACCTTGACTATTGTGAACATGGTTTAGGGGTTTGGTTTCCCATTGAGGCAGATCCCCCTATTCACATCCTTTTTGTACTATATTTTGTGATATAATAGAATTTCCTATCTTTTTAGATTAAGAAAAAAAATATTTCATTTTTTTTGTAATCTTTATATTTAAATTATCAATTTGCACTTGCCCATGGATGTCTTCTAATAGATGTTAACATACAAAGAGGAGTCAACCCTTGAATTGATAAAAATTGGGTTAATTATGGGATGTGAGTATCTGTTGAAGTATGAAAGTTTAATTGAAAAAATTGTAAGTAGTGATGTTATTTAACTTCCCCTATTTTATAATTAATGAAATAACAAAAATACTTTGTATTAATTATATCGATCGTGCTTTGTCATGGGATATTAATCATGTAGTAAATAAAGTCTAGAATGTAGACAACAGAGGAGATTTTGAGAGAACACGTGAAGCATGGCTTCGAAAGAATGTGTATTGTTTATGAAAGGCTTGGTGCTAAGGCATGTTTTTTTATTTATTTATGCAATCATGCATATTTTACTGTATGTGTGTGTGTGTGTGTGTGTGTGTGTTTAGATATACTTATTACAATTTATTATGTTTTTGTAGAATATGGAAGATGAAGGGGCAGAACATAAAAAAGAAAACGATCAAGAAAACATTAGGTTAAATAACCAAAGTACAATATCACCTATAAATGATGAAGATATGAGGCATGCACACGACTCGAGCTATGACAACAGTTCAACTAAAGAATACCAATCAATATAATTAAATGTTACTGCAAATTGTATGTTTTGGAATATTTGTCTCTGAAAATAGAGGATTTGGTTTAATGTACTCGACATATTGTCCCAATTGCATGAGGACATGTTACCAATAAGTGTAATAATTACATATTGGTTGCAATTTTATTATTGTGGAACTTTATGTTGTCCCTTTTTGTATGACAATGGGTCTCTTATTCATATATAATAAAATGGGTTTCTTACTTTATTTCATTGTCGAATGTCATAAAATGTTTCATTAATGAATAATTAATATGTGGATGATTTACATTGTTACAAATAACGGAGGTTTAATTCGTTGGATAACATATTAATGCAATTATATATCAAAATGCAATAACCAAAAAAAAACATTTTATTATAACAAATATTTGATTTTGAAATGATTAATTTAAAATTTGTAAAAGAAAATAATTAATTAAAATATATACATAACAGTGCATTGTATTCTTATGAACTCACTAGGCGGTGCATGTCATATATAGAAATCAATGCATTTTGAGGAGTCATATGCACTTGTGCACACTAATTATAATAACTTAAACACATTTGTGCACACTATAACTTAAACACATTGGGGCATACAAAATTTTTAAAGCATTGGTACTTTATATGCAAACAAGGCGGAATCAATGCATAGAAATTATAAGAACATCAGTGATTTGCATAAAATAAAAAAGATGATATATATGCACAATAATTATAAATGCAATAGTGTGTTTGTATTATATTGACACAAGGGGCGAGTTTATAAATAGCACACCGATGTGTTTTGACAAGAAAAGGACCGAAAAAAAATATCTGCTACAACCTCCGCCCACCCAAATATTTGTATTTATGTGGAACATCCATTAAAAACTCCACTAAAACCTCTACAGTCAATAGAGGAGGTTGTAGCCAAGTTTTTTTTTTAAATTTTGCCAAATTTTGTAAAACTAAAAACCTCTACAAAAACCTCCACCAGAAGGTGTTCTCCTTGTAGTGATTGCATAGATATTTGATAGAAGATCATGGGGAAAAACTTATGGAAATAATAATGAGGAACTATATCAAACGAGGAAATTAGGTGGATTAGAAGGTGATGAACATGAAGGTTTCTTTGAATTTTTACTAATAATGTAATTCTTAACAATACTAGCTAACAACCTCGGGTGGGGTGTTATTGCAGCCCAGGTGTCGAATGGAATGGACAAGCGATGACCACCATGGCACTATCCAGGTGACAGGCACGTTCCATCCCCTCCCTCCACCACCATGCATCTAGATCAGCTTCGGTCTAACCAAGGCGCCATTACTCCTAGTGCGCCCTGCTCTAGCTATCTGTCCCTTCGATGGAGTAGTTTAATGGACCACAATTTAATATTCTCATGTGTGTCTTCCTCCACCAACTATTTTTGTACCATGAACCTCAGCAGGTGCACTCGCAGCTTCATTCATTCTCGGTCGAGTCCTCCCGCAGACTGTGCTCCCCCCTGCTGCTCCTTGGATACATCATCTCCCTTCCTTTGCTTGATATCCTTCACCGCGCCTCAATCATGCCGAGACAGAGGGGTATATCCAAACGTGGATTGGCTTGGCAACCCAGTTGACCACACTTGCCACTCTATCCCTCACATGCATGCTCTCACATTTCATCACCCTCCTCGCCATCCTCTTTGACATAGTCTAGCCATAGCCTCAACATTCTACCACCCCTCTCCTTGTCATTTGCATGCAAGCTTGAATGGTTTGATCTCTCGAGAAAATATTTGGGTTTCAACCCAGGGCCAATATCAAATTTGGCCTCCACCTCGCAAACATCTCCATTCATTCCTCCTAATTCTTTTGCGAACTCGCCATTCCATTCACCCCCAGCCCAACCTCACTGCACCCAAAATCAGAGTGAAGGCTTTGGCACCAGCCATGGACAAAAACAAGAGCCGCCTCACTCCTATTCTGACTATTCATCCTGCTCAAAATTACAAGAAGGCCTTGCAATTCTGCAATGCCTCGTCTTCGAATTACAACAGGATTTGGACGACCTGCAATTTCAGTTGGAGATCTTGGATGGGAAGGGAACACATTTCCTACAAATTCTCTCAGCATTACATGGAGCGTTCCACCCCATAGATGGAGAACCATATGCAAAAGAGAATGAACCACCAATTCTAGCACCAGCTACGCACGGGACTTTAGAGGAAGAAGCAACATCGTTCGAGGAGGAAGCAACACCAGTCGTGGCTCCAATGAGCAACGCCAGCTCCCTGGATGTGTGGCCACACTACAAGCCTACAACCTGAATTTCACAGGTGTCTCTATGCATGGTCAGATGGGTGTTTAACTTTTATTTTTCCACCTATGGTCTATAGTTATATTATGTCTGTTTCAACTTATGTCAGTGTTAGGCGAAAGGTTAATTTTGCTTTCCCCAGGGGGCAATGTAATTTTTGTAGTTAGATGTTGTTTTATGACTGGTAACTTAATACTTTGGTTCTCGACCTATTAGGCTAGCTGAATTGGTTTCCCCTCGAGGCAATTCAGTTATTACAGTCTGGGACAAACTACTGATACTATAATTTTTGCTTTTTGGAAAGCTTTTTATAGAATCTAACTTAAAAAAAAAAATACTAGCTAACAAGTTTCAAATAATTTATTCTGCATCTATTGAACATTGTGCAGACACTAAAAATGATAGTTCACATAAGGGCCCCCTAAGAAGAAGAAAAAAATATGAAGGAATTAAATGATGATGAATTGGTCCCCATTTCATTTTGAGTGGTCCTAGAAATTAATGACATGGGGGAATTATTTATAAAAGTATGAGGTATATACTGGGAATAATTTCTATCAAACATTCTTTTCACTTACAATACAAAAATTAGTCAAATGAATCCAAGAATCAAGAACCCATTCGACACTTATTTCTACGGTATGTTTTTTTATTTATACAATCATGTATATTATACTATAAATATAAATGTAGTCAATATAATTTATTTTTATGTTTGTATATGGAACATGAAGAGGAAAAATAAAATCAAGCTAGTCAACATGGTATTGCAAATAACCCAAGTACAATATCCCCTACAAGTGATGAAGAAATGAGGCATGCAAGCAATTCGAGAAATGATAGTAGTTCAAATGATGAATGATGATCAATATAGTTGAATTCTTCAATTTTTACTTTTTAGAATGTTTGTCTGTCAAAATCAAACATTTTGCGTAATATTTACATATTGTATGACAATGGATTATCGATAAATGAAATATTTATTTATTGGAACTTTGATTATCATAGACATTTATGTTGTCCCGTTTTGAATAACAAAGGATCCCTTATTCATATATAATGAAATTTATTTCTCTTTTGTATTCCAATATCTAGTGTTTTAAAATATTACATTATCAATTAAATATATGGGGGTGAATCCATGAATACTTGTCCCACTTTTTAGTGAAATGTGATGATGAAAATTTGAGATTTTACATATTTTTTAAATTTTGAAACTCATATATGCATTGTGAATTTTAACATGTAGTAAAAGAACAATTTGTACGGAATTGCATTGTATTTCTAACGCTTTTTTTTTCTAAAAATATCAAATACAATTAATGTGTCAAATTTACATTTAATTAAATTCTTATCCTTGCAAATTTTTCATAAAAGTTAACAAGTAACTTATGTTCCGAACTCCTAATTTAGTGTTCAATGTATAATTTTCAAAATAAAAATGACAAGCATGATCGACACAAAATGTAGTAGTGCATGGTTATTTCTTTTAAATTTATTTTTGGAAAATTATAATTTTAATTATTTTTTGAAGCCGGCAAATTAATATTTGAATAGCATTTTATACACCTTTGTGTTTCCAAAAAAAACACTCCACTTGTTTACATAAAATGAAAACCAAAAGTACCCTTTTGAAGAGGAAACATCCATGGAGTGCACACATAATATTAGTTTTTTAATTGTGTAATTTTTAAGATACACATTTTTATCTAGGGGCCTTCACTACTAGTAGAAAGTTTGTATAAGTTTTAGAAAAAAATAAATAAATAATATTGTATGAAATAAATAAACAATAAAAATCATATTTTATTGGATAGAGAGTTCAATGACAAATCTACATGCACTAAATTTTCCATGAGTCAATGGAAGATATGAAGGGATTTCACCTAATAGAAGTTGTGGCTCCATGAAAACCTACAAAAATGAGGGAGGATTCTTGATTTTCAAGCCCTCAATCGAGGTCAAAACTTGAATTCTAGGTTTTATAATACCTCTAACAAGGGTTGATCGAGGTATTTAAAAACCCTTGATTGAGGTATTTTTGAAATATTTAGTGTTTTTTTGTTTAAAAAGCGTGATTGAGTTTTTACCTCAATTAAGGTTTTAAGACCCGGATTTATGTTTGAAACCTCGATTGAGGGATTAAAATATCCATCAAGGTAAAACCTTAATTAAAGTTCCTCATAGACAATTTTTATGTGCATATCTTGCCAAAAAATGGGATTGAAATTCATGGATTCGCCCATGGATGATTTACATTATTACAATGAATAGAGGTATAATTTGATGGGATATTTGTTTAAATGATATAATACATAACACAATGGTTATATCCAAAGACATAAATTAAAATATAAAAATCAATAGTATTATAAATAGTATTTAATTTAATATGATGATTAATAGAAATGTTATTGAAAAACAAGAAGTTGCAGTTGCATACTCGCAATGCAAAACAATTCAATATTGAAACATGTCAGTGCATTATATTCATTTGAACTCAATGGTGTGTTTCATACCTATTTAATCATTCGCACATTTATATTGTTCTTTTGGACCGATGTGTTATAAAAGTATAAAATCACTAGAATTGATCATTGTAGTAAAAGAATTGATGCTCCCAACTAAAATAACAACATTGTTCCCTTCTATTATAGCATTACCATTTGTTTTCACCATTATTGTTATTGTTATACCAATACTTTATGGTGCATAGTGATATATATGCACTTGTGTGAAATAATAGATCATTCACACTAGTGAAAAATAGAAGATAATTTGCACTAGTGCTTTAAAATATCTAATAGGAAATAGTTCTTTTAGAATATATTAAACACGTGAGTGTGTTTTGTGTATACAATACACACAAGGTTTCCAATGTATATAAGGTGCACATGTTCTCACTATATATGCTTGGACCAATATGCTTTTTTTTTAAATGCATTAGAAAAAAAACCTCCATTACAACCTTTGGCCACTCAAAAAATTTAGTTACATTGAACATTTTCTAAATTTTTTTCTAAATTCTTTGTTGTTAATAATAAATGTTTTTGTAGAGGTTTTCTTAAAAATTTGTTCCAATCTTGTAACACTAAAAAACATTGCTAAAACATTCACTACATAGTGTTTTCCTTGTAGTGAATATAGATGCAAATAACTTTATGTGTCAATTTCGAATCTTTCTTGCAAAGTTTCCTTAATGGTTAACAACATGGATTGAATTTATGCTAGTGGAGGGATTGTAGCTCATGAGTAGATCTCTCCCTAGAAGAAAGTGTGTATGTGGTGCTTGTTCCTCCACAAAGACAGGTAGTTTCCTCTCTTTTCCCTTTAACAAATTTGCAGTTGTAGCATGAGAAACAAACTTGTATTCCTTTGCAAAACCTATACCAAAATTTTGAATTATTAATGAGTTTTCTTATGAATTGTTTATTTATTTCTTCATTGTTGTTGTCCATGTAGTGCCTCGAAAATATTTCATGGCAAGGACTTCTTCTACCTCTCATGGAAATCCAAAGGATAAATTTCCTCAAAAGAAAGTGACATCTTTAATCGCTATAATGGAGGAGAAGGACACTCCCTCTCCTCAAGCTATAAGCTCTATAAGTTCTTGTTCCTTTAGAAATACATATTCCAAAACATAGTACATCCTATTTTGGAAAATAAGAATCCACAATCAGAGTCTTTCATTATGGAGAAAGTTGAATGCATGCCTATGTTTTAAATTCATTCACTGGAGATCAATGAGCTCCTCAGGATCTAAAGAAAAATTAATTTACTTGTAGATTCAATGGATTTTATCCATGATCTACAACTCTCATTGAATGGATTGACTCCAACTAAATTACAACACATGAGGTAAGTTTTTGGTCTATATTTCTCCTTAGTATATTTTTAAGAAATCCAAAAGATTGTATAAAATTCATGTAGGAGGGATTTTGTTTGGTATATAGTTGGGATCTTCTTTGAAAAACAATTCCTTTAATTTGACCGTACTATAATGTCCATTTCCTCAACCTCGGTTTAGGTGACACTGTTGAACCCCCCCACCCCACCCCTCTACATGCGGGGAGAGAAATACTTTAAGGAATCAAAATGTACTTAAGCAAATTTATTAAGGCATATCCAAGGCAAGAGTCTAAGTATATTTTTGCATATGCCAAAATTTGCATAGAAGTTAGTAAATTCTACTAAATAAGGTCATTATAGAGCATGAAGGTTTGAAATGCACCAATCAATCGGATTATGAGGACACGACTTTAGAAATACAAACCATATGAAGGAAGGTTACTCGAAGGTAAAGGCATCATAGGGTAAAAGTTGGAAAAATGGCAACCTAATAAGTGGAAGGACCCAATGATAAATCTCCAAGGGGTGACACTAAAGAATGATGTAGAGGTTTCCAAACCCATAGCTATGGTTAGAAACCATGTTACACCCCAAAAGGGAGTCCTATTAATTTAGACACAATGACAACTGAGTCAACCCCTCCATTGTTAATTTACCCATTTGGAATCCCCTCAAGGAGGGTGAAGAGGAGGCATGATTTGGATACTTTGGACTAAGAAAGAGAACTCATGTCTTTGGCCAAGTCAAAGGATGTAATGCAATTACTATTTTTGTGACTTTGTGAACCTCACACCAATGAACCAAACTGAAATAAATAAGGAAGAAAAACATATAGCTTATTAGTTTGCAAAATCCCCTAATCTTCCTTAGGAAATATAGGAGGATACTTATCTTTAAATAATGTGAAGTAACTAAGTTTATATTTAACTTACGACTTGTAAAATGTGTAATTAGTTATTAAACTTATATAAAAGATTAAAATTTAATATCTAATCCTAAACTTAAACTTACAAATATCTTAAATATCAAATTTTAAAAAATAATCGTCATTTTTTCTATTAATAATATCATTAAATTATCAATACAAATAATTAATCAATTCAAATTGAAAGTATGTTCACTTAAAGCGTAGTTAAAAGGTAGTCGAGGTGGTGGAAATATATCACGCATTGATACTAAAAATATAAATAAATTAATAATATACAAATAATTAATAGAGTCAAATTGAAAGTATATTCATTGAAGATCAGTGGAAACGTATAAAGGTATGGATAGTAAGATTTTAGTAAAATAAGAGTTCGCAATGTTTTTATTTTAATAAACTTACAACGGTGTCTTAAGAATATTGAAATAAATTTCAAAGTGTAATTATTCACTGTGAAGTTTTTAATGTGTAATTATTTTATGATAACAATATAAGGTAATAATTATTAAATATGAAAATCAGAAAATTCAACAATAATAGATCATTTTAAGGAATCATATTCTTTTAAATTATAAGTTTTTTTTCAAATTAATAGATTTCAAATTTTTACTTCGTCATATAAATTAAAATGAATTAATAATAATATAGTATAAAAATGAATTAATAATAATATAGTATAGTACATACATTCGAACACTAAAATTACATATAGAATGTTGCATACATGCCAACAGTCAAATTACATTTAAAATTTAATTTAATTAATTCACAATAAAAGATTATTTTAAAATAAACAAAATCCATCAAAATCAAAGAATTTTTTAAAATAAACATAATCCATCAAAATGCTCAATTTTTTGAGAACCAAAACCTAATAATAAATATGAAAAACATAAATTCCCATTAAGACTTATCTTTCTTGTTCAAACCCTTCCGTCCTCGCAAATATGAAAAACCAAAATATCCATTAATATTTTTCCATAGTACTCATACTTATGTGCACAACCGATCATAATTGTTTGTATATTTTCCCTTCAATTATATGTCGATGGGTGAGAAAACAAAATAAACAAGACCTATAATTCTAAAATGCCTATAGTATTGCACAATATATGCATTGTTTTTTGCCTCAAGACAAGAGATCGGAGGCCTCGATAAAGAATTAAGCAATGGTTCCTGACTCTGTGTTCAGATGCGCCTAATCTCAAATCCCAAATCCCAAGATTAACAAAAACTTGCTCCCAAATTTTATGGTCCTTATCATATTCTCAAGAGAGTGGGGCCAATGGTCTATCAGCTAGAGTTTCCCAGTCACTCTAAGTTTCATCTTGTTTTTCATGTTTTCTGCTTAAAGAAAGTGCTCGACACTAGGTGCTAGACTAGACCAGTCTACCTAAGTTGGATGAAGAAGGTTCCATTTGGTTGCAGCAACAATTTGTCTTAGACCAACATGAGCATCGTCTCTACCCTACTAATGTTGATGCCCATACCCTTGCTTTTGACGGGTAAACCTGCTTACAAGGTTGGTCAGAACTGGTTCGTACACCAGAATGAACCCTTCCTAATCGCTTTGCATACCTAAACCTTCACCATCAAGGAAGTTTTAGTCCATTTGAAGGACACATAGCCATAAGATGCCAACTAGGAGTCAGCTACCATTCTACAACAATTTTCTCATCTCAATCCTTGAGGACAAGGTTGTTTTTAAGGGGGAGGGCATGTTAGGGACCTAACCTTCCTAACCCCTCATGTAGGTAGAATAATATATTTGATTGTTCTGTTGGTAATTTCTATGGTATTCTTGTTTCTCCTCAGTATAACATAACCATTTTCATAACAAATTCCTTTTACACTGCATTTGAGCAAAACCATCTTCTTGGGAAGCATAGAAAAATATAACTTCAAATAGAATTTTGAATAAATTTTATAACTTAACTTGTGCTTAGTCATATAAATATGCACCGGTGTGTTTAATTGAGAGAAGCACCGAAGATTGACCTATGTTATTGCCTCCGCAAAGCAAAACCTATGAAAAATTTAAATGTGTATGTTTGCATTTACATATTGCAAATTAAATTCTTGTACGATGCATTATTACTTACACACACCATCGATGTGCTTCTAACTGTATAGCGCACTGACTGAAGAAAATTAGAAAACATAATGCACACTTACTATCAATACGTTGAAATTTATTAAGAAAAATAAATCATTGTGTTATACATACACATTGTACTAGTGTGATACCCATTGTATAACGCACCGGAAATGTAATTTTTGGAAGAAAAAAAATAGCACCCATTTATATCAATGTGCCAAAATATACAATGAAAAAATGAACGAAATTTTAGTTTTTTTTTTTTTATATAAATGAAAACCCTATTCATACTTTTATATTTTTGACAAAATTTAGAAGGGATATTTGTGCAACAAAGATTTATCAGCAAAGACTTCAAAGTAGGTGGAGTCTTTTTGAAGAGAAAAATTCGAAAGGGATTATTGTAGATCACATAGAAATCCGTAGAGGATAAATTTCAAGTATATAACTTCATTCTGTTAATAATCTTAATATTTACCCTATTTGATTCAAACAGTTTTTAGTTCATTCCCAAACAAAAAAGGGGTGTCATAGTTACCTTCAGTACTAGAATCCCTAATTTCCTCATTTTGTTTTTCTCTTTCTATATTTCACAAGGAGAATTTAAAAAAAAATAAAAATTGCAGGGTTTGTTTATTTACATATTGATGTTTCCTATCCATTGTAATGAAACCACTCATTGCATTGGATCCCAAAACATTCTGTTGTGGTAGTTTTTTTTTAACACCTTCGTAGTTAACAGTGCACTATGCACATAGGAAGAACATAGGTGTGTATTTTTATGTCAACAACACTGCTTAATTTAAAATAGAAATTATATTAAAAAAAGAAACTTTTCGTGGTTGGTGATGCACATTGTATATAGATAAGCACCGGAGCACATTTTCTTACAAAGAGTGCCATTGAGTTTAAAATGAAAATAATGTTATTTTTATATGGAAGTTGCCATGTCTTAAATTTGGTCACAGGTAGATGGTGTGTAATAAACAGTACTTAGGAAGTTGTGCTTTTCTTAATTCATAAAGCACCAACTAAAAACAAGAATTTATAAAACATTTTTAGTTTTGAAATGGCGATGTTATAATGTATTGATGTGTATATATATGATTGATGCACTAGTGCATATAAATATGGTTGACGCCCCGGTGTGTATTAATTTATTATATGCATTGATATCTTATTATGTTAAAAAATACGTAATTTTTATATCTGATGATTCCTAGTTTATTTTCAGGGAGATTTTGAAAACTCCAAGGGACAAACAAGGGGAAAACCAAGGCATGTCTATAGGGATGTTCGAGAAAGTGTAGAAAAAGACGGTAAAATAAATGAACATAATTTTGTGTCTGTGGGGCCTTTATATATATTCTAGTGTTAGCCTCATAGCCCTACGAAGAAGGTCCAGAAAACATTCACAAATGCTTGCTTCCACCAAAATGCAACAAGTATATTATTAGTCTTTCCACAAAAAGGATCACAGGTTTTCTCTATTAATCAACTAAGATTTGACTCTATGAATCATCTAGTCAAAGTAGGATTATTTGTTGTCATAAACCAGATCAATTTCTATATACCATCACATGTTTGCATCATGCTTTTTATATCTATTCATTAGCTTCAGAAGCATCATTTAATCACTTAAATCACCAAGCAGTCTAAGTTATTTTTTGGAGTCCATAACTTCGTAAGATTTCCCCACATGTGAACCTATTGAGAACCAATATTGCATTTGTCTCACACTCTTGATTGATCTGATAACCTTCACCTTCTGGCACAATTGTAGAAAATAGGCCCTTGCAAATTACATAAGTCATGGTTGTTGAAATTGTAACTATGGTCAGTCTTCATAATCTATTTTGTAAAGTCAAAAAGGAAATTATTAATTATGAAAAGAAAAAGAAAAAGAATTATTTGTAAAAGTTAAAAAGTCACCTCACGAAAAGGTGCCTCTTGAAAGGTCACTTCTCCAATTTAAATAAGTGATGATTTGGCTCATTTTAGTCACTCAACACATCTCTTTCTCTCTCATGCAAGCTAGTGGAAGGAAGGGAAGGAAGGTTCTTGGGCATATTTAGTGAGCTTCTTGGTGATCTATCTATTTTTCCCTCTCTTTTTATTGCTATTGTTCACATGTGCGAGGGTTCTCTCTATCCTAGTTCGCACGTGCGAGTCTTTTATGTTGATGTTATTAAAGGACGAAGCTATTGGGCCAAGTTTCTTTTGTTGCTAATAATCAGAAGTATAGGGTTTGACTTGGAGGAGGTGGCCAGGATAAACCATTGTGTCTTCATGTGATCTCTGTTGTTCTACGGTTCTATTATTGCATTGTATTTGTTTCATTGAATTTATGAAGTGTAATTGCTTAATGATAAAATAAAAAGTATAAAGAAGAAGAATATCATCTGAAGAAATTACCAGTATTCAGAAATAAAAGTATTATTATCTATTGTACTTAAAAAATAAACATGGTATCAGAGCTTTGGTGAAAAGATCTAGAATGTCAGTGCTTTTCTAAAGAAGAGATCTAGAAACACCCTTCTATCAAGAAACCTCTCTTGAAATCATACAACAATGTCTATCGGAATGAAGTCTAAGAACAAGTTAGAGGGATATTTTAACCTTAGAGCATGGAAGACAAGGATAGATCTTATCCTTTCCAATAACAAAGACTTGGATATCATGAAAGGGAAGATCATGGAACCTCAGATAAATACAGAACAAGAAAAAGACAATCGGATCATTGCAGAAAAGGGGAAGTTCAAGGAGAATGATATAAAATCCATGAGCATCATTATGGATTTAATCAATGATCATTTGATTCCATACATATCAAATATTGATTCATCCAAGAATATGTATGATTCCTTAATCAATCTATTCTCAGTACAAAATATTGGTCAAGTAATCAGTTTGAAGAATGAACTCCACGACACCAAAATGACGAAGGATGATACTATATCCTCATACCTCGTGGGGATCTCCCAATTAAGATATCACTACAAGTAATTTATGAAACAATCCTTGACAAATAAATTGTTATCATTGCACTCAATGGTCTACCTAAAACCTAGGATGCATTTTCCTCAAGCACGAACATAAGGAAGGAATTCCCTTCATTTGAATAACTATTGACCTGTTGCACCCAACAAGAATCAAGAATTGCATCAAAGTAAATAATCCAGAAAGATGAATATGCTCAAGCCTATGCAGCAAGGTTTACGAAGAGTGGAGGTTAGAGAAGGTTTGGGTTCTAGAATAAGAATTCAAGAAGGAACTCCAATTATAAAGATATATCAATAGTACAATTCTTTGGTTTCCATAAGTATGGCCACTACAAGAGGAATTGTCCTGAAATGTCAAAGAAAAGAAAGGGAAAACATAATGCAAAATATGTTGATGTGAAAGAAGGAGAACCATCAAAGAAGGTTAAGCATGACAAAGGAAATTTATTCTACTATTCATCCCTTGCAAGATCCATTAAAGGAGAAGATGAAATGTGGTTGATTGAAAGTGGTGCTTCTAGGCACATGACAGGTGAATGGGAAAATCTCTCAAGCATAAAGGAAAAGAAGGCCTCTCATAGAGTGGAGCTTGGAGACAAGAATTCCTATGCATTCAATGGAATTGGAAAAGCCTCTATTGAATTGGAATTAGGAAACAATGTCCATCTTAGCAATGTCCTATATGTACCCGGTTTGAAGAAAAACTTAGTCTCCATTTCATGTATAGAAGATAAAGGTGAAATGATAGCTTTTGTGGATGGAAAAGTACTTGTTTGGTCCAAGGGATCTAGCATAGATAATTCTATAGTTACCGTCATTCATGATGGAAGACTCTACAAGATGTTAGGATAAAGAACTCGTGCTCTTGTTCATGAAGAAGTTAATCCTAGTGAATTATGGCATAGAAGGTATGCACACATTCACTATCAAGTATTAGACAATAATTCCTATGCATTCAATGGAATTGGAAAAGCCTCTATCGAATTGGAATTAGGAAACAATGTCCATCTTAGCAATGTCCTATATGTACCCGGTTTGAAGAAAAACTTAGTCTCCATTTCATGTATAGAAGATAAAGGTGAAATGATAGCTTTTGTGGATGGAAAAGTACTTGTTTGGTCCAAGGGATCTAGCATAGATAATTATATAGTTACCGGCATTCATGATGGAAGACTCTACAAGATGTTAGGATAAAGAACTCATGCTCTTGTTCATGAAGAAGTTAATCCTAGTGAATTATGGCATAGAAGGTATGCACACATTCACTATCAAGTATTATCATCTCTTAATTAGATGGTGGATGGGGTACAAGAATTGCAACCAACACATGAAGGAGTATGTAGAGGTTGTGCACTCCATAAGAATGTGAAGAGGCCATTCCCAAGAAGTGAGAATGGATCCAAGGAAATATTAAATATGATACACTCATATGTATGTGGACCTATGTCGGTAAAGTCACTAGGAGTTTCTCTTTATTATGTGATATTCGTTGATGACTTGGATTTACCTGTTGAAAACAAAAGATGAAGTGTTTGAAAATTTTTAGGAATTCAAGGCAGAAGTTGAAAACTTGATAGGAAATAAGATAAAGACACTAAGGACTGATAATGGAGGAGAATACACCTCCAAGGAGCTAGTTGTTTTATGTAAAGTTGATGGAATTAAGAGGAGTTGATTATTCCTCATAATCCTCAACAGAATGGCGTAGCAGAAAGGAATAATAGGTCTATCAAATAATCTATCAAAGCTATGCTGAATGATCAAAACTTATCCATGTTTATATGGGGTGAAGCAACAATGGAAGTTGTATATGTACAAAATTAAATTCCTCACAGAATATTGAAAGAAAAGACTCCAAAAGAAGCATTCTATGGAAAGAAACCATGTGTGGAACACTTAAGAATATTTTTTTGTCTTGTTTACATCCATCCCAAAGACAAGAGAAAGAATTTTGAACCTTCAGGAAAGAAGGGTACTTTCGTTGGATATATCAAATCATCAAAAGTTTACAGAATATATGTTTCAGGTCAAACAAAGGTTGAATTCAACTAAGATGTAAATTTTGATGAGAATATTTCTTACTCGAAATCCATAGAATATTCCATGGACTCCGACAAGGAAGAGGAACATGGAGAACCCAAGGAGGAAAGTACATGCTCTCCTGAACATCTTGATGAGGAACAATAAAAAACACTTGAACTTGAGAATCCATGTGTTGCCCCAACAATCAGAAAGAGACCAAATTGGCTCACATCCACCTTACAAGAAGAAGAAGGACATAAATATCCAATTGGTCCATTTAGGGAAAGTAAAACACCCAAGAGTTTCTCTTGTTATACAGCACTAATCACAAAACTTGTGAACGAAGAACGTTCCACATATGAAGAGGTTGTCATGAAGAAATAATGGAAGGAAGCCATGATGGAAGAGCATCAATCCATCATGAAGAAAGATGTGTGGGAAATAGTTCCAAGGCCTGAAGGGAAGTCTGTGGTGACTTCAAAATGGATATATAAGAGTAAGCATGTGGTGGATGGAAGCATTGATAAATACAAGGCAAGGTTCATGGCTAGAGGATTTTCCTAGAAAGAGGGAGAATATTATGATGAGACATTTTCCCCTGTTGTGAGATACACTTCCATAAGATCCATTATCTCTCTTGCAACCTCCATGGGATGGAGTCTACATCAAATGGATGTGAATACCATGTTTCTAAATGGAATGGTTGAAGAGGAAGTGTACATAGAGAAACCTCAAGGCTTTGAGGTTCACTCTAGGGAGTCTCATGTTTGTAGACTGAAAAAGGCCTTGTATGGTCTCAATCAAGCTCTAAGAGCTTGGTATGCATGGATCAACAGTTACTTAACAAGACTTGGATTTTCCAAGAGTTATGTTGATCCAAACCTATACTAAAAATTTGTGAACGATGCACCTATGATTCTGTTGTTATATGTTGATGAATTATTTCTGACAAGTATAGAGCCTCTCATCATTCAATTTAAGAGGGATTCAGAATTTTATATGAAGTATATTGGCCTCATGCATTATTACTTGGGACTGGAGGTATGGAAAAATCTTGGTGAAATATTCCTAGGTAAAGGGAAGTATGCAATAAATATCCTTTAAAAGATTGGGATGATGGATTGCAAATCCATGGCTACTCCCATTGTGACTAATATAAAAAAATTGAGAGAATCAGACTCTAAATCAATTGATATGTCCATGTACAAATAGTTTATTATCTCATTGATGTATTTGGTGAATACCAGGTCAGACATATGCTTTGTTGTAAGAACATTGAGCCAGTTCCAGGTGGAGCCTAGACATGAGCATTGGATAGTTGCAAAACATATCTTGAGATACTTACATGGGACACTGAATTATGGTTTGAGATATGTCTCAAACAGTGATGTACAACTGTAGGGATATATAGAATCTGATTGGGTAAGGATTTTGGATGACAGAAAGAGTATCTCAGGTACCTGCTTCAATTTGGGCTCATCCATGATATCTTGGATTAGCAGGAAATAGAATTATGTGGCACTTAGTACTGCAAAGGAAGAGTACATTGTAGCATGCGATCCTTGTACGGAAGAAGTATGGATCCGTAAGTTGATTTTTGGACTATTTGATCAGGTGATGGATTCGACTGTGATATTTTGTGACAATCAAAGTTGTGTGAAGCTTTCATAGAACCCATTGTTCCATGATAGGTCGAAGCACATTGAGATAAAGTATTATTTCATATGTGATCAATTCTATAAGGGATAAGTAAAACTCCATTATATCTCCATCGATGAGCAGATAGCAGATATTATGATGAAGCCCTTGTCCAAAGGGAATTTTGTATACTTCAGGGACAAGTTGGGACTTGTGGAGATTTCTCCCTTGGCTGAGAGGGAGTGTTGATCTGTATAATGTTAGTACAAATTAGATATGATACATATGTTTGGAGTCGCATCATGCTAGTACAACTTAGATATGATGCATTAGCATTATGCTAGTATAGCTTAGATATGATACAGATGTTTGGAGTCACATCCTACTAGTACATATTAGATATGATGCATTAGCATCGTGCTAGTACATATTAGAGATGATGCAGTTTCTTGACTCTCATCATGCTATTACAACTTATATATGATGTGTTAGCATCATGCTAGTACATCTTAGAGATGATGCAGTTTCCTGACTCGCATCATGCTAGTACAACTTAGATATGATGCATTAGCATCTTGCTAGTACATCTTAGATATGATGCAGTAGAATCATGCTATTACATCTTAGAGATGATGTGGATGCATTGATCTACATCATGCTAGTACAACTTAGAGATGATGTAGATGATACTTCACATCATGCCAGTACAACTTAGATAGGATTCAGAAGCATCATGCTAGTATGGATTAGAGATGATACTGTGGATCATATGACTTGATGTGCACCATGCCAGATGAATTATGGCTCATATATGATGCATTTGATGATATTTCATGATATATTTGATGCAACTTTTCGTTAGATAAAATTAGTCAACTTGAATACATTTAACTGGTTGTTATGAATACTTCCCTAGTTAAGAGGGAGTGTTGAAATTGTAACTATGGCTGGTCTTCATAATGTATTGTGTAAATTCAAAAAGGAAATTATTATTTATGTAAAGAAAAAGAAAAAGAATTATTTGTAAAAGTTAAAAAGTCACCTCACGAAAAGGTGCCTCTTGAAAGGTCACTTCTCCAATTTAAATAAGTGATGATTTGGCTCATTTTACTCACTCAACACATATCTTCCTCTCTCATGCAAGCTACTGGAAGGAAGGAAAGGAAGGTTTTTGGGAATATTTAGTGAGCTTCTTGGTGATCTATCTATTCTTCCCTATCTTTCTCTTGTCATTGTTCACACGTGCCAGGGTTCTCTCTATCCTAGTTCGCACGTTCGAGTCTTTTATGTTGTTTCTATTAAAGGACGAAGCTACTACGCCAAGTTTATTTTGCTGCTACTAATCAGAAGTATAGGGTTTGACTTGGAGGAGGTGACCAGGATAAACCATTGTGTATTCATGTGATCTTTGTTGTTCTACTATTCTACTATTGCATTGTATTTGTTTCATTGAATTTCTGAAGTGTAATTTCTTAATGATAAAATACAAAGTGTAAAGAAGAATAATATCATCTGAAGTAATTACTAGTATTCAGAAATGAAATTATTATTATCTATTGTACTTTCAAAATAAACAATAGAAATGCCCCCCCAAGTTTGCGGGGAAAGGTAGACCTATTTGATACAGTTAAAGAGCAATATTCGCTAGCAAGAGGGGCCATCCCAACTACAATGTGCATCAAAAGTATGTAATCATTTATCTATTATTTTATGTACATTGAATTTAACTATCACGTGAAATACTAATTTTCAATTGTTTACAAAAAAGAAAAAAAAATAGATCTCATTCAACACATAAGACAGGACAACGAGGAATAAAAGGGTTGATCACAAAATTTGTGAGTATTTACGTTTTCGGCCTTTCTTAAGATTTCATGTTTGTTGTAATATTTATATTTAAATTATCAATTTGCAATTGTCCATGGATGTATTCTAATAGATTCTAACATACAAAGAGTATCCAACCCATGAATTGATAAACATTGGGTTAATTATGGGTTCTGAGTATCTGCTGAAGTATGAAAGTTTATTTGAACAATTTGTAAGTAGCGATGTTGTTTAAATTCCACTATTTTATAATTAATGAAACAACATGAAAACTTTATGTTAATTATATCAACCATGCTTTGTCATGGCATATTAAACATGTAGGAAACAAGGTATGGAATGCAGCCAACATAGGAGATTTTGAGAGAATACGTGAAGCATGGCTTCAAAAGAATGTGTATTGTTTATTAAAGACTTGGGGCTAAGGTGTTGAGTTGAGAAAAAGGTACAAATATTATCCTTATTACCATGGTTTATGATATATCCTTGATTGACTTTTCTATTAATTAGGAGTAATTAGGAGAGAAAGTGATTAAAAATTCTTTTAGAAATATTATTGAATGATATTAGATATTTTTTGAAATTTGGTTTGAATTCTTTTGATTTTATTGCAGAAATAAACAATTGTTAGTTAAGAAGATTATGAATATGCATGGGCCATTGGAGATCAAAGAAATCAAGAGAAAAATAGTTTAAAGGAAGATTAACTCTTTATTTTTTAATCTTTATAAATAGTAAAATCAATCCTGAGGATCTCTCGATCCTCGGGATAGTTTAATTTTCTTATTTCATTGTAATATATAGAGAATAGTGAACAATAGAGAGATATCCAAGAAATTCAACCAAACATTCGGATCTATGAATTGTCAACATTCTGTACAATAGTCTATTGTAAATGATTTACCAGTTATGGAATTAATAGAAGCCTTGAGCGTTTTGATCATCTTTGCGTATTGGTTTTTTAGTAGCAGTACCTTTTGAAGACCGTGGGCCTAGTTGGAAGGAGTTATTGTCTCATTTGTAATCGTATCAATTCTATTTCAGTTCTATGATTTAAATTTCCTTGCAACAGTTAAGATAAATTCATGAGTGTGTTGATTCTTTTATGAATTAGTCATGTTGTTCATATGCAGAGAATAGATGGTTATTTAAAGGTTATCGATTGTTGTTTCATTTCCAATTACTGTTAATTTATCACTTGAGAATTCATTTCATTTCCGCATACGGTGTTCCTTTTATCAATTCGCATGTGTTGTTCCTTTCGCTTAAATCATATTTGTTGTTCCTTCTTAAATATACAGTAATTCATTGTTCTTTTCCAACAGGTTAAATAATCATTGATAGATTGATTCATTAAGTGTTTTTGCAAATTATATTACTTTTTCTCAGGTAAATGAATTCATCAATTTGATTGATGTTTTGATTCATAGTGTGTTATCGATTAGATTCCAATTCTATTGAGTGAGTTATTAGTTCAAGAGTTTTAATGCATGAGTGAAGAACTTGATTATTGCACTAATTTAGATAGACTCGTATTTTCTTTAGCTGAATTATCTACATGATTTAAACCTATACAACTATCTACAGAGACTTTGTTGACATTCTTGAAAGAGAAGACGAATCCTCGGTTGATAAATTAATGTCATACTAAGGTTGTTTTTAGGACATCTTTAGAGACCAACATTTTGGCGTCGTTGTCAGGGATAATGTCAAAGATAGAATATATTGCATCTCTATAGGATGAGGTATTGAAAACGAAAGGTAAGAACCTACGTAGGAAACAAGTAAAATGTGTGTGCCAACACCTACCTTCAACTGATGCATAGAGGTTATATAGGTGCATAGAATTTATGTCTGTGTGTATGACTAAGACGAAAGAACCTGAAAAAATGAAACCCCCACCAAAAACTACAAAATCCCAGGGCCCGGTGCCCCCTGGAAGGAGCACTTTCATAGACAAAATCATCTGAAAAGATGAATCTCAAGCCCCAGTTGGACCTTGAAAAGGTTCTACCCAAATCCCTCAAGCAGAAAATTCACCAACTGCAGCTCATGTTGAGGTTCATAGTGGAACTGAAGGGACTGAACCAAGTTTCCAGAATACACATACCCCAACTCTCAGTCCTTCAGACAAGGGAAATTCTCATAATCTAAAATAAGAAGAAGGGGAAACTAGTGGAATTGTTGAGGCAAACCCACCACCACCTGAACCTGATTCTCCTATGATTATGATAGGGGAGGGAACACATGAAATCCTAGATATAGGTAGTTTGATTAAATCTCCTAAAGGACCAAATAATCAACCACCTCTAGTAGAATGACTAGACCAAGAATTCCCTAAAGGTTATTCGCATATCTTCGACCAAATGGCATAGCAAAATCAACCTCGAACCTAGACTTCCACTTTGGAATATCCTATAGTTGATCTAGTTTCTAATTCACTAATGAAATACATTCCACTATAGAATCTTCCAACCTTCAACGGATTGATATCAGACGACCTTGACGTGTTATTATTTGAGTTTGATGTCTTGTGTATAGGCTATGACTACACCTCTGAACCCCAAAAACTAAATCTATTTCCTTCCACTTTGAAAGGAGCATCTTTACGATGGTTTATGGGATTAGGGGGAGGAACTATAAATTCATGGGATGAAATGAAACAATCCTTCCTTATGAAATATCAACACTACTATAGAACCAGGGATTTAAAGGATGAAATCTTCAAAATGAATGCAAAAGAAAATGAAACACTAGAGGAATGTGTTGAAAGTTTTCAATATAACTTGCAGATATCACCTTATGGTACACTACCAGGTGAAGTACTTAAATCCACTCTAATAAAAGGTATGAAGGATGAATGGGTAGAAACATTGAATTTAATGGGAAAAGGTGATATTTATCAAGAAACATATGATAGCATTGTCTGATTGTGCATCATGTGTTCATGAGGAAGTACATGAACCAAATAAGGAATACAGGCTCCCATCACTAGAAGCAGTAATAATACTAGCGGGAGTTTCACCTAAGTAGAAGTTGGTAATCTTTTAGAAAATTTTAAAACTGACATTTTGAGTACTCTGACTACACAATTGGATGTTCTGAAGGATAAACAGAAACAAGAAGAATCAGAACAGTCATTGGCCATATTTTTTCCATGATGCAAAAGGAAACACAGTTCAAGAGAATGTCCCTTGGACGTGGTTTAGACTTGTTCCATCTATGCCAAAGACCATGCAACAGAACAATGTCCATCACTCCCAAGAATAAAGGTTGTCTTTATAGAGGCAGAAGAGGAAACAAAACTAGTGTATCTGATGGCTCAATGTCATGAGTGGTAAGATCGACCCCTAGGTATGCTACAAGATCCCTCTTCTTTCTTTTCTGGACATTATAATCAGCAACATAATTTTGGAAATACATGGAAGGGCCAACCATTTGCTAATCCCACCTAGCAGTCCCAACAATATCCTACTGCACCCTAGCCAAATCAACCAGCTGCTAATCCTACTTGGCCTAACCTGCAATACCCTACCCCATTTTGGCAGAATTAAAATAATAACTCATATCCTTCACAGTGGACTAGCATAGTTGCCCAAGCCCCCAATTGGAATCAAAACTGGCAGAGCCCCATGGGACTAACCAATCAACCCATGGGGATGGCTCCTCAAGCTCAACCCACTTTAAAAAATCCACTTCAACTACCCAAAAATCCTCAACCTCAAATGCGCCCTCAATTACTAGCTCAACCCAACCTGAATCCTAACAACAGACCAGTCCAGCTCGTGAAAATTGTTGAAAATTTAGAAGGTGGAACAAATTATGTTGGGTGTAATGAACTTAAGTTGAGATCAGGGCGTATAATTTCTCCTGAGGAAATAAACGTTCATCAAGAACATGAGAATTAGAATGACATACAACCAACAATAAAACCATCAACTGTGTTCATAACAGAAGAAACATACCAGGGGGGAAACATAGTCGAGCAACAACATCCTGATAAGGACGTAATTTATCCTCCCGCATTCCCCAAGAGGCTAATGATAGAAAAACCAGTTGTATATCCTAATTTTGATATCGTCGGGGAACTAAAGAATCTATGTGTTAAAATTCCACTCCTACAAGCTTTGCAAAATATTCCTATTTATGCAAAAACAATCAAAGAATTATGTGGGAAGAAACCTGTAATGAAAAATAAGAACCCATCAACTGTTCATGTAGTACGAACTTTGTCTGACCTTATTCTAGGCAAGTATGAGCCAGTCAAATACACAGACCCAGGGAATCCCGTGGTAACAGTTCAGATACAGGGTTGTTTTTTTTCAAATACACTGCTAGATTTAGGGGTAGTTGTCAATATTCTAACCATTGAGACTTGTAATGTCTTGGGTATCACCTCCTTCGAACCTACTTCAACCATGTTGCAACTGGTTGATAGATCAGTGGTTAAACCAGTCAGCACATTACAAGACATAGCAATCTCAGTCAACTCTTGGGAATACCCAACTGATTTCCTAGTTATCAACCCAAGAATTAGACTCGATGGAAACCCATTGATATTGGGACGACCATGGCTAGCAACAACAATTGCATACATAGGATGTAGTATAGGCAACATGAAAATCGCTAGGGGAAGTGCTATAAATAACCTTATCATGTATCCTCCAGCTAAACCAAGACTGCCTGTCCTACATCAGTAGTTGCAACCATATAGATATCCAAAAGAAAACCTATGATCTCCTCTCACACTGGAAGAGGATCTTGGGCTCAAAAATCAGTTAGAAGATGATGTGATTAGTAGCTTCATTAACAGCCCAACTATGGTAAGAAACCCAACATGTCAAATGCTAAAAGTTGTTTTAGATAATGAATCACAGGGAGATCCTTTGGAAGAATTGATGGAGAAACAGATTCCCACTACTGTTGTCCATAACAACAATTCAGTTGAAATTGCACCAGGAAGATTTATGAATATTAATACCAATTTGAATGAGCAACAATAACAAAAATTGATTCAGATCCTCTCTAAATATCAACAGGCTTTTGCTTGGGAGTATCCCGACATGAAGGGAATTGATCCCCAACTTTGTACACATCATATCTATATTGAGAAATATGCTCAACCCATCTGACATCCCCAAAGAAGATTTAATCCTCATCTTAGGGACATTGTTAAAGAAGAATTATAGAAATTGTTGGATGTAGATTTCATATATCCTATTTCAGACAGTCGGTGGGTCTCTCCACTGGTAATCATCCCTAAGAAGAATGGGAAGTGGTGAATATGTGTGGACTATAGAGAGCTCAATAATTATACCCAGAAGGAGAACTTTCCCATACCTTTTATTGATTAGGTCCTTGATACCTCAGCAAGGAAGCAATTTTTCTCCTTTCTAGATGGCTTCAACGGTTATAATTAGATTCAGATTACTTTGGAAGACCAGGATAAAACTACATTTACATGTCCCTGGGGTACCTTCACGTACCAAGTGTTTCCCTTTGTATTATGTAATGCTCCAGCCACATTCCAGAGATCTATTTTGAGCATATTTTTTGATTTGATTAATGAAGGAATTGATGTTTACATGGACGATTTCACCCCTTATGGCACTGACTTTGATCAAGATTTAAGCAATATGGAAAAATTACTGGAACGATGCATTGCTACCAGGCTATGTTTGAGTCATGAGAAATTTCATATGATGATGACTGAAGCTGTGGTACTAGGACACTATGTTTCTGCAGATGGAATCAAGGTAGACCCAACAAAAATATAGGTAATCCTTAATCTGCCTACACCCCGTACACAAACCGAGGTACGTAGTTTCCTTGTTTGTGTAGGATATTATCATAGATTCATAGAAAAAATTTCAAGGATAGATGCACCTTTACATGCTTTAACTGGTAATGTGGAATTTCAGTGGTTTCATAAGTGTGATGTTGCATTTGCAGAGCTCAAAAGGTTGGTTTTAACAGCACCGGTGTTGAGAGGACCAAACTAGAAATTGTCATTTCACATCTCCTTAGATGCATCGGATATCGCCATAGGCATTGTCCTTGGATAGGAAGAAGACAAGAAACCTTATGTTATTTATTTTATTAGCAAAACTCTTACTCCTGCTCAATTAAATTACACAGTAACAGAAAAAGAATTTTTAGTCATTATACATGCCATTAATAAATTTTGCCACTATATAACAGGCTATCCACTTATTCTGTATATTGATCATTCTGTTATCTAATATTTAGCTAACAAACAAATTACTAATGGACAGGTTACTCGGTGGTTGTTTCTATTGTAGGAATTCAACATCACCATTAAGGATCGGCCTGGAAGAGAGAATCTTGTTGCATATTTCTTGTCTCGCATACCTAAAATAGATAACTCTTTGACAATTGAAGACCAATTTCTAGACGAACACATGTTCATTGTCACTATTAAGACACCTTGGTACGCTGATGTGGTGAATTATCTGGTAGTTGGGAAACTACCAGCACACTTGTCATCAAGAGAGAGGAAACTAATCATTCAATGCAGTGCACTGTTTACCTGGATTGGTGGATATGTTTTCCACACAGGGTCTGATCTGAAGATGTGTCAGATATGATGGAATTTATGATGTCTTGAAGGCAGGTCATGATGATCCCTGTGGTAGACATTTTGTAGACCGCAGAACTGGGCATAAGGTTTTACAGATGGGCTACTATTGGCTCTCAATATTCAAAGATGCAAAGAAATATGTCCAGGCCTACGAAAACTGTTAGAGGATGGGTCGACTAGGCCAAGCTGATGAGATTCCCCTACAAGAACAAGTAGTGGTGGAACCTTTAGAGAGATGGGCACTAGATTTTGTTGGCCCCTCCAACCCAAAATCAAACTAGAAAACCTATATACTAGTTGCAACAAACTATATGACCAAGTGGATAGAAGCAGTAGCCCTACCAAATGCAATTGAGGAAGAAGTCATTAAGTTTCTCTTTGAATTATTTGTATGCTATGGATTACCCAGGGAAGTAATCACTGGTGGAGGGTCGCAATTTACAGCACATAAAATCACGGCCACTCTGTGAAATTATCACATTAAACACAGGGTTACCTCCCCATATCACCCACAGGAAAACATACAAGTGGAAAGTACCAATAAAGTCTTGGAGGAAATTTTGAAAAAAGTAGTCACAAAAAACTGTCAAAATTGGGAAGCCAAGCTTCCAAATGCCTTATGGGCCTATCGCACAACATGGTGTAACACTACTGGATACTCTCCTTATCACCTAGTATTTGGCAAAGAACCTATCTTTCCAATTGAATTTGAGATCAAGACTCTAAGAATGGCCCAGGAAATTGGATTGGATCTTACAGAGGCACACACACAGTGCTTATAGCAGCTCAACGAGTTAGATGAAGCACACTTGTTCACCCTTCAGCGCACAACTGTTATTCAGCAGTAGAAAGATAGCTGGCATGATAAGCATATCAAGAAGAAATCCTTCTAGAGAGATGATTGGGTGCTTCCCTATGATTCCAATTTTCAAGATTTTCTTGGGAAATTGCGGACAAGGTAGTTGGGACCGTACAAAATCAAAGAAGTTCATAATAATGGCATTGTCACTTTAGTCACCATCGATGGGTTTGGTTCTCTTTTTCTGGTAAATGGACATCGGCTAGGACTCTACCATCGACCGCTTTCAAAAGAATCATTTTGCCAAGAAGTAAGTAATGATCCTACAGTTCATATTTTAGCTGGCTCAGAAGGTAACCCAGCAGCTTCAGCTTCATAAAATTGTTGTTTTTATCAACACTGTACATATTTTATATAGTTTTCCTAAGGATTTGATTGATTTTTTAGATTTTTTACTTTCTAGAAAAATTACTATAAAGAGATTTGGAGAATAAAACCTAGAAAAGATGACTGCAATGAATATAATTAGCACTCTTTTTTGTTCCTTATTCGAAACTTCAAATTGCTCATGTCTCACATTTAAGAATCCATCAAACATAAACTTTGTTTTACACAGGAGATGAATATGTCATGTTCCGAAACAAAACGTTGGGATACGAAACTAAAAGAATGCGCAGCTGTAGTAAAAAGAAAATAAATACACAACACTACAAACCATCCAATACTTCGATCATTAAATAAACCTACCCATAAAAATTGAATGAATTTAGTTGATGACTAATCAATCCTAGATTCGCTAAAACAAAAATGTCTTTGGGTGGTATCCAATTACTTAATTAGATGGTTAAAATTTGAGCATCATCATTGTCATTCCCTTTGTGCGATTGTAGCAACCCTCCTGGCTAAGGACATTTACTCAGTCACTGGTGAAATTTTTTTTTTTTTTTTTTTTTGTGTGCGCGTGTGTAGAAGAAACAACCCCCTCGACTCTAAGTCAACACTCGAACCAACAGGACGCAAGTAAGACGAACACCATCAGGACGACCCGACATATCATAGCGACATTAAGAAGCAACGCCCCCGAACAGGAGGCGGGCAACTAATGGCTGTAAGCATAGACAGACACCAGGGGTTAGGCACCGTACTGTCCCAGAATGAAGGAATCCGTCAGTAGAGTCGCAGTAGTGGAACTGTGCCTTTAAACAGCCCGAGACTACTGATACGGCTCAGAATGTGTCACAAGAGTGGAACTGTGCCTTTAAACAGCCCAAGACTCTTGATACGGCACTAGATTCCTTCCACTGGATTACACACGGACATACATACTAAGCTGCAAGAGGAGTCTATATCCCGCCCGACACGAATAGACTACGCAATACAACCACCAAGGGCTACAAGACCAGGGACAACAATAAACACGACGCATTGCATTTTTCTAATACTGGCCATAATGAGCAACGACCTCCACACCCTAAAGGTAAACCCCCGACATTACATTCACCTCATTAAATTGCCCTACCACAAGACATTCTAAATCTAACAACAATAGCATCGCCGGTAGACATTGTCATCAACACTTCAAATTAAACGAAGAACATCCTTGCAACTTAAACTCCATCATTGACATTTCAAGTAAGCAATTATTAATATTGCGATTAGGACTTTATCCTAAAGTACGATCAATAATTTCAACTAAACCAATATTATCATTGCAATCTAAGCATCCTCATGAAAGTTCATTTAACAAATTTTTCCCTAGCCACTTAAGTATCCTCACTAACATTTCCATGATACAATTACTCAACTTCGCAATCCAGCCCACCCTTACATGTCAGTTAATAATATCCCTATGCAATTAAACAATTCATTATCATTGCAGCTCTACCAGCATTTACATTCAATTAATGATAGTGCTATTGCATTTAAACTAAATTTCCTCATTACCATTCTACCTCATTAGCGTTCAATTTATAATATCACTATTGCATTTAAGCTAGTACTCAGCCTTGCCATTCTATCAACATGAATATTCCGTCAGTAATATCACTATTGCATTTAAACTATTTCTCCACATTGTATTTCTACCACATTAACATTCACTTTATAATATCACTATTACATGTAAACCAGTACTCATC
>ML789252.1:336227-349760 GCA_009831015.1 Picea engelmannii
GCACACTCAATAAACTGAGTCAATAGCACCCGTCTACATGAATAGTAACACATCATATCACCTGTCAATCACATCATAATCAAATATCATAGGTCTAACATCAAAAAGGGTCCAGATCACTTGCGAGCAAGTGTCCTCAAAGAATAAGTGTCCTCAGTGCGCCAGAGCGGGATGTTACAGCGATTGGCATTCCATCTGCGGGTAGTGTCGTTCATTTGAATAGAACAACTATCATTCCCTTTGTTGTGATTGTTTTCCCTTTATGGGTAGTGTCGTTCATTTGAACGAAACAACTATCGTTCCCTTCTGTTGTGATTTTTGTTCCCTTTGTTGTGACTACCATTCCTTTTTCGGGTAGTGTTGGTCAGTGAAAAGAAACAACTATTGTTCCTTTTGTGGTTTTTCTTTTTGTTTTTCCTTTCCTTGAAAGTAACGATTTTTCACCAACAACACGTCCTTATGATACGTTTAGCCACCCCTTTAGGCACGAAATTCACTAACTAGTTTTCAATAGAATTATTTCTAATCATCATGATAACGATCTATCATTTTCTTTTGTGGACTATCTATTATTAAATTGTTCATGGATTGATTTTTTTTTCTGAATTATTTTTATATTGTTCATAATCTTTAACCACCATGATTCGTTTCTTTCCACTATATATATACATATACTTGAATGATAATTGCCTTCACATCATAATAAGGAGTCTAAGGCACATTTTATTTGGCTCTCTTACACTTCTTACGCCATCCCACACCCTTAAGAAGTAGATGATCCTCCCTTAATAAAGACTAAAAATAAATAAATAAGAGAGAGGAAGTAATAATAAAATAAATATAAATAAAGAAAATAACCTTCTTCCAAATAGGATAGGGGTCTCATAATGAGCCAACCTACCACGATCATAAGACATTAACATAAGTGACATTCCCACTATGGCTACCACACCAGGGAAATGGCCTTTTTCATTCAATGTCAAATGACAAGAGGTCTCATCACAAATCGGCTTGTTCACTTAGGTTACTATCTAGTGAGTGGCATTGTCGTTATCTAACTACCAAACCAGGATAGTGTCATTTTTAGGAGAAGACGATTTAAGCTATTTATTAAGGACACTGGCTCATCTATGGGTTAAAAGGAAACCATGTCGAGACTATGGATGCCTGCTAGAAACAGTGGATCTGCATGTGGTATGGAAGTTTATCTTAAGTTTTTGTGTTCCTAGAATTCCTTTCTTAAACAAAAAGGCTATCAACTCTGGTTATATTCAACACAAGGGAAAGTAACAAAGTCATGACATGTGGAATATTTATAAAATGTGAACAAATTTAAATTACTCAGAATATTCTTCCTTAAACATATTTGAACATGGCTATTTGAACTTATACTTCCCACAAAGAGATATGATTACCGTTCATCTAACATTAAAATGATTTGAAAGTTATTAATGATTGTTCTTCCAGCGGCAGCGACGTAGTAATTATCCTTCACTTGAACTGACCACTATCATTACGCCTGCACATATTGACAGTCGAGGTTGACCTTTTTATTTATTAGGGGGCGGATACACTGCATGATTATCGATAGACCATAATGATTACAGTTAATGGGAGAATTCATATTTCTATATGCCATTGTTGTTCTGTAATTTTTACCATTTTTAGTAGTATTTTCTCACAGGCTGGTCTAACTAAGTTAGCAGTTTGGAACGATAGTTGTGCTGACTCGTTTATAGAAAACATGGGAGGCTGAATCATCCACCGCAAGCCCACATTGCTGCAAGCAACTGACCAAGAAAGAGAAATTTTACATCGTCTAGGATGGATAGAATACTTCAACAGATTGCAAGGATTCAACATAAATATCACGCTAGCATTTTTCCAAAACTTTCCGAGGGGAGTCTGAGTAATTTGAGACATACAAATTCCAGTTATTGATGAAATTATAGTTGAGGCAACCGGCCTCCCAAATGAAGGATCACAGTGGACCAGGAAATACACAAAATTCAAGGAGGTTGTGGAGTCCTTCGTGGAACCAGAAGAAGAATTCGACAAAAAGGGGAAAGGACTCAATCCCACTGCTCTCAGTGAACCATGGAGGGATCTAGTAGTCATAATACAGAGATATATCACATTTTATGGGAGATATGATGTGGTGAGACTGTGCCACCTCAAACTACTGGCAGAACTAAAACAAAGTTCAGTGATAAATTTACGATTCTTTTTGAATGCCATGCTGTATGAAGTCACTGCAAGAACCTAAAAGGCCAAAGACCCTACCAATGTAATAAGTCACCATGGACTAGTAAAATTGATAGTGAACAGTGCCTTAAACCACACACAAATAACTTGGGGAGATTTAATTGAGCCTGATAGGCCCCTACAAATTGAGCAACCTGAAGTCCACCATGAAATTCCCCCACAGGGAATTGAGGTAGCCCAGATAGAAGGAAACAATGCCCAAATTGAAATTCCAGTACCCCAAATGGAAGCAGACCCCATTCAATTGGAAGAAACTCATAGCACACAGGTAGGGACATCAAAGAAGAAGAGACAAAGAACAATTTATGTTCCTAAAACCTCCACTATGAAAATAAGAAGGGTAAAAATACAGTACAACCTGAAAACACTCAGGAAACTACACAGACATAACAACCATCACATGAAACCCCTGCAGAACAACAGGATGATTTCTTCAGGAGTTATGAAGAAGCGATGGCCCAAGTATTGGGAATTTTAGGGGTATCACTTACTGAAGACACGGACAAGTCTGGAGAACCCCAGGCACCAACTTCTTCTCATTCAATCCCTGTCTTGGATCTTCCTAATATAGATATTCCATATCCTAAGGGAACATGACAACCAGAACCTCACATTGAGGTAAACAGTCCTTTAGAACAAATAGAGCACCCAGAAGAATCATGGAAGCAGTTACCAACTGATCAAGGTGGGGAAGAACTCAAAATTCCCCATAAACAGGAAGAAACAGCAGGAAAAGGCAACAACAAAATTAGAAAATTAAAACATGAAAACAAGATATTGAGGAAAAGGGTTAAGAAAATAAAAGTATTAAAAAAAAAAGTTGGCAGATTGAAAGAAACAATTAGACAACTTAGGAAGCAGTTGGAACGGGCTTACAAGGCCCATGAAAAGAAGAAATATAAGAGGCCTAGAGTACAGGGAAGAAATCAACTTCCTAGAAGGATAGTTCACACCAATTCTGTCGGAACACATACATAATTGCATGCTCCTTTGGAAACAACTAAGATAGAAGCTCAGACAGAGGTTCCAGCAATAGAAGAAACAGTTGTTCAAATTGAAGGAATGTTTCCTACATATTTTCTTGCTCCTTTGGAAACAATTGAAATAGGAACCCAGACAGATGCTCCAGCAACAATAGAGATAGTTGTTCAGACTGAGGAAGCATTTCAATCCCCTGGATAGGATGTGATTATTAGCAGGTTGGAAGAAGAACTGGTGCAATCCCAACAAGCCTTAACTCAATGCAGAAGTGAAATGGTAACATTGTCAGAACATCATAAATTTGTTAGACAACTTTAGGCCATGTCAGCAACAAAGAATGAGACCTTTGTTGAGCTCAACAGAGCTAAATAAAAGGTGAAAAAGGTACAGGTCCATCTTGATGGAGCCTTGGAGAAGATCAAAGAAATTTTCTTTGTTTATTCTAATATAGTATCTTGTAGGGCCCCTACTACTAATTACACCTCATTTCTATTAGAACGTTATCTGTTGCTAAGAGTGAAAGCTATTAGAGAAAGCAAACCTTTTGATTTTACCAATGTTTCTAGTTTTTTTTCATTTTTCAGAGAACAAGAGGATGGAGTTACAATACTTTCTGTGTGAACTATACCTTCACAACTTCATCCTAGGAGAAAACAGAAAAGAGAATTCCAATCCTTTCACTGGGGACATACAGTTTCAATAATTCTTGTCCTTTTCCAAAAACCAAAATAGGTGGGCTAAAGCACACAAGGTTTTCATGAAAAGGGATACTGGACTAGACCTATGGATCATCGGGGAACCCCCTAAAGTCTTGGACACCATTATGCAGCATAGAACATTCATGAAGAGGGAGAAGGTTGTAGAATATTTATCTCCCATCCATAGACATGTTGTACATTCAAGTCTATAGTATTTTAGAGAGGTTAAAGAAGAAGCCCTTTTTGCTGCCAAATTAAGATGGAATGTCTCCTCAAATGTAGTCAAGAATAGGGAACCCTTTGGTTTCAGAAATTTTCACGCAACCACCTTCAGGTTAGAGAGGTATGCTAGAATGATCCTGGATGAAGGGCCTGCCTGGATTGGATGCAGGTACAGTCCTCCCATTAGGTATCCTCCAAAGGGTTATCAGAGTAATTAGGAAATTCGTAAGAAGGAGGAAGATGTTGTTTTTGGAGAGATTAAAGGTAAGAATGGGTTCAGGAGACCTGGAGAAAAGACCTCTCCTCGCTTTAGTATCAATGATTTACATGTAAACTCTATGATTGCATGAGGACATGCAAAAAGGTAAGTTGGGGGGTATGTTGAGTTGAGAAAAAGGTAAAAATATTCTCCTTATTATCATGGTTTATTATATATCCTTGATTGACTTTTCTATTAATTAGGAGTAATTAGGAGAGAAAATGATTAGAAAGTCTTTTAGAAATATTATTGAATGATATCAAATATTTTCTAAAATTTGGTTTGAATTGTTTTGATTTTATTGCAAAAATAAACAATTGCTAGTTAAGAATATTATGAAGATGCATGGACCATTGGAAATTGAAGAAATCAAGCGCAAAACAGTTTAAAGGAAGATTGACTCTTTATTTTGTAATCTTTATAAATAGTAAAAGAAATCCTAAGGATCTCTCAATCCTCGGGATAGCTTAAGTTGATTTATCTTAGGAACCCTAACTTGGAGATGGAGGCAACGACCTTTGCAAGGCCAAGATGGACCAGCAATAGCCCACGGAGAAGGATCTCGAAATGGAAATGCAACCAGTCCCCGTAGATGGAGTCTTCATCGTGCTTCCAGCACTAGGATGGAAGAAACGGTTCATCTCGTCGAGAAGGTTAGCAACCGGTGCAGAGGAAACCCTAATGCGAGAACAAATGAGAAAGTGGTTGGTTATGAGAAGGGGTTTCTCAAGGGGACATCGAGAGACACCTCTGTGGCCCTTTTTACATATATTATTTCATCCCATCCGGAGGAAGAAGAACTTCGATGGACGGTCGCAACCAAGGAGGGAGGCTCCAACTCATTTTCTGGCGAGAGAGAACCAGTGATTTGGGCCCAGATCAATGTTGAGAATAGACTGCGGGTGCGGCAAGTGCTAAACCCTAGCTGTCGCCTCCACCTTGATCTAAAGTTCAAAATCCAGTCAACTAGCAAATACCTCAAGGATATTTGGCTCTTGGGGGATTATCCGCCTTCGCTCTGGTATAGGAATCTAGTTAAGAGTAATGCAAGAGTGAGGTTTCATTCTGAATATTGTGGAAAGACTAGCTCTGAGATTGTTGCAGGCTTCCCCCTTTTTGTAAAGACCATTGTCATATCTTCTCTCTGCTTGCAGGCTCAATACTTAGACTCTATTTTTGAGCTCAAAACCCAAATCCACCAGGATACAGGTACTCTGCCTGGGTTCCAACGACTAATATTCGAAGGACAGAAGCTTGGGGATGGCTCTCTGCTATGGGACTATGGGAATCTAAAAAACGCAACCATTTCTCTCACTTCTCATTTGTGTGGAGGAGCACCTTCAGTCACTCATCCAAGATCTTACAAGCATGCCGTGAAATCAGGGACTTCCACTCCTTCGGGGTTCAAGGATTAAACTTCAAAAGTAAAGGAGCCCTTTGGATCTACCTTCATTGTGGAGCAATGCGCAAAACCTCCAACAATAGAAGTCGAAGATCCCCAAGTCTATGGCTATGCCTTTATCTACCAGGAAAAATCCCTCATTTGTCACTTCAATGGAATTTGGCCCTCAGCCTCTGTGATAAGGGAATGGGTTAACAAGACATGGTCGACAGGTCATGAGTTGTTCTTCTGCTTCAAAGGGTTCTTCATTGTCAACTTCTCCACATAATTCGAATGTCAACGCGTGCTAGAGCAAGGCCCTTGGTTCTGGGGAAGATCTGGTCTCTCCATGCACAGATGGTTCCCCAACTTCAATCCATTGATCATGACAACCATGACTACACTGGCCTGGGTAAGACTACCCAATCTACCCCTGCATTTCTATTCTTCATCTTTTTTACCCACCCTGGGAAATGCGTTGGGTAGATTTATCAAGACAGACACAGACAAGATAGCGAAAGGCTTCATCACTTTTTCCCGCATATGCGTTGAAATTGACCTTAGTCAAGGGCTTCCAGATAGGATTCTTATAGATTGGGATGAGGGAGATCCTTTCACGCAGATGGTCAATTATGAGAACACCGCCTTCATATGTTGCTCCTGTCAGCAAACAGGGCACCTCTAGGCAACTTGTCCTCTATCCCCAATCCCTTCCTCAACCTCTGGAGCATGGAAAAGAGCCAATGGTTGGCAAGGACCAAAATCTCACAAAATCCACCTAAACCATTCCTCCAATAACAAGCAACATCACAAAGACACTCCAACTCCTCTGCCTTCCTCAATGCCTTCGCAGGCCCCAACTTTCTCTCAGTAGCCAACTGTCAACCCAAAACACCATCCTGCGGCCTCAGCACAAAATCCTGAAGATTCAAAATTCATGATTCCAACTCCCACAATTAATTCCTTGCACCCACCTCTCGAAAAGGGGGAAACAATTCACACAATCATGATCACAGCCCCACTCCCAGGGACTCAAAAGCATCCTCATGAATCAGACAACTCAGAAAGCGATAAAGAAGCACCCCTGGATTCAGTAGCTCAAGATTATGGCACTTCCTCAGACCATCTGGCTTTGGTGGTAAAAGTTGTTGAGCCTATCAGCTCCTCTGGTTGGATTGATGTTCATAAGAAAAAAGGTAGAAAGGATCCTCACTAGCCAACACAATGATCCAGCCCTTTCTCCTTATATTGTAATGTTTCATCTTGCTTTTCCCACGCACTCTATGGGGCTCTCTTTTAGCATAGGCTAGTTTCAAGTGATCCCCTGTTCTCTTTCTAGGGGGTCTTCTCCCATCAACAAATTGATGTATCACTTTGTACTTTTTTCATGGATTGAATAGAAGGATTCTCCCCCTTTTTTACTTAAAAAAAAAATTCCTCTGGATAGCTTAATTTACTTATTTCATTGTAATATATAGAGAATAGTGAACAATAGAGAGATATCCAAGAAATTCAACCAAGCATTCGGATCTCTAAATTGTTGACATTTTGTACAGCAGTCTGTTGTAAATGATTTACCAGTTATGGAATTAATAGAAGTCTTGAGTGTTTTGATCATCTTTGCGTACTGATTTTTTAGTAGCAGTACCTTCTGAAGACTGTGGGCCCAGTCGGAAGGAATTATTGTCTCATCTGTAATCATATCAATTCTATTTCAGTTCTTTGATTTAAATTTCCTTGCAATAGTTAAGATAAATTTATGAGTGTGTTGATTCTTTTATGAATTAGCTACGTTGTTCATTTGCAGAGAATAGATGTTTATTTAAAGGTTATCGATTGTTGTTCCATTTCCAATTACTGTTAGTTTATCACTTGAGGATTCCTTTTATTTTCGCATACATTGTTCCTTTTATCAATTCGCATTTGTTGTTCCTTTCGCTTAATGTGTATTTGTTGTTCCTTCTTAAATATACAACAATTCGTTGTTCTTTTCCAATAGGTTAAATAATCATTGATAGATTGATTCATTAAGTGTTTTCGCAAATTAGATTATTGTTTCTCAGGTAAATGAATTCAAAAAATTTGATTGATGTTTTGATTCATAGTGTGTTATCGATTAGATTCCAATTCTGTTGAGTGAGTTATTAGTTCCATAGTTTTAATGCATGAGTGAAGAACTTGATTATTGCAGTAATTTAGATAGACTCATATTTTCTTTAGCTGAATTATCTACACGATTTAAACCTCTACAACTATCTGCATAGACTTTACTGACATTATTGAAAGAGAAGACGAATCCTCGGTTGATACATTAATGTCAGACTAAGGTTGTTTTTAGGACATCTTTAGAGCCCAACATAAGGCATGTTTTTTTATTTATGCAATCATGTATATATATATATATATATATTACAATTTATTTAGATGTTTGTAGATAGAAGATCAAGGGGTGGAACATAAAAAAGAGGTTGATCAAGAAAACATTTGGTTAAATAACCAAAGTACAATATCACTTGTAAATGATGAAGAAATGAAGCATGCACATGGCTTGAGCTATGGAAACAATTCAACTAATAAATAACAATCAATATAATTGAATGTTACTGCAAGTTGTATGTTTTGGAATATTTGTCTATGAAAATCATGGATTTTGTTTAATGTACTCAACATATTGTCTCAATTGCATGAGGACATGTTACCAATAATTGTAAGAATTGCATATTGGTTGCAATTTTGTTATTGGGGACCTTTACATTGTCCCTTTTTGTATGAAAATGGGTCTCCTATTCATATATAATAAAATGGGTTTCTTATTTTATTTCAATGTCGAATGTCGTAAAATGTTGGATTGGTGAATAATTAATATGTGGATTATTTATATTGTTACAAATAACAAAGGTTTAATTCATTGGATAACACATTAATGCAATCATTATATCAAAATGCAATAACCAAAATATAAAACAATATTATTATAACAAATATTTGATTTTGAAATGATTAATTGAAAATTTGTAAAAAACACAATTAAATAAAATATATACATAACAGTGCATTGTATTCTTATGAACTCACTAAACAATGTGACTTAATATTTGAGGAAACTTGCGTACAAGTGATCCAGTTCATTATATGACTGACTTCTTTGCTTATGTATTCTCATGATGAGACTGTGGATTATGATGTCATGTTATGTTATTATGTATAGACAGGTGCTATTGATTGGTTTTTCCTGAGTGTGCAAGACTCTTGACAAATTGAGGATGTCGATGGGATCGATGGACCTCATTGGACTCCGGATCGAGTTAGGGAGTGGAATTTATATCATTTGATTTTTTCTATTATTGTTGTTGGACACACCTACCACACTTAGAGGGGAGGGGTGAATGAGTGTGGGAATCTTTTTCCCAAAACTTCCCTCTTACAAAAAAACTCCTTAGTTAACATTCAACATTTGCTCATTACTCATTGTTGTCATTTATAATAAATTATATGTGAATACATATCAAAAAAAAATATCAGCAACATATCATCAACAAATCATCTCCACAAGGAACACAAAGAACACAAGATGTATGTACAATTTTTCTTTTTATTATGGACTTCAATCCGAGGGTTTTTCAGCAACAACTGAATAGAGTACAACTCTACAAGAACACCAACTCTATATGCAAGACTTAGTTTACATTCTCAGCACCAACTGAAATGAGGCAACAATCCTCAACAAATATCAATTTGTCAACATAAACAAGTGCATCAACCATGCACCAACTTGTGCCAAACAACCTGTACCATAAACAAGTGCATTCAACCATGTACCAAGTATATACCAATCATGTGTCAAATACTCATCAACAATAACTCATCAATATGTACCAACATCATCAACTATACACCTCATGTATGTGCCAACGCATCAACTGCTTGTCTTAACGATGACTAGTTTTGGATTAGTCAACAACCCCAACTTGAAATAATCATAACTTTGTACCTGTAATGGATAAAGATATGAAACTGATAAACAATGTTCTTTAGTGTGTTTTATGCAATTTCTCCAAGTGGAACTACTTGTAACCTCTCATAAAATGCGTTATAGCAAAAATGAAATACTTTGTTGAATTTTGGCTTATTCTAGAGAGCGACCTTGTAGAACGTGCCCCGCAAAAAATGTTTTTTTAAATGATATAAAAATATTACAAATAATACTATAGACTGTACCCTAACCAACACATTTTGTTTCATGTAATTTGGATCTGTTATGAATAAGTTATGACGTTTTTACCCAAAACGCTTGTTTTTGACTAGTTTCGGGACTAGCCATAAACCCTATTTGCCACAGAGTGTAACTCCAAAAATACAACGAACCACAAGCTGATTTTTTTACCACAGATACTTGTATATGTTTTCTCAAAGGAATAGAAATTTCCTGGTCTGAATCATTATAGAAAAAAAGTTATAGCGAAAATGGTGAGATGACCTGTAAATAACATACCTTAGAAAGCACCATCAAAAGAATTTATCCTTCCTTGCATTTCAGCCTTCTTTTCTTCACCTTTCCTCAGAATTTAGGCTCAGATATCCTTGGTTACCTAAGACATATATATATATATATATATTCAATATGATCAAGTGGGTTTAAAATGAGAGAGCCTTGCCTCTTATTTATACTCTCCAAGTAGCTTCCTTAAAAACATCTTCTAGGTCACTTGGCCCCACTTTCCTTATTTTAGGGTTAACCCACTTCTAATTTCTCCATTAAATTTATTATTTAAATAATTTATTTTGTATTCACTTTGAATTATAGTACACTCATCACTTCACTTTATTATTTACCTTTTAAAATCCCTTAAATCACTTTGACTACTTTGACCTTTTGGGGCTTCTAGATGACATGTGAGGGTCCTACAACTTCGTAAGGCCATAAATCTCAAACCGTGCGGAGTTATGTGACGTTCCACATACCACCAGAAATGGAATGACATGTACTATCCATATAGAATAGTATTGTCTGAAAATATATCATAACTCATACCGTTATACATAAAACAAACTTGGGTCCATTACCCAAACCTGGGGTCTCCAACTTCTCATGGCCATAACTCTCTAACCGTGAGGAGTTATGTGATGTTCTACATACCACCGGAAATGACATGACAAGAACTATACATCTAGGATAGTTTCCCTGAAAAATTCAATGTCCTTCATCTCATTATTCCACAATTAAGCATGGGTTCTCTTACTTCACAAAGCATCTTCCCATGAGGGATTTCACCATAAGGGGACCACTTTGGAGTTCATCCATTTGTGCACCTTATCAATCATTATAAGAAAATAATGAGAGCAAGGGTCATCCAACCATTCTTCTAGGATAACTCAATCTGCAAAGTGTCTTCCTGTGAGGGTTTTCACCATAAGGGGACCACTTTGGAGTTCATCCATTTGTGCACCTTATCAATCATGATGAGACAATAATGAGAGCATGGGTCCTCCAACCATTCTTCTAGGATAACTCAATCCGCAAAGTGTCTTCCCATGAGGGATTTCACCATAAGGGGACCACTTTGGAGTTCATCCATTTGTGCATCTTATCAATCATGATAAGACAATAATGAGTCATATATAAATTTTTCCAACAATGCATCATATACCAATGAAACCACATCGATACATCTTCATCATGTATCAATGACAACTCATTGATCCATATTCATCTATGCATTCTCATCAAGGACAATACATATTATATTACATCAATCATCAATCAATCAATCCTTTGACATCAATCAATCACTTGACATCAATCAACCAAACAATTAGCATCAATGACAACATGATCTAACAATCTCCCCCTTTGGCATTGATGGAAATACCAACATTGATGTCAACAACAATTACTAATTATTGATGTCAACATGTAGATAAGGCATGCTCTACATCAATAGTCAATGTGACTATCTCTCCCCATCAATAAACGTCAATCACATCAATGTGATTAACTCTCCCCCTTTGACATCAATGGCAAAGGGCCATTCTCATCTTGGGGCTGTTCCCCTTGCTTGAACTCTCCTTAGGGATGCTCCCCTTGTTTGAATGCCTTTGATCTTCCTCTGAATAATATCTCCCCTTTTGAACAAGGGATATCACTTTGATGTAATGTTGAAGTTACATCGAACATACTCCCCATGTGACCATTGCTCCCCCTGAAATTATGCTCATGTTCTCTTTCTTCAAGTATAGGGCTCTTTTCTAGGTATGCATCTAATAAATTTCTCCTCCTAGAATCATGGGAAGAAGAATGACTCCCCCTAAGGGTATGTCTCCCCCTATCTTCTCTGGAAGATGAAAAATATGCTACCATATGATGAACCTTGGACATGTTCATGCATCAAACTTGTGCCATACCATACATCATGAAACAAAAGATATGTCATCAATGAAATAAAGAATCATGAAAAATATATCCACCAAGTACATCATGTACCAAAATGTTCCCACCATGCACAACACCCATGTACATCAACAATGTGCCAAAAGATATCATTCATGAAATGTATCCACCATATGCCAACATGTGCATCTACCAATGTGCCAACATGTGCATCTACCAATTATGCCAATGATGTGCATCATATCACTCATGATATGTCTCCATCATGAACCAAGTGCCAAAATCATGTATCAAACAAATACTAATGTTGTGAAAATCAAGTAATACCATATATGAGTGTACTACTATGCACCAATACCACAAAATGATGAGTCCCATACATGTATGCCAAGTCCTCCATAAAACATGTTCCAATCATCCTGCCAGTAAGAGCCTCTACTGATGTACTAGAAATGTACCAATCATGCATCACACATACATCAAACCATGATGTACAACATGATCACCTCATCAACTCACCAACCATATGTCTCAACATGTAGCCCAAAAATGCATGCACCATGATATCAACATATGCTTCCAATAATACATCATAAGATATACCATCCATGTACACCACCATCAACATCACAAAATGATTAATCCCAGCAGATCAACATCAATCCATACTCTTGGGTTAGTGCCATGCACCCAATGTTTATTTTTATTATACCATTATGTGATCTCACCATGAAAACCTGCAGCAAACAATGTCAGAACCTACAATAAACAATGTCAGACCCTGCAATACAGAGTTATACCATCACATCAAACTGCAACCCATGTACATTGCCTTTTTCCCAAGGCTTTACCACATATACGCGACCTACCGCACAACAGATCACGTGTGTACGCGACCTATTCAAGGTCAGCCCACGTATGCACGCGACTGTCACCACTGTCACCCGCGTGTGCTTCGGTAGATGACACTTTTGTACTTCCCTTCAGTATTTCATTCTGATCTGGCTGCTCTGTCTTCTTCACCCACTTCTGTAGATGAACCTTCTCCTCAGAACTTGAGCTCTGAGCATCCATCTTTTCAAAAATATATCCCTTTCTTACTTCATTCCTTCTTCTATCCATGCTATGTGAAGTCCTCATCATGGACTTTCTTCTTGTGTTCCATCACTCCTAGGATTTGTGGCCAAATCCACTATAGTTGTAGCATCTCATAGTGTTACAGTGAATAGCAATGTGTCCTACTTGATCACATCTCCAACACCTCATGGTGTTATACAATATTCCATTATTTTTCCTTTCATAAGATTTACATTCAAAAGCTTTGTGACCATATCCATTA
>ML789252.1:350702-365757 GCA_009831015.1 Picea engelmannii
TTCCTTTGTGCTATCATTACTTGATTCTTTATCTTCACTTGAAATGTTTTCAAAATCACATTTAGAAACAATACATTCAAGAGTTTTTGATGATTATTTACCTTTGATGATCTTGATGGAGTGGTCTTCAATTTCTTCCTTCTTCTTTCTTTGATATGTCTCCTCTAGATTTAGCCATAGATCCTTGGCGGAAGTGCATTGTCCCATGCTCTCTTTGATAGGGCTTGAGATTCCACTAAGAATGGTATTGAGAGCCAATGCATAATTCTTCTTTCCTTCCCTTTGAGTTGAAAACTTTGATTTGTTCTTCAACGGAACATATCCACTGATGGTTGCCTTCCAAATAGTTTCTCCCATCATCTTCAAATATAATCTCATCTCTATTCTCCAAGTGGAATAGTTTTCCTCATCAAGGATTGGAACTTCATCATCCATTTGTGTTTCCATGGATCTCCTTCAATCTTGTTAAGTCTTGTAGTGAAGGCCCGCTCTGATACCAATTGTTGGACACACCTACAACACTTATAGGGGGGGGTGAATGAGTGTGGGGATCTTTTTCCCAAAACTTCCCTCTTACAAAAAAACTCCTTAGTTAACATTAAAAATTTTCTCATTACTCATTGCTATCATTTATAATCAGTTAGATGTGAATACATATCAACAACATATCATCAAAAATCATCTCCAAAAGGAACACAAAGAACACAAGTTGTATGTACAATTTTTCTTTTTATTATGGACTTCAATCCGGGGGTTTCTCAGCAACAACTGAATAGAGTACAAATCTACAAGAGAACCAGATCTATATGCAAGACTTATCTTAAATTATTATCACCAACTGAGATGAGGCAACAATCCTCAATAGATATCAATCTGTCAACATAAACAAGTGCATCAACCATGCACCAACATGTGTCAAACAACCTATAATCAACCTATACCATAAACAAGTGCATCCAACCATGTAACCATGTACCAAGTATATACCAATCATGTGCCAAAATACTCATCAAAAATGACTCATAAATATGTACCAACATCATCAACTATATACCTCATGTATGTGCCAACTCATCAACTGCTTGTCTCAACCATGACTAGTTTTGGATTAGTCAACAACCCCAAATTGAAATAATCATAACTTTGTACCTGTAATGAATAAATATATGAAACTGATACACAATGTTCTTCAGTGTGTTTTATGCAATTCCTCCAGGTGGCACTACTTGGAACCTCTCATAAAATGCGTTATAGAAAAAATGGCATACCCTGCTGAACTCTGACTTATTCTAGAGAGTGACCTTGTAGAGCATGCCCCACATGAAATATTTGTTTAAATGATATGAAACTATTAAATATAATACTATAGATTGTACCCTAACCCACACATTTGATTTCACTAAAGTTGGATCTATTATGAATAATTTATCATGCTTTTACCTAAAACACCTGTTTTTGACTAGTTTCAGGACTAGCCACAAACCCTATTTTCCATAGAGTGTAACTCCAAAAATACAACGACCCACAAGCTGAATTTTTTACCACAGATACTTGGATATGTTTTCTCAATGGAATAGAAATTTCACAGTCTGAATCATTATAGAAAAAAATATATAGCGAAAATGGTGAGATGACCTATAAATAACATACCTTAGAAAGCACCATCAAAATAATTTATCGTTCCTTGCATTTTGGCCTTCTTTTCTTCACCTTTCATCCGAATTTCAACTTAGATATCCTTGGTTACCTTAGACAAATATTGATATTCAATATGCTCAAATGTGTTTAAAATGAGAGAGCCTTGCCTCTTATTTATACTCTCCAAGTAGCTTCCTTAAAAACATCTTCTAGGTCACTTGGCCCCACTTTCCTTATTTTAGGGTTAACCCACTTCTAATTTATCCATTAAATTTATTATTTAAATAATTTCTTTTGTATTCACTTTGAATTATAGTACACTCATCAATTCACTTTATTATTTACCTTTTAAAATCCCTTAAACCACATTGACTACTTTGACCTTTTGGGGCTTCTAGATGACATGTGAGGGTCCTCCAACTTTGTAAGGCCATAACTCTCAAACCGTGAGGAGTTATGTAACGTTCCACATACCACCAGAAATGGAATGACATGTACTATCCATATATAATAGTATTGTCTAAAAATATATCATAACTCATACCATTACCCATCAAACAAACTTGGGTCCATTACCCAAACCTGGGGTCTCCAACTTCTCATGGCCATAACTCTCTAACTGTGAGGAGTTATGTGACGTTCTACATACCACCGGAAATGGAATGACAAGCAATATACATATAGGATGGTTTCCTGGACAAATTCAATGTCCTTCATCTCATTATTCCACAATTAATAATGGGTTCTCTTACTCCACAAAGCATCTTCCCGTGAGGGCTTTCACCATAAGGGGACCACTTTGGAGTTCATCAATTTGTGCACCTTATCAATCATGATAAGAAAATAATGAGAGCAAGGGTCATCCAACCATTCTTCTAGGATAACTCAATCCGTAAAGTGTCTTCCCGTGAGGGATTTCACCATAAGGGGACCACTTTGGAGTTCATCCATTTGTGCACCTTATCAATCATGATAAGACAATAATGAGAGCATGGGTCCTCCAACCATTCTTCTAGGATAACTCAATCAGCAAAGCGTCTTCCCATGAGGGATTTCACCATAAGGGGACCACTTTGGAGTTCATCCATTTTTGCATCTTATCAATCATGATAAGACAATAATGAGTCATCTATACATTTTTCCAACAATGCATCATATACCAATGAAACCACATCGATCCATCTTCATCATGTATCAATGACAACTCATTGATCCATATTCATCATATCAATGACAACTCATTGATCCATCTTCATCTATGCATTCTCATCATGGACAATACATATTATATTACATAAATCATCAATCAATCAATCCTTTGACATCAATCAATCACTTGACATCAATCAATGAAATCAATCAATCAAACCATTGGCATCAATGACAACATGATCCAACAATTGCATATGTGAAATATGACTAGTAGTTTATGATGTTGATTATGGATCGTTGACATGTTTCATTGATGGATGCAGGCTGATGATTGCTTGCTAATGAAACTCACATTTGGAGTAAATGGGTCATGCACAACAACCAAATATATTGAGGGAGAGGTGTGGAAGCATCCTTGCCACAACCTACTAGCACTCTCGTTGTGGCTCGAACTATAGGTTAACGATTACCTAGTTCGAGAGATCCATGACTTTGTGAGGGCATACTAAGACAGTCGCTCATGAAGATTCTAAGGGGTGCACAATAAGAAAGGGTCCTTATTCCTTAGAATCCCTTAGTCTCCCACAAGGTCTCCTGACGGAGTATTGACTCCAAGGGTTGGATGTCTACCAAAATCAGTCAAAAGGCGAGTGGCACCCTTGGAGCACGTAGTGCGTCTTGAAGGGCACATCGCATAAAAGAAACATGAATGAAGGCAAGTGGCACCCTTGGAGAATGTAGTGCATCTTGAAGGGCACGTCACGGTTTGTAAACATAGGTGAGTCAATGAACCTAGGTGCTTAGAAAATGATATCTTATCTTGACTTAGTCATCCTTAAAATAATTTTGTATGAGTAAAGTTTATAATTATAACCTTCCCTTAAAAACTTGCTAAGCCTAGGTATAAGTAGGACTTGAGGACTAAAAATTAATTAAGCAATTAATAAAGGGAGGATAAAGAAAAGTATGGGGTAAAAATTCAATTTAGAATTTAAAGGAGGATTAAATTATTTAAAAATATAAAAAAAAAATTATGTGCAAAACTTGCTAAATTTGAACTTAGACAAAAAGGGGAAATTAATTGCAAAAGGAATGTGGAACATAGAAGGAATATAGTATAAAGAACTTTCCTAAAATGAACTCAACTAAGCTATAAGAAAGGTGTCGGTCATTAAGGGAATGTGAGGGAATAAAGGGACGTCGAGGAGCATTTTTAGGAACGCTTTTAGGTGGGTGAGGGAAATTGGCAATTTAATTTAATTAATTAAATGAATTTCTGGTGCAACTAAGGGATTGGGTGACAAGTGTATGGGGGTAGATATTTCCTAATAAATTTTTAATAAAATTAATTTAATGTGCAAATGGAAAATTCACTAAGAAGAAATCTATAAAAGAAATTGCAGGGAAGAGGAATGGAAACAACTGGCAAGCGTAAGGTTATGCTGCCAGATTTTTCTTGACTGATTTTTCTTGTGGGATTTGGGATACCCATCTCGAATAGAGATTGGCAGCTTGACCTTGTGAAGTGAGCTAGGAGCTATATTTCTCTGGATTGTGTGCATGGCCCCTTTGCAGCTCGGGGGGCTTAGGAGGGAGAAGAGTACCCCTAGTGTTGGCTAGGAAGTACTATTGAAGTCTCATCGATTGGAAAGAGGGAGTTCAGACGGAGCACCTTAGCAGAGGAGAATCTTACTTGCGTCATCTTCGGTTACGGTATTCTCATTGAAATTTTATTTATAAATGATTTGGTTATTTATGTATGGTTTTCCTTTTCTCCGCATATGTATAAAACACTATATTCCAAGGCGTTCTCCATGCATCTTGAGTTGTGATAAGATTGGTTATTTATTTATGGATTTCCTTTTTGTTGCTTATGTAGACAAGCACTGTTATCAAATGGATTCTCCATGTAGTTGAATTGTATTGAGATCTGTTTGTTTATGCATGGTTTCTTATTTTTTTCTTTTGTATGAAAACCTTGTGTCAAACGCCTTCTCCTTGTCACTTATATGGTATTAAGAATGTTGTTGCTATGACCCTTATGTTCTGAGAATGTTGATGTTATGTCTCTTGTGTTGTTGTGATGTTATATTCTAAAATGTTTCTATTACGCCCTTAATGCGTAGTTGTAGTTGTGTCCCTTTTGGGCTCCTTGTTGGCCCTCGAACTTGACACTTGATGTTACCCCATGATTTGGCATACAATGAGGATTCGATGTGTTGAATGTCGGTGCTTTGATGACTTTCAAATACGATTTAGAGATTGGCTTTAAAAGCCATTTTTAATTTTCCTAAGAACCTTGTGAGCGCACTCGGTTTGCTCTGTGTTTTAAGTTTGTTGGTTCCACCTTTGTTAGCGTTGGGCATGCCTTCTTCCTGGAAGTTTAAACTTGAAAAATTACATACCCTCTACAAGTTTTCACGCCCTCTTCACTGCAATTACAAGCTGGTTCCAGTAATTTTGCAAGTTGTTTCACCTCAGTGACCCAACAAGTACCTCTACCTTGCCTCAATGCCTGGCGCACTTTATTCTCCACTAGATTTTTGTTTAAAAAAAAAAAAACGCTCTCACTCAGCAACCTTGTGTTCACCCAATGTGTATGAGACATGTCTTTTATTTAAACCTTCTCTTACTCAAAAAACGTGAGACTGCCCAGTGCACACAATTGAAGAGGACCTGCATTATGTTTTATTTTTCTTTTACCCATCTCCAGTTCTTAAAATTGCCCTCCACTTCTTATTCCCTTAATATATATTTGATATTGTATGAAAGATTTATTTTTGGCATTAAAAGGTGTACTGCCTCATTTGTTTCTACTTGTTTAATAGTCTGACTAGATATTATTATTTGAGAGCATATGTTTATAAATGACCTATTTTATTGACTGGTACTTTAATTATGGAACTCAAGATTTTAATTATTTGATTGATTTTAATTATTATTGAATGAGTACATATAAATTTTTATAGGATAACATCGCTCTTACCCAACTTCAGTTCTTAAAATCGCCCTCCACTTCTATAGCTTCATTCTCGACGTTTTGGGGAAGGACACATTTATCTCAGTGCCTTAATCACTTGCCTAGATATTGGGTATCTCCCTCTCTGAGATGATGTGATTTTTCATTCCCAGCGTCCAGGAAAATAGCCATGCATCCTCTGCTTTTTCCACTTGGTGTTTTGCTACTTTTACCAGCAATTCGTTTTTCTTCTCCTTGCCAATTTTTGCCTCGACGCTTAGTGAACTTTATCCTCCACGCTCAGCGAAATTTAGCCTCCATGCTCAGCGAAAATAATTCCTCAACGCTCAGTGATTTCAATGCATAAGAACCCCTGCGTGTTGAGCAATAAATTTGCCCAGAGTGGGAGCACGTCGCCTTTGCTTTTTGCATTGTGTTTCTGCCTTCTGATGCGGACATGGACAACCCCTGCAAGTTGAGAAAAATAGAAACACCCAACCTAATCATGCTGCCTCTGCATTTTGTTTTGTATTCCTTGCTTTATTAATGTTATTATTAAATCTTATAATAACTGTCATCGTTAATGCAAGCTTGTAGTAATTGCTTAGCTTTAAATATTGATTTTATTAAATGTTTAATGAATGGTTATTTAATGGTTGCATAAGAGTTATTAATGTTATTATTAACGATTATAATAATGTTCATCATTAATGTAAGCTTGTAATAAATTCTCATCTTTAACTGTTTTCTTTTATTAAATGTTTAATGAATGGGTATTTTAATGGTTGCATAAGCATTATTAATGTTCGGTGATTATTAAATGCTATAATAATGTTCATTATTAAAGGTCAGTTTTATTAACTATTTAGGATGAAGGGTTATTACTAATGCTTGTTTTAGTAAATGTTTATAGAGGAGTGGTTAAGCAAAGAACTTTATTCTCTTGCACAATGGATTGCATGTCATAATGATAGTTAAAGATTTTTAGATTTCTTTGTGTCTTGGAATAAAAAGGCTTGGATACTCTTGCGCAATAGATGACGTGGATGTATGTTCGCTTAGATTTAGTTTATTTCTTGCACGCATGAAAATTAATGTATTGAATGATGGTTTTAGATGTTCAGACTTTTATTTTATTTAGTTTATTCTTGAATGATAGTTTTAAACTTAGTTTATCTATTGTGTGCATGAAAATTTAAGGTATTAAATGATGTATTGTATAATATTTAGATTTGTCTTCTTTTGCGCAATGAAAACTCAATGTAATGAATGTTTGTTTGTTATTTACTTATTGCACCATGAAAAATTTGGTGTAACAATTGATTGATGTGTGATCAGTTAAGAAGGTTGTTTACAATGTGCCATGAGAATAAAGTGGATAATTACCTAACGCCTTTTAAATTAAAGTCAATTACTGTTGCACCAGTTAATATTTAGATGATTACATTTTCACCATGGATTATGTCGTGATAAAGTAAAAATATTATTTGTGCGCTTAAAAAATGATGATGTATTATTAGTTATGTGATTGGATTATTTACGCACAATGATCATTAAGTGAATATGTTAATCTGGAAAATGGATCATGTGCTTACCTTGATAATGATGTTGATTATTTAAGGAATGATTTAATCGTGTTCTTGGAAGTTAAGTGGATATCGTTGCACCTTAAAAAATTAATAAGTAGATTATTTGCACCTTGGCTTATGTCGTTGCTGCATTGATTTAGTATTAAGTTCTCCTATGCTATGGATTTTATGTTACATGTGTTGGTCTTTTTAGAAGGCTATTGCACCTTGATGATCGTTGATGATGTTGCTAATTGTTATGATGTTTTAATTTTCCTAATGCAATAAAAAAAATATTGGCCTGTTGTACGTAGCTTGTGTGTCGTAACGACGGGGTCGCTACATATGGTATCAGAGCGGGTTCAACCCTGGACTATGGATAGCCACACCTTCCAATGAATTAATCCATTGATTAATACTCAGCTATAACTAAATTATTAACCTATCCTTGCAGTAATCACGGCTAGAGGACATCATAGAAATTCACAACGTGGTGTTGGGGAAGGAGGTGTGACACCTCTAGAAATGGTTGCACCCTAGGAGTTTAAACTCCAAGGGGGAGAACAAGTTCTTGGGTAGCTTTCGATTGTTGTAAGGGATGTGTATGGTCTGAAAAGGTCCTTCTAGAGAATGACAAAGGCCTTGATTAAACATCTGTACTGAGATGAGGCCAGGGAGCCTATACCCTTGAGGGTCCATAGCGCACCCCAGCCAGTGCTTGTAAAAATCACAGAGAACTCTAGAAGATTAGGTTCCTGAGTTCACGACTGCCACAAACGGCTCATCCATTAAGGCATGGTTTGAGAACAAGTCATTGTGCTTCGTGCTTCGCGGTTATGACCTCCAGCACAAAGTTTTGCATGGCAGTATTCAACTAAAGGGGATCACTCTTCTGTGGTGGAAGATGCTCCTATCTCAGCTAAACATGGATGTCGAAGCCATGTATTGGGAAATATTAGAGGAACGGTTCCAGGAGATGTATTTGTCAAAGGAATTCATTGAGTTCCAACTCGATGAGTTCAACACCTTACGATAGGATGGTCGTACGACGTCAAATTATGAGACCATATTTAGGCAGCTACTTCGATATGCCTCGCATCTGAACACAAAGAATATGGAGATTAACAAGTTCGTGCTCAGCCTTAACTCCAGCTTTCATGCGAAGGTGAGGAACTAAAATGCCTCAAAAATTGCATGATGTAGTCTAGTAGGCCTCGTATATGAGAAGGATTTGACCACGGGAGTCAGGGCATGAATCCCACAAGACTGTCTGGACTGACGACATCCAGTGCATAGCAGCATCAGATGCCAACTAGGCAAGACATCTCGGTATCAAGATACATTTATAGGACCATTGTTCGCAACACCATGACGATAGGTTCCTCATTAGAGGGATCCCTACAGGGGACCACTTCATCCGTAGAAGTGCCACTAGAAGCCTCAGTTTATGTTTTTCAGAAGAACAGACCAAGATCTTAGGATGGTGGGATAGAAGATTCTATTTCAGGGCTAGGAGTACTAGACCAGAGGTGGGCGATGGCCATGTGGAGAGCCACCTTACCAAAAGGATTGTCCAGTTGAAAGGGCCAGAGCGACCGGGTCAACAGGACACACTATTGTTGGGGAGATGGGCAAGGCCCATAGGATTCATGACCACAGTGAATAACCGCCAGGCCGAGCACCATTCCACTATGCTCAAGGCATCAGGTACCATCGCCAACCAAAATTTTAGTATTTGTTAGATTTTGGTGCTACAGAGAGCTCCATTCCTAGTATCGCGCTGAAGGGATTCAGGTAAAGGCATTCGACAGGATGAGATTAGATTCGCCGCAATGTCTTTGGGTGCCAACCAGATGGTTGGAGGAAGGGGTATGAACTGTCGCTGTAACCTAGGGATTAGTGTAATGAAGTTCAACCTAAACGTCGTGATTTTAAGATCTTATGACGACGTGATTAGTATGGAATGGTGGGAATCACTTGATGCGATACTCATTGGTAAGATGAAGTGGTTGAGATGGACCGATGATGAGGGATAGAGAAGTGTAATCATGGAATACTATGGGGAGTATCCCTAAGGTTCATTTCTTCCCTACAACTACAAAAGATCACACACAAGGATGCAAGTTATATTCCTACTTAGCGTTGAACGTCAAGGGCAGGGAAGAAGGATTAGAAAAACCTTTCGGTAGTACAATATTTTGTGAACGTGATTCCCAGAAGAATTACTAGGTGCATCACCCGAAGCCAAGATGGAAATTACCATCGGCTTAAAATATGGAACTGAACTAATACCAAGAACACCTTATCGGATGTTGACCCCTGATTTATAGGAGTTGAAAATGCAACTGAGGGAGTTGTTGGACCTAGGACTTATACGTCCAAGTGTGTCACCTCATGGTGCGCTTATTATTATCCTACAAAAGAAGGATGGGTCATGGAGGAATATGTATTAACTACCGTCTTTAAACGAGGCAACGATCAAGAACGTGTATATGCCAAGTATAGACAATTTGCTTGATCATATGTAAGGTGCGACGGTGTATTCAAGATTGATGGGAGATCAGGTTATCACCCGTTATGAATTAAAGAGGAATATATTCCTAATACCACTTTCAAAACACAGTTCAGACACTATGTGTTTATTGTTTGGCATGGGGACAGAAAAACACCCCAGAGGTATTCATGAGCTTGATGAAAGGGGTGTTCCAAAATACTTGAACAGGTTTGTTCAAGTATTCATTGATGACATTTGATATGTTCTTTGATGACGGCACTACATGATGAACGTTTTTCCTAGCATTACAGGGTTTACAGGAACACAAATTTTGAGAAACTGTCGCAATGATCTCAAGGATTCATTGCTTAGGGCATGTCATCTCCGACGAAGGTATCGCTATGGATCCAGCGAAGGTAGGGGAAATTATGGAATGGCCTGTGCCAACGAGCATACCCGAGGTACACATCTTCATGGGTTTAGCAGGATATTATTGACAGTTAGTCGAAGTTTTCTCGAAGATAGAAAATCTTATTACAGAGTTGCAGAAGAAAAACAAGAAATTTGTTTGGACCAAGAAATGCGCGGAAGCATTTGAAAGGCTCAAGGAGATGTTGACGACAGCGCAAATACTAAAAGTACCTAACATGGATGAGGACTTATTGGTAAGAATAGATGCATCCAAAGGAGGCTTAGGCAGAGTCTTGATGCAAGACGGTTGAGTGATCGCTTACATCTCAAGAAGGTTAAGAAAACATGAGGAGAACTCTGCGAAACACGATTGGGAGTTATTGGCCATTCTGTATGCCTTGAGATTGTGGGGACATTACCTAATTGGATGGAATTTCAAACAAAAAAAAAGGACCACTATGGTTCGCAACACCATTTTAGGCAAAGTGATTTGAACACACGACATAGGCGTTGGTCAGAACTGCTTAGCAAGTACGATTTTGAGATTCCCTACTTAATAGGAATAGTGAACAGAGTTGGGATGCATTGAGTTAGAGATCATGCATATTCTCGGTGGTACATCTTCATACGAATCTTCATGAAATGATTCTAACTATTGTGCGACAATGACTGGTATAAAGAGGTTAAGGAATTTTGTCAAACAAGACACCATGTTGGTACCAAATTGAGGGATTTACTGTGGACAACGAAGAATTAACGAGATATAACAACAGAATTTACTTATCTCCCAACGATGATTTGAGAATGTTTTATCTTATACAAATCTCATAGAGTAGTGTACATGGCTCATCCAGGAGTCATCAGATGAGGACAAAGCTTAAGCCCTTATTCTTCTAGAAGGGATAAAGGTAGACATTGTCAAGTGTGTGGCGAGATGTCTAGAAGGTTGGTAGGTGAAGGATGAACATAGACATTCGGAAGGATTGCTATGACCACACACTATTCCGGAATCGAAATGGGGGGTCATTTCGATGGAATTCATTGGGGAAATTGTCATTGACGGCATGGGGGCACGAATCGATTTTTGTGATAATTGAAACTCTAACGAAGATTTCACATTTTTTCCCTGTGCGTATGACACATCAGGCACCAGGTATATCTAGATTTTATGTTAGCAAGATATTGGTACTGCCAGACGTACCAAAAGAATCATATCCAATAAGGGAATCAGTGTTTTCCAGACGATTTTGTACGAGTTTCCCAAGAGGCCTTGGGAACACCACTGAACTTTAGTACAACACATCCCTAAGATAGACAGGATGACCAAAGGAACGAACCAAATTTGAAAGGTTGTGTTGCATATGTGTGTGTTTGGACCGACATAAACGTTGGGAATAGTTTTTGTCTCTGGCCGAGTTTGTGTGCAACAACCGCCATCAAGGTATTGTTAATATGGCATTGTTGCGTTTATCTATGGGAAACCATATCAAACAGCTTTGAGTTGGGATAGACTCGAGGATTGGGTCCTAGTAGGACCAGCAGTGATCCAAGAAATGGAAGAACAAGTAAAAATGATAAGAAAAAGGGTTGGAAGAAGCGCAAGATCAGCAGAAGGGTTTTGTTGATGTACATCGTGTGACCATAATTATGAAGGGCCTAGCAGCTAGTCATGGCTCATTTATTGGAGGTGTTGCATGATGTTTATATTGTATCAGTGTGCAAATTTAGGTCAGTGATCCTACGCACGTGATTGACTTGAGTTCTTGGTGAATGTTGGGCGAGGGTGCACTCACGGTGGAGCCAATCCATTTTCTAGACCATTGCATTTGATAGCTATGATATCGAACTGTCGATCAGGTCAAGGTCCAATGGGACAATTATAGTCCACACTTGGCTACCTGGGAGGACGCATATGATATGTGTCGACAGTTTCCTTTTTTTTAATAGCTAGACTTTAGATATTATGAGATCCTTTATAGTTTTTCACTTATATACTATGAAACTTTAGGATGAAGTTTAAAACAAGAGGGGGTGTATGTAACATCTTTCTCTTGCGTGCACCTGATGTGACTTATTCTTTGAGGACACTTGCATGTAAGTGATCTGGTTCATTATATGATTGACTGCTTCTCTTATGGATTATGATGATGCGACTGTGGATTATGATGTCGTGTTATGTTATTATGTATAGACAGGTGCTATTGATTGGTTTATCTTGAGTGTGCAGGACTCTTGATAGATTGAGGATGTCGATGGCATTGGTGGACCTCATTGGACTCTGAATCGAGTCAGGGAGTGGACTTTATATGGTTTGAGTATTTCGTTTATTGTATATGTGACATATGACTGGTATTTTATGATGTTGATTATGGATCGCTAACATGTTTCATTGATGGATGCAGGCTAACGATTGGTTTCTAATCAGACTCACATTTGGAGTAAAATGATCATGCACGAAAACCAGAGATATTGAGGGAGAGGTGTGGCAGCATCCTTGACACAACCTACTATCACTCTCTTCGTGGCTCAAATTGTATGATAATGATTACATAGTTCGAGAGATCCACAACACTGTGAGGGAAGACTGAGACAATCACTCACAAAGATTCTAAGGGGTGCGCAATAAGGCAGAGTCTTGATTCCTTAGAGGCCCTTAGTCTCCCACAAGGTTGTCTGACAGAGTATTGACTCAAAGGGTTGGACGTCTAGCAAAATCAGTCAAAAGGAGAGTTGCACCCTTGAAGCACGTAGTGCATCTTTAAGGGCACGTCGCATAAAAGAAACATGAATAAAGGCGAGTGGCACCCTTGGAGAACGTAGTGCATCTTAAAGGGCACATTGTAGTTTGTAAACACAGGTGAGACAATGAACCTAGGTTCCTAGAAAACGATATTTTACCTTGACTTAGTCAGCCTTAAAATAATTATGTATGAGTACAGTTTATAATTATAACCTTCACTTAAAAATTTGTTAATCCTAGTTGAATTTAAAGCCTAGGTCTAAGTAGGACATGAGGACTAAAAATTAATTAAGAAATTAATAAAGGGGGGATAAATAAAAATGGGGGATAAAAATTAAATTTAGAATTTAAAGGAGGATTAAATTATTTAAAAAGATTAATTGTTGTTTATGTGCAAAACTTGCTAAATTCGAACTTAGACAAAAAGGGGAAATTAATTGCAAAAGGAATGTGGAACATAGAAGGAATCTAGTATAGAGAACTTTCCTAAAATGAACTCAACTAATCTTTAAGAAAGGCGTCATTCATAAAGGGAATGTGAGGGAATACAGGGACATCGAGGAGCGTTTTTAGGAACACTTTTAGTTGGGTGAGGGAAATTGGAAATTTAATTTAATTAATTAAATGAATTTATAGTGCAACTAAGGGATTGGGTGACAAGTGTATGAGCGAAGAATATTTCCTAATAAATTTTTAATAAACTAATTTAATGTGAAAATGGAAAGGTCACTAAGAAGAAATCTATAAAAGAAATAGCAGGGGAGAAGAATGGACACAACTGGCAAGAGTAAGGTTATGCTGCTAGATTTTTCTTGAGTGATTTGTCTTGTGGGAGTTGGGATACCCAACTCGAATAGAGAGTGGTAGCTCGACCTTGCGAGGCGATTTGGGAGTTATCTTTCTCTGGTTTGTGTGCATGGCCCCTTTGCGTCTCGGGAGGATTAGGGGGGAGAAAATTACCCCTAGCGTTGGTTGGGAGGTACCAGTGAATTCTCATCGATTGGAAAGCGGGAGTTCGAACGGAGCGCCTTAGCGGAGGAGAATCTCTCCTGCGCCATCTTCGGTTATGGTATTCTCATTGAAATTTGATTTATAAATGATTTGGTTATTTATGTATGGTTTTCCTTTTTGCTGCATATGTATAAAAACATTGTATTCGAAGGCATTCTCCATGCAGCTTGAGTTGTGATAAGATTGGTTATATATGTATGGCTTTCCTTTTCGTCTCTTATGTAGACAAGAACTGTTATCGAATGCATTCTCCATGTAGTTGAATTGTATTAATATCTGGTTTTTTATGCATGGTTTCTTATTCGTTGATTTTGTATGAAAACCTTGTGTCGAACGCCTTCCCCTTATTGTTTATATTGTATTAAAAATGTTGTTGCTATGACCCTTATTTTCTAAGAATGTTGATGTTACGTCTCTTGTGTTGTTTTGATGTTATATTCTAAAATGTTTTTATTACATCCTTAATGTGTAGTTGTGGTTGCGTCCCTTGTGGGCTCCTTGTTGGCGCTCGAACTTGACACTTGATGTTACCCCATGATTTGGAATACAATGGGGATTTGATGTGTTGACTGTCAATGATTCAATGACTTGTAAATACGATTTAGAGATTTGATTTAAAGGCCATTTTTTGTTTTCCTAAGAACCTCGTGAGTGCACTTGGTTTGCTTTGCATTTTAAGTTTGTTGGTTCCACCTTTATTAGCGTCGAGAACACCTTCTGCCTCGCAGTTTAAACTTGAAAAATTACCTACCCTCTCAAAGTTTTCACGCCTTCTTCACTACGATTGTAGGTTGGTTGCAGTATTTTTGCAAGTTGTTTCACCTCAGTGACCCAATGCTCTCACTCAACAACCTTATGTCCTCCTAGCACATATGAGACATGTCCTTTATTTAAACCTTCTCTTGCTCAAAAAGCGTGATATTGACCAGCACACGCGATTGAAGGGGACCTGTGTTATGTTTTATTTTTCTCTTACCCAGCTCCAGTTCTTAAAATCTCCCTCCACTTCTTATTCCCTTAATATATATTTGATATTGTATGAAAGATTTATTTTTGGCATTAAAAGGTGTAGTGCCTCATTT
>ML789252.1:369956-382762 GCA_009831015.1 Picea engelmannii
TATATATATATTTCTAAAACTTATACAAACTTTCTTTCTCCCAAGTAGTGAAGACCCCTAGAGAAAAATGCATATCTTAAAAACTACACAATTAAAAAACTAATATTATGTGTGCACTCCATGGATGTTTCCTCTTCAAAAGGTTATTTTTGGTTTTTCATTTTATGTAAACAAGTGGATTTTTGTTTTGGAAACACAAAGGTGTATAAAATGCTCTTCAAATATTAATTTGTTGACTTAAAAAAATAATAAAAAATACAATATTCCAAAAATAATTTTAAAAGAAATAACCATGCACTACTACATTTTGTGTCAATCATGCTTGTCATTTTTTCTTTGAAAATTATACATTGAACACTAAGTTAGGCGTTGGGAACAAAAGTGACTTGTTAACTTTTATGAAAAATTTGCAAGGACAAACATTTAATTAAATGCAAATTTGACACATTAATTTTCATTAATATTTTAAGAAAAAAATAGCATTAGAAATACAATGCAATTCCCTACAAATGGTTCTTTTACTACATGTTAAAATTCACAATGCGTATATGAGTTTCAAAATTTTAAAAATATGTAAAATCTTAAGTTTTTATCATCACATTTCACTAAAAAGTGGGACAAGTATTCATGGATTCACCCTTGTATATTTAATTGACAATGCAAGTTTTTAAAACACTAGATATTGGAATAAAAAAAAGAAAGGAATTTCATTATATATGAATAAGGGACCCTTTGTTATTCAAAATGGGATAGCATAAAAGTCTATGATAATTAAAATTCCAATAAATAAGTATTTTATTTATCAATTATCCATTGTCATACCAATTGGAACAATATGTAAATATTAAGCAAAATGTTTGATTTTGACAGACAAACATTCCAAAAAGTAAAAATTGAAGAATTGCTATTAATTCTCGAATTGCTTGCATGCCTCATTTCTTCATCACTTGTAGGGTATATTGCACTTGGTTTATTTGCAATACCATGTTGACTAGCTTGATTTTGTTTTTCCTCTTCATGTTCCATCTACAAACATAAAAATAAATTATAATGACTACATTTACATTTATAGGAAAATATACATGATTCTATAAAATAAAAAAAATACCATAGAAATAAGTGTCGAATGGGCTCTTGATTCTTGGATTCATTTGACTGATTTTGTATTGTAAGTGAAAAAAATGTTTGATAGAAATTATTTCCACTATATCCCTCATAAGTTTATAAAGCATTCCCCCCCTGTCATTAACTTCTAGCACCACTCCAAATGAACTGGGGACCAATTCATCATCATTTAATCCCTTCATATTTTTTTCTTCTTCTTAGGAGGCCCTTATGTTCCATCATTTTTAGTGTCTGCACAACGTTCAATAGATGAAAAATAAAATATTCAAAACTTGTTAGCTAGTATTGTTAAGAACTACATTACTAGTAAAAATTCAAAGAGACCTTCATGTTCATCACCTTTTAATCCACCTAATTTACTTTTTTGAAATAGTTCCTCATGCTTATTGCCATAATTTTTTCCCCATGATATTCTATCAAATACCTATGCAATCACTACAAGGAGAACATCCTCTAGCAGTGGTTTTTGTAGAGGTTTTTAGTGTTTCAAAATTTGGAAAAATTAAAAAAAAAAACTCTGGTACAACCTCCTCTATTGAATGCAGAGGTTTTAGTGGAGGTTTTAATGGATCTTCCACATAAATAAAAATATTTGGGTGGGTGGAGGTTGTAGCAGATATTTTTTTCGGTGCTTTTATTGTCAAAACACATCGGTGCACTATTTACAAACCTACCTCGGTGTGTTAACATAATACAAACGCATTGTTGCATTTATAATTATTGCGCACTGGTTTCACCTTTTTGATTTTATGCAGATCACTGATGCTCTTATAATTTCTACGCATCAATTCCACCTTGTTTGCATATAAAGAACCAATGCTTTTTAATTTTTGTATGCCCTAATGCGTTTAAGTTATAGTGTGCACCGATGCATTTAATTTATCTCGAGCCCTAGTGCGTTTATTATAGAATGTGCCTCGGTGCATATATAATTAGTACATACCAGTGTCTGTTTTACCATGTGCACCAAAGAGTAGTGAAATTTTGAATATTCGAGGTGAGATGTTGGCACCATTATTTTTACTAAGGACTGATGCATATATTATACTAAAAGCACCAATGTGTACATTATATTTGGAGTCTCAGTGCGCAGAATAAATGTAGCACACCGATGCGTACAATATATTTAGTGCCTCAATGTATATTATAAACATGATCACCGTACAACTTTGAAATGATAAATATCATTGTACATTATGTCATTTACAAAACAATGTATTTTCTCATTAGTTTGTACCGGTGCGCTATTATAATTAATGTGCACTAGTGCATACAACTCCTCAAAATCCACTTATTTCTATATATGGCACACATCGTCTAGTGAGTTCATAAGAATACAATGCACTATTATGTATATATTTTAATTAATTGTGTTTTTTACAAATTTTCAATTAATCATTTCAAAATCAAATATTTGTTATAATAATATTGTTTTATATTTTGGTTATTGAATTTTGATATAATGATTGCATTAATGTGTTATCCAATGAATTAAACCTCTGTTATTTGTAACAATGTAAATCATCCACATATTAATTATTCACCAATGTAACATTTTATGACATTCGACAATGAAATAAAATAAGAAACCCATTTTATTATATATGAATAGGAGACCCATTGTCATACAAAAAGGGACAATGTGAAGGTCCACAATAACAAAATTGCAACCAATATGTAGTGACCCCGCCGTTACGACACACAAGCGACGTACAATAGGCCAATATTTTTTTTATTGCATTAGGAAAATTAAAAAATCATAATAATTAGCAACATCATTGACAATCATCAAGGCACAATAGACTTCTAAAAAAATCAACACATGTAACATAAAATACATAGCATAGGAGAGCTTAATACTAAATCAATCCAACAACGACATAAGCCAAGACACAAATAATCTACTTATTAAATTTTTAAGGTGCAACGATAACCACTTAACTTCCACGCACGCGATTAAATCATTCCTCAAATAATCAACATCATTATCAAGGTAAGCACATGATCTGTTTGCCAGATTAATGTATTCACTTAATGATCATTGCACACAAATAATCCAATCACATAACTGATCATACATCATCATTTTTCAAGCGCGCCAATAATCTTATTACTTTATCACAACATAATCCATGGTGAAAATGTAATCATCTAAATCTTAACTGGCGTAAGAGTAATCGACTTTATTTTAAAAGGAACAAGGTAATTATCCACTTTATTCTCATGGCACATGGTAAACAACCTTCTTAACTGATCACACATCAATCAATCGTTACACCAAATTTTTCATGGCATAACAAGTAAATAACAAACAACCATTCATTACATTGACTTTTCATTGTGAGCAAGAAGACAAATCTAAACATTATACAATACATCATTTAATACTTTAAATTTTCGTGTGCGCAACAGATAAACTAAGTTTAAAACCATCATTCAAAAATAAACTAAAAGACTAAACATCTAAAACCATCATTCAATACATTAATTTTCATGCGTGCAAGAAATAAACTAAATCTAAGCGAACAAGCATCCACATCATCTATTGCGCAAGAGTACCCAAACCTTTTTATCCCAAGGCGCAAAGAAATCTAAAAATCTTTAATTATCATTATGACATACGATCGATTGCGCAAACAACTAAAGTGCTTCGCTTAGCCACTCCTCTATAAGCATTTACTAAAACAAGAATTAGTAATAACCCTTCATCCTAAATAGTTAATAAAATCGACCTTTAATAATGAACATTATTATAGCATTTAATAATCACCGAACATTAATAATGCTTATGCAACCATTAAAATACCCATTCATTAAACATTTAATAAAAACAAATAGTTAAAGATGAGCATTTATTACAAGCTTACATTAATGATGAACATTATTATAATCATTAATAATAACATTAATAACTCTTATGCAACCATTAAATAACAATTCATTAAACATTTAATAAAAGCAATATTTAAAGTTGAGCAATTACTACAAGCTTACATTAACGATGAAAATTATTATAAGCGTTAATAATAACATTAATAAAGCAAGGAATACACAACAAAATGCAGAGGCGACATGAGCATGCTAGGCGTTTATGTTTTTCTCAACCCGCAGGGGTTGTCCACATCAGAAGGCAGAAACACAACGCAAAAAGCAAAGGTGGCGTGCTCCCAAGATGGGCGATTTTATTCACTCAACACACAGAGGTTCTTATGCATGAAAATTGTTAAGAGTTGAAGCAATAATTTTGCAGAGCGTGGAGGATAAATTTCGCTAAGCGTGGAGGCACAAATTACCGAGGAGAAGAAAAAATAATTGCTTGTAAAAGTAGCAAAACACCAAGTGGAAAAAGGGGAGGATGCGTGGCTATTTTGGGCATGCAAAATCAAATCATCTCAGAGAGGGAGATACCCAATAGATAGGAAAGTGATTAAGGATATGAGATAAATGTGTCCTTCCCCAAAACATCGTGAACAAAGCTACATAAGTGGAGGGCGATTTTAAGAACTGAAGCTAGGTAAGAGCGATGTTATCGTATAAACATTTAGATGGACCCATTCAATAATAATTAAAATCAATCAGATTATTAAAATCTTGAGTTCCATAATTAAAGTACTGGTCAATAAAATAGGTCATTTATAAACGTATGCTCTCAAATAATAATATCCATTCAGACTATTAAACAAGTAGAAAAAAATGAGGCACTACACCTTTTAATGCCAAAAATAAATCTTTCATACAATATCAAATATATATTAAGGGAATAAGAAGTGGAGGGAGATTTTAAGAACTGGAGCTGGGTAAGAGAAAAATAAAACATAACACAGGTCCCCTTCAATCGCGTGTGCTGGTCAATATCACGCTTTTTGAGCAAGAGAAGGTTTAAATAAAGGACATGTCTCATATGTGCTAGGAGGACATAAGGTTGTTGAGTGAGAGCATTGGGTCACTGAGGTGAAACAACTTGCAAAAATACTGCAACCAACCTACAATCGTAGTGAAGAAGGCGTGAAAACTTTGAGAGGGTAGGTAATTTTTCAAGTTTAAACTGCGAGGCAGAAGGTGTTCTCGACGCTAATAAAGGTGGAACCAACAAACTTAAAATGCAAAGCAAACCAAGTGCACTCACGAGGTTCTTAGGAAAACAAAAAATGGCCTTTAAATCAAATCTCTAAATCGTATTTACAAGTCATTGAATCATTGACAGTCAACACATCAAATCCCCATTGTATTCCAAATCATGGGGTAACATCAAGTGTCAAGTTCGAGCGCCAACAAGGAGCCCACAAGGGACGCAACCACAACTACACATTAAGGATGTAATAAAAACATTTTAGAATATAACATCAAAACAACACAAGAGACGTAACATCAACATTCTTAGAAAATAAGGGTCATAGCAACAACATTTTTAATACAATATAAACAATAAGGGGAAGGCGTTCGACACAAGGTTTTCATACAAAATCAACGAATAAGAAACCATGCATAAAAAACCAGATATTAATACAATTCAACTACATGGAGAATGCATTCGATAACAGTTCTTGTCTACATAAGAGACGAAAAGGAAAGCCATACATATATAACCAATCTTATCACAACTCAAGCTGCATGGAGAATGCCTTCGAATACAATGTTTTTATACATATGCAGCAAAAAGGAAAACCATACATAAATAACCAAATCATTTATAAATCAAATTTCAATGAGAATACCATAACCGAAGATGGCGCAGGAGAGATTCTCCTCCGCTAAGGCGCTCCGTTCGAACTCCCGCTTTCCAATCGATGAGAATTCACTGGTACCTCCCAACCAACGCTAGGGGTAATTTTCTCCCCCCTAATCCTCCCGAGACGCAAAGGGGCCATGCACACAAACCAGAGAAAGATAACTCCCAAATCGCCTCGCAAGGTCGAGCTACCACTCTCTATTCGAGTTGGGTATCCCAACTCCCACAAGACAAATCACTCAAGAAAAATCTAGCAGCATAACCTTACTCTTGCCAGTTGTGTCCATTCTTCTCCCCTGCTATTTCTTTTATAGATTTCTTCTTAGTGACCTTTCCATTTTCACATTAAATTAGTTTATTAAAAATTTATTAGGAAATATTCTTCGCTCATACACTTGTCACCCAATCCCTTAGTTGCACTATAAATTCATTTAATTAATTAAATTAAATTTCCAATTTCCCTCACCCAACTAAAAGTGTTCCTAAAAACGCTCCTCGATGTCCCTGTATTCCCTCACATTCCCTTTATGAATGACGCCTTTCTTAAAGATTAGTTGAGTTCATTTTAGGAAAGTTCTCTATACTAGATTCCTTCTATGTTCCACATTCCTTTTGCAATTAATTTCCCCTTTTTGTCTAAGTTCGAATTTAGCAAGTTTTGCACATAAACAACAATTAATCTTTTTAAATAATTTAATCCTCCTTTAAATTCTAAATTTAATTTTTATCCCCCATTTTTATTTATCCCCCCTTTATTAATTTCTTAATTAATTTTTAGTCCTCATGTCCTACTTAGACCTAGGCTTTAAATTCAACTAGGATTAACAAATTTTTAAGTGAAGGTTATAATTATAAACTGTACTCATACATAATTATTTTAAGGCTGACTAAGTCAAGGTAAAATATCGTTTTCTAGGAACCTAGGTTCATTGTCTCACCTGTGTTTACAAACTACAATGTGCCCTTTAAGATGCACTACGTTCTCCAAGGGTGCCACTCGCCTTTATTCATGTTTCTTTTATGCGACGTGCCCTTAAAGATGCACTACGTGCTTCAAGGGTGCAACTCTCCTTTTGACTGATTTTGCTAGACGTCCAACCCTTTGAGTCAATACTCTGTCAGACAACCTTGTGGGAGACTAAGGGCCTCTAAGGAATCAAGACTCTGCCTTATTGCGCACCCCTTAGAATCTTTGTGAGTGATTGTCTCAGTCTTCCCTCACAGTGTTGTGGATCTCTCGAACTATGTAATCATTATCATACAATTTGAGCCACGAAGAGAGTGATAGTAGGTTGTGTCAAGGATGCTGCCACACCTCTCCCTCAATATCTCTGGTTTTCGTGCATGATCATTTTACTCCAAATGTGAGTCTGATTAGAAACCAATCGTTAGCCTGCATCCATCAATGAAACATGTTAGCGATCCATAATCAACATCATAAAATACCAGTCATATGTCACATATACAATAAACGAAATACTCAAACCATATAAAGTCCACTCCCTGACTCGATTCAGAGTCCAATGAGGTCCACCAATGCCATCGACATCCTCAATCTATCAAGAGTCCTGCACACTCAAGATAAACCAATCAATAGCACCTGTCTATACATAATAACATAACACGACATCATAATCCACAGTCGCATCATCATAATCCATAAGAGAAGCAGTCAATCATATAATGAACCAGATCACTTACATGCAAGTGTCCTCAAAGAATAAGTCACATCAGGTGCACGCAAGAGAAAGATGTTACATACACCCCCTCTTGTTTTAAACTTCATCCTAAAGTTTCATAGTATATAAGTGAAAAACTATAAAGGATCTCATAATATCTAAAGTCTAGCTATTAAAAAAAAGGAAACTGTCGACACATATCATATGCGTCCTCCCAGGTAGCCAAGTGTGGACTATAATTGTCCCATTGGACCTTGACCTGATCGACAGTTCGATATCATAGCTATCAAATGCAATGGTCTAGAAAATGGATTGGCTCCACCGTGAGTGCACCCTCGCCCAACATTCACCAAGAACTCAAGTCAATCACGTGCGTAGGATCACTGACCTAAATTTGCACACTGATACAATATAAACATCATGCAACACCTCCAATAAATGAGCCATGACTAGCTGCTAGGCCCTTCATAATTATGGTCACACGATGTACATCAACAAAACCCTTCTGCTGATCTTGCGCTTCTTCCAACCCTTTTTCTTATCATTTTTACTTGTTCTTCCATTTCTTGGATCACTGCTGGTCCTACTAGGACCCAATCCTCGAGTCTATCCCAACTCAAAGCTGTTTGATATGGTTTCCCATAGATAAACGCAACAATGCCATATTAACAATACCTTGATGGCGGTTGTTGCACACAAACTCGGCCAGAGACAAAAACTATTCCCAACGTTTATGTCGGTCCAAACACACACATATGCAACACAACCTTTCAAATTTGGTTCGTTCCTTTGGTCATCCTGTCTATCTTAGGGATGTGTTGTACTAAAGTTCAGTGGTGTTCCCAAGGCCTCTTGGGAAACTCGTACAAAATCGTCTGGAAAACACTGATTCCCTTATTGGATATGATTCTTTTGGTACGTCTGGCAGTACCAATATCTTGCTAACATAAAATCTAGATATACCTGGTGCCTGATGTGTCATACGCACAGGGAAAAAATGTGAAATCTTCGTTAGAGTTTCAATTATCACAAAAATCGATTCGTGCCCCCATGCCGTCAATGACAATTTCCCCAATGAATTCCATCGAAATGACCCCCCATTTCGATTCCGGAATAGTGTGTGGTCATAGCAATCCTTCCGAATGTCTATGTTCATCCTTCACCTACCAACCTTCTAGACATCTCGCCACACACTTGACAATGTCTACCTTTATCCCTTCTAGAAGAATAAGGGCTTAAGCTTTGTCCTCATCTGATGACTCCTGGATGAGCCATGTACACTACTCTATGAGATTTGTATAAGATAAAACATTCTCAAATCATCGTTGGGAGATAAGTAAATTCTGTTGTTATATCTCGTTAATTCTTCGTTGTCCACAGTAAATCCCTCAATTTGGTACCAACATGGTGTCTTGTTTGACAAAATTCCTTAACCTCTTTATACCAGTCATTGTCGCACAATAGTTAGAATCATTTCATGAAGATTCGTATGAAGATGTACCACCGAGAATATGCATGATCTCTAACTCAATGCATCCCAACTCTGTTCACTATTCCTATTAAGTAGGGAATCTCAAAATCGTACTTGCTAAGCAGTTCTGACCAACGCCTATGTCGTGTGTTCAAATCACTTTGCCTAAAATGGTGTTGCGAACCATAGTGGTCCTTTTTTTTTGTTTGAAATTCCATCCAATTAGGTAATGTCCCCACAATCTCAAGGCATACAGAATGGCCAATAACTCCCAATCGTGTTTCGCAGAGTTCTCCTCATGTTTTCTTAACCTTCTTGAGATGTAAGCGATCACTCAACCGTCTTGCATCAAGACTCTGCCTAAGCCTCCTTTGGATGCATCTATTCTTACCAATAAGTCCTCATCCATGTTAGGTACTTTTAGTATTTGCGCTGTCGTCAACATCTCCTTGAGCCTTTCAAATGCTTCCGCGCATTTCTTGGTCCAAACAAATTTCTTGTTTTTCTTCTGCAACTCTGTAATAAGATTTTCTATCTTCGAGAAAACTTCGACTAACTGTCAATAATATCCTGCTAAACCCATGAAGATGTGTACCTCGGGTATGCTCGTTGGCACAGGCCATTCCATAATTTCCCCTACCTTCGCTGGATCCATAGCGATACCTTCGTCGGAGATGACATGCCCTAAGCAATGAATCCTTGAGATCATTGCGACAGTTTCTCAAAATTTGTGTTCCTGTAAACCCTGTAATGCTAGGAAAAACGTTCATCATGTAGTGCCGTCATCAAAGAACATATCAAATGTCATCAATGAATACTTGAACAAACCTGTTCAAGTATTTTGGAACACCCCTTTCATCAAGCTCATGAATACCTCTGGGGTGTTTTTCTGTCCCCATGCCAAACAATAAACACATAGTGTCTGAACTGTGTTTTGAAAGTGGTATTAGGAATATATTCCTCTTTAATTCATAACGGGTGATAACCTGATCTCCCATCAATCTTGAATACACCGTCGCACCTTACATATGATCAAGCAAATTGTCTATACTTGGCATATACACGTTCTTGATCGTTGCCTCGTTTAAAGACGGTAGTTAATACATATTCCTCCATGACCCATCCTTCTTTTGTAGGATAATAATAAGCGCACCATGAGGTGACACACTTGGACGTATAAGTCCTAGGTCCAACAACTCCCTCAGTTGCATTTTCAACTCCTATAAATCAGGGGTCAACATCCGATAAGGTGTTCTTGGTATTAGTTCAGTTCCATATTTTAAGCCGATGGTAATTTCCATCTTGGCTTCGGGTGATGCACCTAGTAATTCTTCTGGGAATCACGTTCACAAAATATTGTACTACCGAAAGGTTTTTCTAATCCTTCTTCCCTGCCCTTGACGTTCAACGCTAAGTAGGAATATAACTTGCATCCTTGTGTGTGATCTTTTGTAGTTGTAGGGAAGAAATGAACCTTAGGGATACTCCCCATAGTATTCCATGATTACACTTCTCTATCCCTCATCATCGGTCCATCTCAACCACTTCATCTTACCAATGAGTATCGCATCAAGTGATTCCCACCATTCCATACTAATCACGTCGTCATAAGATCTTAAAATCACGACGTTTAGGTTGAACTTCATTACACTAATCCCTAGGTTACAGCGACAGTTCATACCCCTTCCTCCAACCATCTGGTTGGCACCCAAAGACATTGCGGCGAATCTAATCTCATCCTGTCGAATGCCTTTACCTGAATCCCTTCAGCGCGATACTAGGAATGGAGCTCTCTGTAGCACCAAAATCTAACAAATACTAAAATTTTGGTTGGCGATGGTACCTGATGCCTTGAGCATAGTGGAATGGTGCTCGGCCTGGCGGTTATTCACTGTGGTCATGAATCCTATGGGCCTTGCCCATCTCCCCAACAATAGTGTGTCCTGTTGACCCGGTCGCTCTGGCCCTTTCAACTGGACAATCCTTTTGGTAAGGTGGCTCTCCACATGGCCATCGCCCACCTCTGGTCTAGTACTCCTAGCCCTGAAATAGAATCTTCTATCCCACCATCCTAAGATCTTGGTCTGTTCTTCTGAAAAACATAAACTGAGGCTTCTAGTGGCACTTCTACGGATGAAGTGGTCCCCTGTAGGGATCCCTCTAATGAGGAACCTATCGTCATGGTGTTGCGAACAATGGTCCTATAAATGTATCTTGATACCGAGATGTCTTGCCTAGTTGGCATCTGATGCTGCTATGCACTGGATGTCGTCAGTCCAGACAGTCTTGTGGGATTCATGCCCTGACTCCCGTGGTCAAATCCTTCTCATATACGAGGCCTACTAGACTACATCATGCAATTTTTGAGGCATTTTAGTTCCTCACCTTCGCATGAAAGCTGGAGTTAAGGCTGAGCACGAACTTGTTAATCTCCATATTCTTTGTGTTCAGATGCGAGGCATATCGAAGTAGCTGCCTAAATATGGTCTCATAATTTGACGTCGTACGACCATCCTATCGTAAGGTGTTGAACTCATCGAGTTGGAACTCAATGAATTCCTTTGACAAATACATCTCCTGGAACCGTTCCTCTAATATTTCCCAATACATGGCTTCGACATCCATGTTTAGCTGAGATAGGAGCATCTTCCACCACAGAAGAGTGATCCCCTTTAGTTGAATACTGCCATGCAAAACTTTGTGCTGGAGGTCATAACCGCGAAGCACGAAGCACAATGACTTGTTCTCAAACCATGCCTTAATGGATGAGCCGTTTGTGGCAGTCGTGAACTCAGGAACCTAATCTTCTAGAGTTCTCTGTGATTTTTACAAGCACTGGCTGGGGTGCGCTATGGACCCTCAAGGGTATAGGCTCCCTGGCCTCATCTCAGTACAGATGTTTAATCAAGGCCTTTGTCATTCTCTAGAAGGACCTTTTCAGACCATACACATCCCTTACAACAATCGAAAGCTACCCAAGAACTTGTTCTCCCCCTTGGAGTTTAAACTCCTAGGGTGCAACCATTTCTAGAGGTGTCACACCTCCTTCCCCAACACCACGTTGTGAATTTCTATGATGTCCTCTAGCCGTGATTACTGCAAGGATAGGTTAATAATTTAGTTATAGCTGAGTATTAATCAATGGATTAATTCATTGGAAGGTGTGGCTATCCATAGTCCAGGGTTGAACCCGCTCTGATACCATATGTAGCGACCCCGTCGTTACGACACACAAGCTACGTACAACAGGCCAATATTTTTTTTATTGCATTAGGAAAATTAAAACATCATAACAATTAGCAACATCATCAACGATCATCAAGGTGCAATAGCCTTCTAAAAAGACCAACACATGTAACATAAAATCCATAGCATAGGAGAACTTAATACTAAATCAATGCAGCAACGACATAAGCCAAGGTGCAAATAATCTACTTATTAATTTTTTAAGGTGCAACGATATCCACTTAACTTCCAAGAACACGATTAAATCATTCCTTAAATAATCAACATCATTATCAAGGTAAGCACATGATCCATTTTCCAGATTAACATATTCACTTAATGATCATTGTGCGTAAATAATCCAATCACATAACTAATAATACATCATCATTTTTTAAGCGCACAAATAATATTTTTACTTTATCACGACATAATCCATGGTGAAAATGTAATCATCTAAATATTAACTGGTGCAACAGTAATTGACTTTAATTTAAAAGGCGTTAGGTAATTATCCACTTTATTCTCATGGCACATTGTAAACAACCTTCTTAACTGATCACACATCAATCAATTG
>ML789253.1:0-12769 GCA_009831015.1 Picea engelmannii
CAACCATAACACATCAGCTAAACTAAAACTTCAGATGGCTGTTATAAAACAGCAGAAAACAAATTTATGACAGCAGAAAACTTAGTGTCTTAGCTTGGTCAAAGACAGACCAAGAAGACTTGCTGATAGGACCTGGATTTTCTCCTTCATTTATACCACAAAAACCATGGCTCAATCATCAACGGATGCTACTAAAGGGGTCGTTCTCCACACTAGCAGAAGCAGATCTTGGATTGGATATATAGGAGGAGGAGGAAGAGGACGGAGGACAAAACAATGCAATGGTGGTGATCTTGATGCTTTTGCTCATGACATGGAGGAGGACCACTCATGAGCTATGAGATTCTTCCATCTACGGTTCTAGGATTTGCAATTGGCATTGCGACCTACAATATTGATTTCTATTTTTTGTAATACATTTTGATTTTGATGACATCAAATGACTCAAATGAGAAAACTGCAGTTTATGGTTCTAACTTTTAAGTCTCTATTCTATGTGTATTGAATATTCTAATATCTTGTGTGTTTTATGTTGTAACTAGGTGTATCAATATTTTGTAAATGTTCTAAAAATTTGGATTTTTATCTCTATTTGATTTTTGTATATATATATACACAAAAATCAAATAGAGAAATAAAGATCCCCTGTGTTGTGTTTTGGGGGTCGACGTGTCTCGTGTTGAACACTCATATCCACATGTCCCATGTCCAATTGTCATGTGACTTAGCACCCTGATCATCTTGCAATTTCACACCATGTGCTTAATCACTCGTGGCGGATTACACAACATCCATTTGTAAACCCGACACAATAATGCTGATGCTTGACTGCTAAACTATTATAAAGGACCAACAACCTGAGTATTTGAGACTTAAAATAAGAGTGTGACTGCTAGATACCTTGACACCTCCTAATCCATTGTAGTTTGGGATCATGGATATTCCATTTCTTATCGAGGTGAACTGATATTAAATGTCTTTTCCTAATCTTAGCACATGGATCCTTTGTTGGACATGTTAACGCACAGTTTGTACTTGGAAAGATAAAGGAAAGGTAATGAAGACAAACTGACGCAACGGGAGACTATCCTATCATCGTCACCTTAATAGGATGTCCCTTTCTATTTAGGGTGGTAGGCCCAGGGGAGACGTCCCCGGTGACCTGGGGTTTTGAGAAGGCAAAGGTTTAAGGCTAAGTAAAAGTTTCCCTCTCACAAGTCACCACCGATCAGAAAGTCCGACTAAAAGCCAATAAAGATAATAACCAGAAATGTACCTGCCCTGAACAAAGCAACAAGAAACTATATATTCGCAAGATCGCTTGCTAGTTAGTACTTCATATAATTGGAGACTTTCTCAAATAAAGCAATTGACTGATAATATTGATGAAGCAAATCAATGATGTATAGTAGCAATAGTCACAATACGTTACTTCACAATAAATGCTTTTAAGAGGCTTCAATATGAACAAGAACGATTTATCATCAATGTTACAATACCAACATTCATTAGAAGCAAAGACTACTATGCATTAGCCAATCTTTCAATTGCTTAAAGAAGTTAAAATGCTGCAAAGTATAACTATAAATCAAATGGATAATGGCAGCAATAGGGTTAGTAGGTTAGGGTTAGAAGGTATTAGTAGTTGTTCAAAGAGTTTGGAGGTTGTGATCAAAATACTCAAACAAGAAGTCTAAGACTAGTGCATTCATAGGGCAAATGGAGTAAAAAATAGTGGCAAGAGTTGAAGGAGCAATATGATAATAGCAGGGCCAAAGACAAGAGAGATTTGATGGTGAGGTGTTGGTAAGCCAAGGCTTCAACCATCAAACCCTAGGGGAAAACAGTTTACTAAGGTCTTGGCAACCCTAGGCCTTAGCACGTTTTCCTCCTTTAGCTCAATAACAAAGTAAAATTGGCTAGGGTAAAGAGCAAATGATAGGGTGTTGCAATGGCAAGGTCCTAACAGTGTCTTCACAAGATAAAATGGCTCCTTGGCATAATCTAGTAGGGAATTAAAATAAGGACACCAACATGTGCTTATTTCCTAGGGTTTATTCCAACAATTTCATTAACAAAATGCAAGTAAAATACTATAACCATTCAAGTAATGGAAGGATTGCAGAAATTCACTTACATTTACCATGCATTGATCAAGCCAAACCCTAGTTGTAAACCTTCCACCAAGAAAAATGCCAAAAATCACCAAAAAGAGCCTCCTTCAACAAGTGTGCACTAGTATTTCAGCCAAAAACCCTAAAGGAGGGCGCAAATTTCAGACCTCACACAAGTGTGAGTGAAAGATGATGAATAAAAGAGATTTTTAACTCTCTTACTTATACCATACCAATGACCTTAATTAAATTTTAGGTCACAAAAGGCCGACAAGGCCAAAAATACATAATAATACTGTTTTTACATTAAATGTCATGATAAAACCCTAAATCAAGCAAAGATGAAAACATCATTCCCTTTTAGGGTGACGTTAGCCCCTTTTAGGGCAACATTGGCTTCCCGGAGCAAAACGTTAGGCCTTCTTGGGCCTCAGGAACCTGCCACACGTGCTAATTGGGCACACAATTGCCTCCCAAAACCTCCACAAGCACTGGATGATGTCATGAGTGTCTTGGGTGACGTCATGGGCCTTCCAAGGCCAACGTCCTGGTGGAAAGGGAACAACCCCCCTGGGTACATGCCTGCTGAGCTGCCTCTGGTGGAACAACCTCCTCTTCTTCGGTGCAAAACCTCTGATCTATCTCTACCCCCTGCTGGGGTCTCAACATCCATCTGATGGGCTTTCAGCCCCATGGAGGTCCGAACTAATCATATCCCCATGTGTACCTGTCCATAAGGATACCTGTCCATCGGGTATGATCCTGCACATCAACAGATACGCCCTCGATGGGCTCATAAGTCACAGGGATCATAGCAATGTCAATCACATCTAATCATCAATTTTAGTAAACATGTGCATAAAACCCCTTTTACCCGGACAAGTGCTCAAAGACATTATACTAATCTGCAAGCCAAGTTTGGAGGAAGTGACAGGGCGTCTTATTGGGCTAATGCTCACTGGATGTGTGATGTTTCTGGTAGAAATCAAATCCAAGCCATGTGAGTGGATGAGGTGGATAAGGGATGTCTGGGCTAGGGGTGCAGTGATAGCAGGGAAACACAGGGCTTACCTGTGGGTGCCTTTGTAGAGGGTGAGCTGCACCTGTCATGGATGCAAATGTTTCCAAGCCCAATCATGCCTTTTATCTTTATTCTTATTGCTTTTTCTTTCAAGAAGCTAATCAGGGGACACTGCCCTGGCGTGGTGACCAGTGGTGGCAATGTTACCCACAAACACTTCATGGAAATGAGAAGGCTGGTTCGTGATTAGACCCCCTTTGTCTTGGCTATGCCACCAAGAGCCACTACCCTGGCGTGGTAACCAATTGCTAGTAGTGTCATACCGCTAGATGCCCATGGACCTAATAGGCTGGCTCGTGATGAGACCCCCTATCCTCTGACTAGGCCTTGTTTTATTATTTTTTATGGGTCCCTCTGTTTCTTGCTGAGAAGCCTTTTATTGCTTTCTCGGGGATCCCTGGGCGAAGCATTTCTAGGTTTCATTTTTAGGCTTTTATCTTTTGCCAACTGCTTTTACTCTCCGGGCCTTTAACCCCTTCTTCCCACAAGGTAAGGTACAACCCTTAAATATTTGGCGAACCCAAAGCTCGGACCAGTGTAATGGGATGGATGAGCAGGAGAAGGATGGAAAGTGGTAAGTATGGTGGGAGCGGACGATGGCTTTTCATGCATCCCCCCAGTGCCAACTCAAAACCTATGGGCACAAGCTTACTAGGGCATCCTGTCATTCCCCTCAGATATGGTCAAGTGGATAGGTATAAGATCCAAGCACCCGTTAGAAACAAAAAGAACCGAATGCACATATTCAAAGGTTTTGAGGATCAGAGTGACACATACCATGATACCCGGATTCATTACCTCATGGAGCAAGATCCACTTCTGCTACAGGACTAGGCTGAGGTGATGGATGCTATTGCTGCTGACAAAGTGGAGGCGCCGAAGAGAATAAAAGATGGGCCCTCTAGGGCCATGCTCAAGTCGATCTGGCTCTTGGTACTCCATGTCTAGGACCTGTGGGCCTCGAGACATAATCTCGTTAGTTATCCCTAAACCGGTGGATAACAGGACAATCCACAATTGGCTTTGCATAGGACCATTTGCAAATCTTTCGAATAGGTCCACAAGAGACCAAATCTGATGTAAAAAATCCTTTAGAATCATTTGACATAACTGTAGAAGCAGAGCTTTTGAGAGCAATTAAGGGCTGTCCAAGATAGCCACTTACTTGCATCCTTGCCTCACAAATCACCCCACGTATGAAAACCTTTATTCACCAACCATTTTCTTGCAAATGTGAGGATTAAACCTAGCTGTTGTCTTTTTATCATAAAGGTCCAAATTGAACATGTAACCAAATCCTAGCCTTGGTGATAGTCCAAACTCCAAATAGTCCTAATGCTACTATTTGCAAATCAATTTCCATGCTTGCCATATCTCTTTAAGAACACTTAACCAGAAATCCTAAATGTTTCAGTGGCATTGACTATATCACAAAGATCAATAGGTCAGCTATACTGGTTACATGTGTAGCATGTTGAATTGAGTGTCATGAAGATTTGCCTAGTCACATTACTACTCATGACCCTAACAACCCATTTGACAGCTAGTTAGTGTTAGTTTTTGGGGTAGCTTGGACAGGTACTTCTGGATTGATGGTGCAAGCATGTGGAAGTGTCCTAGCGACGCTCTCTAGATCCTTAACATTATAATTGCATTTATAAAGTTAAAGTGGCTTTTATTTAATGACTAAAGTGACTTTTTATAAAGTTGAGTGACTTAAGTGATTTAAGTCATCTCAACGAGAGATAAAGTCACAATCATCGATCTTGGGAAGGCAAGATCTAATGTTGACCATTGAGATCTTAGGGTTAGGGATTTGGTCATTAAGAGATTATAAAAGCATATCTAAGGAGAGTGAGAGACACACATTGGAAAGAGTGAGTTTCTTGGAGAGCTGAAGAGTAAGAAGAGAAAGAGTTTGTATCAAGAGAGGAAGGGCGAATTCCTTCTAAGGGGCAGCTTGAGGTTTGAGGCAGCTTAAGGAAGGTCGTCATCAACATAGGAGTGCTGTACTGCTGGGAACGCAATTTGAGGAGGCAAATCGTTGCATTTAGTGGATCGTACATGTCGTATAGGTCATGGACTGTTACAATAGGATTTGGTATGAATTTCAAGGTCGTACAAGAGTGTAAGGTAGCCGTACAGGTCATACACTGGCTGAGGGAGTTGGCTGCAAGCTTGGCATGAAAATCGAGGACCATACAAGTAATTTATCTCTGTAATTTCCAGCTTGCTTTGTGGGCACATTAATTAAGAAATCTCTTTCATGGTTGGTTTTCCCTTCAGGGTTTTTCTAGGGGCATTGCCTAGAAATATCTGTGTTCAAATGTCTGTGTTGTTTATGATTCTGCTGTGCATTTTTGTTGATTAAATCCAGTGTATTTCTATTCATAAGTTTTCAGATTTGGAACTTTTTATTTTCCATGAAAACAATCCATGTGACGTAAATTTATTGGAAGTGGAAATCGTTTTTGGGTTTAGTAAAAATCAACATGGTATTAAAGCCGAGACTCTGAAGAGTGGCACTGAAGACTTTAACATAAGGATTTGCAGGGGTTTTGCTTGGATAAAGGAATGGAAAAGCACTGTTGGTCACTAGGACAAGGATGGCTACTGGATTGAGGTTTGAGGACAGGCTAGACGGGGCTACAATTTTTAGCCCATGGAAAGAGCGGATTGTGTTGCTGTTGGAGGAAAACGAAGTCTGGGACATTGTGGAGAAAACCCAGGTTGTTCCCATAGATACAATGCTTTTGGAGGCCTACAAGAAGAAAAATGTGAAAGCCAAAAGGATGCTCTTGGATGCCATGAAGGACCATATCATACCTCATGTCTCCGGAAAGAAAAATGCTTATGAGATGTGGGAGGATCCGACAAAGCTTTGTCAGAGTGGAAACCAAAACAGGAAGATGGTTTTGAGGGGGAAACTCAAGAGCACCAAGATGTCCAAGACTGACACAGTGGCATCATATCTCACCAAAATATCACAGGTTTGTGATGAGTTAACGACTGTTGGAGAGAAAGTCATAGATGATGAACTTGTGAGGACAATTTTGAATGGGTTCTCAGAGAAGTGGGCTCTGTTCGTGAAGGGAGTTGTGGCACGAGAACATCTCCCTAACTAGCAGAGGTTGTGGGATGACTTCTCTCAGGAGGAGACTTGGGAGGAGGTTCTTCAAGGCAGTCAGGCTAAGGGTGATGAAGACGAGGAGAATGTTTCTCTTCATGCAAAGAAGGGTAGAGGAGATGGAAAGAAGGAAATGAGCAAAGTGAAATGCTTTGCATGTCATAAGACTGGCCACTATTCAAGCTAGTGTCCAAACAAGAAGAAGGGCAAGAAGGAGACATAGGTAGCAACATCAACATCAACTGAGATTAATGATTTTGCTGAGAAGTTCGAGAATAAATTTTCTCTTATGGCTTGTCTTTTAGGTAGTGGTAGTGCAAAGTTTGGGGACAATGGAGCATGGTTTGTGGACAATGGCCCATCTCGCCATTTGTCGGGAATGAGGTCGATGTTAATTTGTGTTTCAAAGACAGACTCAGACTATCATGTGGGTTGTAGGACTAGTACCATGCATGTAGTAAAGGGGGCTGGATGTGTGAGATTCCAACTAGAGTGAAGAGGATCTCTAGAGGTGGCAGAGGTGTTGTTTGTTCTGGAGCTGAAGGTAAATTTGTTCTCAGTATCAACTTTGAAGGATGAGGGATATGGAGTTGTGTTTGAGCATGGACACGTGTTCATATATCTAGAGGGAGCTACCTTGGATGCAACAACGGTGCTTGGTGTCAGACAAGGGAGGTTATATAGGTTGTTGAGATAGCCTGTGTGAGTATAAGGGGATCTTGGATTCAGGATCAATGTCAGTGACAGGGGATTGTGAGACTACTTCCAGTACTGTCAAGAGTCCCAGTTGGTATGAGATGACACAATTGGATGCTCATGAGTGTGAGGAGACTCCTAAGGGTATGAAGAGGAGGAACATGTCTTCAGCACGGGATCCAGTGCATGTGGCAAGGAAGCTTTCTAGTTTAGAGGGAGCAACTACAACAACAAATGGAGTGATGGGGTTGGAGACAGACCAGGTGGAGGTTCTAGAAGTACCTTCCTCGCTAAGAGGGAGTGTTAGTTTTTGGGGTAGCTCGGACAGGTACTCCTCCATTGGTGGTGCCTAACATGTGGAAGTGTCTGAGTGATGCTCTCTAGATCCTTAACTTTATAATTGTATTTATAAAGTTAAAGTGGCTTTTATTTAATGACTAAAGTGACTTTTTATAAAGTTGAGTGACTGAAGTGATTTAAGTCATCTCAACGAGAGATTAAGTCACAACCGTCAATCTTGGGAAGGCAAGATCTAATCTTGACTGTTGAGATCTTAGGGTTAAGGATTTGGTCATTAAGAGATTATAAAAGCAGATCTAAGGAGAGTGAGAGACACACGTTGGAAAGAGTGAGTTTCTTGGAAAGTTGAAGAGTAAGAAGATGAAGAGTTTGCAGCAAGAGAGGAAGGGCAAATTCCTTCTAAGGGGCAACATGAGGATCGAGGCAGATTGAGAAAGGTCATACATCAGTGTAGGAGGGCCGTATTGTTGGGCACACAATTTGAGGAGGTAGATTGCTGCATTTAGTGGGCCGTACAGAGATCGTACAACTGTACAGGTCATGGACTGTTGCAGCAGGATTTGGCACGAATTTCAAGGCCGTACAACAGTGTAGGGTAGTCATACAGGTCGTATGGTGGCTGAGGGAGTTGTCAGCAAGATTGGCACGAAAATCGAGGGGTGTAGAAGTCATTTATTGATGTGTATTTATTGCTGTAATTTCCAGCTTGCTGTAAGAAGATGAAGAGTTTGCAGCAAGAGAGAAAGGACAAATTCCTTCTAAGGGGCAACACGAGGATCGAGGCAGCTTGAGAAAGGTCATACATCAGCGTAGGAGGGCCGTATTGTTGGGCACACAATTTGATGAGGCAGATTGCTGCATTTAGTGGGCTGTACAGAGATCGTACGACGACTGTACAGGTCATGGACTGTTGCAGCAGGATTTGGCATGAATTTCAAGACCGTACAACAGTGTAGGGTAGTCGTACAGGTCGTATGGTGGCTGAGAGAGTTGTCTGCAAGATTGGCACGAAAATCGAGGGGTGTAGAAGTCATTTATTGATGTGTATTTATTGCTGTAATTTCCAGCTTGCTTTGTGGGCACATTAATCAAGAAATCTCTTTCATGGCTGGTTTTCCCTTCTGGGTTTTTCTAGGGGCATTGCCCAGAAATCTGTGTTCAAATGTGTCTGTTGTTTATGATTCCGCTGTGCATTTTCGTTGAGTAAATTCAGTGTATTTCCATTCATAAGTTTTCAGATTTGGAACATTTTATTTTCTGTGCAAATAATCTGTGTGAAGTAAATTTATTGGAAGTGGAAATTGTTTCTGGGTTTAGTAAAAATCAACTGTTAGTCCTCTCAAAACATGTATCTATTAGGCTAATCCCTTCATCCTTTCTAGGCAAAGTGCATAAATCCCAAGATTTCAATAAGAAGCCCTTGATCTTGCCTTGCTTTCACCAAAGAAAATGTCGAAGGGAGATTTCAAGTTGGTGGTACCCAACTAATGACAATAGTAGGAAAGGAGACAGGAGTAAAAACATGACTTGCAGTTGGGATTCTATTCGCAGCATTGATTTGATCTATGAGAGGAATGTCTTGAGTGGCCTAGCACTAAAGCGTGCTTTCAATCTGATCTCAAATGGATCAAGTGCCAAGAATGGTTCTGAAAGACAAAGTTGGCTAAGTATGTGAATGTGTTGGAAAAGAACCAAGTTTGCTGGTTCAAAGGCAACGAATCCAAGAAGCTGGATAAGTATGTGATATGTCTTGAGTGATCAAAGTTGACTTTTGTTTTGAAAGAGACAAATTAGTTATGCCTTGGAGAGAGAATTAAGGACATTTAATGTAAAGCCGACAAATGATTATAGTAGTTGGCTAGTGAATTGTGATCTGAAATGGATCAAGTGCCAAGTCTGGTTACGAAATGGATATGAAGACAAAGTTGGCTAAGTATATGGATGGGCCAGAAAAAGACAAGTTCACTGGTTCAAAGGCCAAGAGTCCAAGAAGTTGCGCAAGTATGTGATATGTCTTGAGTGATGAAAGTTGACTGTGGAAAGAGACAAATTAGTTATCCCTTGGGAGAGAGAATTAAGAACAAATCACTAGCTGATTATGAGAAAAGGACTAAGTTTGCTGGTTCAAAGGCCAAGCATCCAAGAAGTTGGCTATTTATGTTGTAGAAATTTACGCTATGTTTGACTTTTAATGTAAAACAGAAATTTCACCTCTTTCTTAGAGGTTTCCTGGATCCTAACCCTATGAATTTTCAGCCTTAGGTTTTTTATGAAATATAAACAAAACAACAACAATAGACAATATTTCAACTCTTAACAACCCCAATCCACTATGGAATTCAAGAGAAAAGATACCAAAGCGTGCCAACAAGTTTCAACCCTCTAGGGCAATCTTATCATGCAGCTGTAAATAAAGTAGCAAATCTGCCCTATCTTCAATATAAATGTTAAATCACTTTACAATTGCAGTCTTAACTTATGTCAAATCAACAAGACATATAAGTGCTGGAAATTATAGAACCATGGAGAAATAGATGGTTGAAAATCAAATTTGCAATTACCCAAGTGTTGGACAGCTGAAAATTTCATCAATATGCACAAAGATGGAGTTCATGTGCATACCATAGCCTCATCCCAAGGCTAGTACAATGCTCTAGCTCTCCAAGATTCTAGCTAGGGAAAACGATGAAAACCCTAGCTTGCACCAAGGAGCTCCAACAAGTTAACATCACACACGCATTTCCTCCAAGGCAAGATGTCTCTTCTTCTTCTTCTCTTCAACAAGTACAACCTAGGGTTTCATCTTAAAACCCTAATCTCTAAGTTTCCAAGGGATGGAACCCTAACCCTAGTATTCAAGATGCTCCAAGAAACCTTAGCGACTCCAAGACAAGAGAGATAAAGTACTGAAGAAGAAGCACAAGAGACAGGAAGACTAATTTTCCCTTCTTGATCACATCTCTAACACAAGAATGAATGAATGAGATCACCATCTCCAATGTCTTCTTCACAAGAGTAACCGCTAGTATCTCACAGGAGCAAGCTCCGAACCAAGGCATCCTCTTTCCCTTTCATATCTCCTAGGGTTTCCTCATGAAACCAAGCATCCCACTCCCGAAGACAAGTACAAAGAAAATAGTAAGGGAGGCCAACAATACATATGTGAGCCTATGCCTTTACAAGCAACCCACAAAGCCACATATAGGCTCACACACGTAGAGTGCTACACTCTAAGGGTACATGTGTCAAGCTCTAAGGTGATGTCCACAAGCAAGGTTCCAAATGCGAGGGCTCTCCACGAGGTGTGTCCAACACTCCTACAAACCTCCAATGACTCCAACAAACCTCCTAAGTCATGTACTACATTGGGTCCGCTCCCCATGCATGAAGTTATGGACTATGTTACTGGATTCATCAGGCCCCAAGGTTGGATCTTCAGATTGGACACGGAATCTGATCCGGATCTGCTGGGATCCACCTAGGATTCGAATGGAAGGCAAATGACAATGTTATAGTCACTGGGTTCGTTGCATTTGAAACTTGAAATTTGTTGGAATATGGAAGTAACCTAATTTCTTCTTTGCGCGAGCTTTGTCGAATAATATTGTTTGCACCCAAAGCTGTAGTGCCAAGTCGAGTCAACGGGTTTTAAATATAAATTATGAATATATAAACAAGGTTGAGTTGACGGGTTTTAAATATAAATTATGAATATATAAGTAGCGTTGAGTCGACGGGTTTTAAATATAAATTATGAATATATAAACAAGGTAAGCATGGTCTAGTTGATGGGTTTTAGATATAAATTATGAATATATAAAGGTTTTATTTAAAATTATATATAAAATCAAGAATGTATAACAGATTTAAGTTTTATGTAACATTAATTCATAATATATAAATTTGTTATAAATTTATAAGTTTTATGTAATTAATGATACATAGATTTATAATGTATAACATATTTAAATTTTATATAACATTAATTCATAAGAAAACACACACACATATATATAAATTTGTTATAAATTTATAAGTTTTATGTAATTAATTATACATAAATTTATAATGTATTAAAGATTATATGAGTTATATAATTAAAATATAAGTTTGGTGGCTATTATAAACTTGAATGCATTTGCTCTTAAATATATTAAAGGTAGAGTTAATTAATGTTTTACTTCAAAGCATATCAAAGGTAGAGTTAATTAATGTTTAACTTCAAAGCATATCAAATGTAAAGTTAATATATTAAAGCATATTAAATATATACTTTAATGTATACACTCTTAAATATATTGAAGGTAAAGTTAATTAATGTTTAACTTCAAAGCATATTAAAGGTAAAGTTAATTAATGTTTAACTTCAAAGCATATTAAAGGTAAAGTTAATATATTAAAGCATATTAAATATACAGTTAACTTTATCTTTTATATAAAATATAGTTGACTTTAACTTTTATATATTTAATATAGTTAACTTCAAAGCATAGAATAATTAATGTTTAACTTGTATAAAATAATTAATGTTAAATTTTAATCTAATTTATTTATTTTCTTAAGAGTATTATAAATATTATATTTATATATAAGTTATATATTTAGAATTTTGTATATATATTTTTATTTTTATGTAATTTTTTTTTGAAAATTATAAAAATATATTTATATTGTTTTTTCTTGTTGTTTCCCTACCGTATCCAGATCCCGGGTTTTCAAAAAACCGGCGGATCCATATCTAGATCCAATTCCATATGCGAATCCGCATTCACATCCTGGTAACTTAGGTTATGAACACTGTCACAACCTAGGCATCCCCAAGTCAACTCCATGCCTCCATGTAAGCATCCAAGCCATCCCATGTTGTCTAGGGCCCCAATGCCCTGCTCTTGAGTGCCGAATGCTCCTCCTCCAAAGTAGAGCATTCTCCAAGCAATTGACCTCCTCCATGTGGCCAACATGTAGAACGCCACCAAGCTATCTGAAGTTCTCCAACGCCCTAAGGAACACTGTCATGCAAGCACCCAACTGAGGTCAAGTCACCACTGAGTAAGCCATACCCAATGTGCAGATCCATCACGAACCATCCGGGGGTACATCATGTGCCCGAAATATCATGAAGCACCCCCAAACATAGTGGAAACCAGTTTTACCAGAACCGGTAAAACCGGCCGGTCCGACCGGTTCACAGTGCTTACCGGTTCAAACTGGACATTCAAACCGCTTTTGATTGGTTCCGTACGGAACCGGTTTTTTTCTTCAAACCGGTCGTTTCCGTACAGTTGCCGTACGACCGGAAAAGTGGGGGGATTTGCAAATTTAAAATAAAAAATAAAAAAAGAAAGAGACTCAACCAACAGCTTTTGACAATGAAGACCTTTCTTGGATGGATTTGGATCCCCAGCCACATCAAGAGAATGTGTGCAGTGTTTGATGATGTATTTTGATTCA
>ML789253.1:47687-71739 GCA_009831015.1 Picea engelmannii
TATATGAGAAACACAGAGACAGATATTTCCCAAGGAAACCCATACAGGGTAAAAACCTCTTCTTCTTTATATGATAAGTATTATTTACATTCTTTACATTATCATACATATGAGCACCAACTCATTGTGAGGCTACAACCCCTGTTTTGCAAGCTGCAACTTGCTGAGAGCACCAACTCTCTGTTTTTCTCTAGCACCCACTAGAAGGAAGCACCAACTCCCTAGTTTCTCTAGCACCAACTAGAAGGAAGCACCAACTCCCTGGTTTCTCTAGCACCGACTAGAAGGAAGCTACAACTCCCTGTGTTCAAGCACCCACTTGAACCTCTGAGGACAACAGTCCTCCCTAGCACCTCCCTACCACCCTGGATTATGAATATGAAATACTGAAACCTATTACAGTGATATAGTGTCCAATAACAGCTTACCAGTCTCATCACTGTTCTACTGCATTTCGTTGCTCTGTCTGCCTCACTGCCTTCCTGCACACCTGACTTGCGTTGTCTGTTCTTTTGCCTTTTATGCTTTGTGCGCCATGTCCATTCACTGCACAGTTCCTCTTCTGTTCAATTCAGTTGTTGCACTTCCCTACTCCTTCATGCATGAATCACCTTCAACAACAATAACCACAGCAACTCCAACAGCAACCGCATCTCTTCTCTGTATCGTGTATATATAGCTTCTATGCATCTTGTGCATGCAATATTCGCCATTCCTCTGCATGCTCATACCGCACCAATCTCCTCCACATCTCAGGTGCTCTGAGTGATCATCATCGCGACTCTTCAGCTTCTCTGGCAGTTCAACCCCTATGTCTATCATCACTAGGTGTTATGCCGAGATTCCTTTTTCTCTCTGGCAATTGAGACTCTTTGTCTTCTCTGTTACAGTCAAGCTCATCCTTTCTGTTTCAGTTACAAGCTCCAACCCTCATCCAGCTGTCAATTTCCTCCACAAATCGTCTTCATTCCACTGGCAGATTCCATGTAACTCTTCAACTCCTCTGGAAATCACACAGAAGTCTCTTCGCATCCTCTGGTAGAAACCATCAATGGTTTCTAGCAGTTACACTGTGAGGATCAACATTAGCCCTCCGATTGTGCTCATGTTCACCTCCATCGTTGGATTAACTCTGATGAGTTCTTGCGTTATTTACCCATTTCGCACTTTCACAATTCGGAGATTCTGCGATGAGACATCTTGAGTCTCCGTGTCACGAGTTCCGAAACTCCGAAACGGAGCTTTTATGCGTTGGCTCCTTCCTTTATATGACCATGGCTATGACCAAGCGCTTGTTCATAACGTGCTTTTCACAATTTCGCATTTCGCCTTTTCGTTAATTCCGTTGTGAAGTTTCTCAACTTTCCAAGTCGCAATCCCCGAAACGCCTAAAGGAAGCTTGTCTGCACGTCCTCTTCTCTTCAGCTCTTCGATGGTGTGACCATCGGCTGAGACCACGCGCTTATGCATAAAGCGCTTTCGCGATTTCGCATTTCGTGAATCTGGAGATAAGGCATCTCGACTCTCCAAGTCGCGATCCTCGAAACCCCGAAATGGAACTTATCTGAACTGACTCCTTCCCTTCTCCTGACCACCGGCGGTGACCACAGGCTGTGCCAAAAAGGCGCTTCATATTTCGCGAGTTTATAAACTTCATCGAGTCTGATCGACGGTTGAAATCTCCATAGATCCGACGGTCCAGATCTTATCGCGATCTCGCATCTCGTTGTTCCTTAAATGGAGGTTCTCGTCACTCCAAGTCGCGATAGGTGAAACTCTGAGATGGAGCTCAGATCGACGGTCCACGTTCTTGGTGAATTGACAGTCCAAATCTTATCGTGAATTCGCATCTTGCGGTTCCTTAGATGGAGGTTCTTGTCACTCCAAGTCGCGATAGGCGAAGCTCCAAGATGGAGCTTAGATCAACGGTCCAGAACCCTTGGTGATCTGACGGTCCAGATCTTATCATGAGTTCGCATCTCGTGATTCCTGTGATGGAGGTTCTCGTCACTCCAAGTCGCGATACGCAAAGCTCCGAGATGGAGCTTTGACATGCTCTCATCTTCTTCCACGCGTCCCTCTTGGATCAACGGTCAAGATTTTATAAGGACTTCGCAACTCCACGAACCTTCGTTGTGCCTGATCAATGATCCATATTTGGCCTCGATCTAACGGTTGAGATTATTTCGCGATTTCCCATATCACGAATTCGAGAAGTTACGGAACCCCGTTCCTTTGACTTTCCAGTCAGCGACATGACGATCTTCCGCCATGCATCCTCTTGATCAACGGTCCACGACTGTCCCTGATGGACGGCCAGTATTCCTTCACAGTTTTGGGGAGTTGGATGACTCTTGGACTTATCCGCCTTGCAGCTTCACCATATCTAACGACTATTGAGCCTTCGTAGATACCCCAAATCCTAAGGCCCAGATCTTCTCGCGATTTCGCCACTTCGCGATTTTGCTGCTTCGCGATTTCGTCCACCTTCGCGATTTCGCCACTTCGCGATTTCGCCACTTCGGTGGTGAAGTGTTTCGACACTTCAACTCCCGGTATCCGAAATTCTAAAATGGAGTTTACTCTTCCATTATCACTGCGCTGTTGATCATGCTGATCTTTGCCATCGCTGTTCTTGCCATCAATGACAAGCTTACTCCCAACTGTAAACCTTCCAACAGCAAATTCACTTTTTGTGCTTGTGTGTACAACATGTAGAGACACGCTAGAGAATGTGTCAAACACATGTTTGACACATCTTGAAACAAGGCACATGTCAAACTCATGTCTGACACATGCAAGCAGTGTGTCAGACACATAGGCCTAGGGGAGCATGTCTTGTATCTTAGCCAAGTTGTAATGGGACAAGATTATCACTGAATACAATCTTACGTTTGTTACTCCTCTTGATTGGAAAGGGATTGTACTTGGGGAAAAATGGATGATTCAAGAATCGACACGCTATGGGATGTGATCAAACTAATAGGCAACGTCGTAGTCTAAACGTTCTACGAAATGAATTTTTTCCGGTGATATTTTCTGGGGACATTTGCCCAAAAATCCGGCGAGAAATTGTTATAGATCCGCAGATTTGAGTGGTTATTTCTGTATAATTCGAGTGCCCCAGGGGTTATTCAGCGTGCTGATTCCATTTCTGCATTCAGAAATAGATTTTAAACAACAAAAAGTAGTGATTTGTGCAGATTTATGTCGCCGTATTCCGGCGAAGAAAACCATTTCGTAGAACAGTTAGACAATGCCTCGTTGTCATACAACTTTCCAAGAGAAGACTACGCCATCTTTTGAAAAAGATATAGATACTCTTCGAAATGAAGCCAAGGCAGATATGCTAGCTCTCTTTTCTTAAGTAGGCAGGGGTATCTGATGTGCCCACTCTGTGACACCTTGGTATGTTACTCTTAATGTACATGCATATTGATTTTTTATTTAATATATTACTACATTAGCAAACAAGAAGCTCCGATGTCAATGTTAATATTGAATATACAATGCATTATGTGGTCATGATATAACATGTAGCAAATAATGTTAATGTTAGCTAGGTGGTCCAACCACAAATAATTGTGTTAAGGGTATTATAACGGATATAATGCCAGATGGTATAGGTGAAAAAGTGGTATACATATGGAGAGCCTATGTAGCCTACCTTGGGCTAACCCTGTGGTGTAAATGTTGTAATATTATTAATAAAATTTAGCATTTAGTATTCTCTCCACCACATCACATGTTTATTATGATGTGTATGCACGTATAAAATCTTATATGTATGATGCATTTTTCACAAAATATTTAAACAAATTACAATATAATTGATGAAGCCTTAAGCATGCCTCTACAAAATCTGATTGGCTCGGGCCACTACCCAACACCAAAGTTTCATAGTTGGGATGACATACAAGCCAATGATGAAATTCTAAGAAATTCTACTCACCACTTAGCTATGCAGAAATAAAAGCAGAGATGAGAAGAAATGGAAAGGCCAGATGGAAAAGAGCATCATTTGGAGTTGTATATATTTTTATTTTATAATCTTCATAAATATTTGTATTTGCCCTGTTAATGAATTTGTGTTGTTTCAAACACATGAATTTTTCAGATAATGCTGTTATGATTTGGATTACTGTCTATATCTTTGATAGAATCTATTAAAAGTGTTGATTACAGTTGCTTAGAACCTCGAGGCAAACACAAGAAGGAGATTTCACAAGACAAAGACTTTTTAAGGAAGTTAAGAGATCTCACAAAAGATATTTTCTTGGATAACATAATTTTTGTAGTGGGGGCACTACAATTTTAGTAATGCCAAAGGGACTACTACGCACATCAAAATCAATACACAAGTGAGATCCCAAATGTAGCTCCTATGAAAAACAGATCTAATCTATGAAATCTAAGACCTAAAAACCATAGTTTATCATCCAATACTGAGATACAAAGCCGGGATCCACAAAGAAGAATGAATCATTGCCAGTGGTGAAGAGCTTGGAAGAATGTCTCAACTAAAGACACCCAAGAAGACTGTTCAAGGTCTACTGGCACCATCACCTACTGATCAAGAGGAGAACTTACTGACCTTTGAGTCAATACTCAGAGTAAGTGGATCTCTCCTACCATCTGTAGCTAAAGCAAAGAAACTCATGATGGAAGATTGTCCAAACAAACTAGAGCTAGAAGATCTTGAAGAGTATGCGGTGCACCATGTTGCCTAGAAGAGGCCGCTCTCTACTAAGATTTGAAGGTTCATGAAGAGGAATGTCTACTATGACCAATATGTTTGTCCCAGTGCTAAACAGAACATTGTCATAAGGGTCTTGAGGGTGGAGGTTGGATGTCCCCCCATGATCTCACAAATCCGGAAGCTTAGGTGGACTTGCTCTCTACCTATCTCTTGGTGCCTAATACCCCTTGAAAATGCATGTTTCATTTCACATTTTCATAGGCTTTCTTCTCTCACCAAGCACAAAAGAAGAACCTTGGAGTTCAAGGATAGTTACAGGGTGATTAGAGACATTTTGCAGGCACATTGCACGAGGATATTCCATTCTAGCACACTTGGCACAGTTGAGGAAGATAGGCCTAGGAATACCCTACTTCAAGAAATGTCCAAAAAATAATCTATGGCAAGTTGAAGGATCAAATACAGCCTAGAATAGGAACACCTTGCACATGGGAGGTCAAGGGAATAAAGGAGAGCAAACACCCTAGCTTGGAAGAACTCTCAGGCATTACAGGTGACAAAAGAAAGACAAATGGAGGAACTCCGAACACTGTCATTTGGAGCATTTTTTTGGTAAAAGGAGATCACTTGATGACAGACACTCCACTTCAAGGGAGCATTGTGGCACCTTGATCATGAATCTACCCCTTGCAAGAGAGAATTTTGGTGAATACACATCTTTAAAAGCATGATAAAGTGACTTTATCGAGCATTACACATTATCGTAGGTGTATTCCACATATTTAGAGGCATATTTCACCCTTGAGACATTTGGGAAAAGGACACTCGGTTTGAGGCATGTTCTCAAATTTGGAAAAGAGTCCTTTGCATGATGAAGTGCCATGTGACATGGTTGACATGGTCCAAGCCTCTAATATAAAGAATTGATGCACACTCTAAAGAAATACAAAGATGACAAGTGGCAAGTGAACCTATGAAAGGAAGAAAGAGGTCTCAGGTCAAAATTGGACCTATAAGCTAAAGAAGGGCCAAATGTAACATCACTTTCACTCATGAGGAGGTGTGCTAGGGCTAAAGAAGGCTCTAAAGTGCATAAGGAAGCCCTTGGAAGGTGTGCCCTAGGTAGGACACTTTCCATGGATTAAAATATTATTTTCACTCATTAAAGCCCTAGATGAATGAAGCCCTAATTTGGGATGGAAAAAGGTATAACTAGAGAAATGATTAATTTTCTAGAGGCATGGTTGGAGTTGTGGGAGTTACCCTCCAAGCTTAGTTGAAGATCTTTTGGGAGGAAGAAGTTAAGGGGAATTTCAATGTGAGGTTCTTCTTCTTTCTTTTGTTTTCTTGGGTTGATATGATAGTTAGAAATTACTAGTACAAATCTGTTGGAATAATCTTTGTACAATGGCAATTTTGCTCCGATAAGAGGACATTAGGGTTGAAGTGAAACCCTCCTTTCATCTTGCAGTGATCATTGTGTTCATTGAAAGATATCCACTGTTGTAATGTCTCGATTAGGGTTGTTCATTCTATTTTGAGGGATGCCCTAGCTAAGGTTGAAGGTTAAGTGTGGCACATTTAGACCCTCTTGATCTTTTGGTGAAATTACACTTGAAGAATGATGTATTGTTGATTGTTCATTCTATAAAGAACGTTGCTTACTATTGTCTACTTCATTTATAGTTTCCTTTAATTATTCATGGTTGCATGTTACTACTTGGTTAATTTTGTACTTGTTGTGAGGATCATCTTTGGAAGGGTCCTCCTTAATATTTTGCATATTGAATTAGATCCATCTGGTTAGTTAGAGCATGTTTATAACATCCTAACTAAGCCTCGTTCCATATTGTTCAAACTGTCTTGATTGTTGATCCTGACTCCATTGCCCAAATTGGATAGGCACTAGTCTTGGCAATCCACCATCCCTTGAATCTTAAAGAATATCAAAATATATTTTCTAGGGTTTCCCCCTTGAGTCAAGGAGGAGGCCTAAAGTGAGAGGAAGAGTTGTTGTGGTGATAGTGGACAACCTTGCCAAGTGCCTTTAGGGTTGCACTTTGTTCAAGCACTTGAATATCTTTGAGTGCAAGCCTAAGAGGTAACAATGCCCCCATCTGTAAGTGTTATCCCCTACCTTAGGGATAACTAAGGAGATCACATCTCGAGGCCCACAGGTCCTAGACATGGAGTACCGAGAGCCGAATGACTTGAGCATGGCCCCGGAGGGCCCCTCTTTTCTTCAGTGCAGTCCATTTATTAGCAGCAGCAGTATCCATCCCACCAGCCTGTTCCTGAAGTAGCAATAAGTCTTGCTCCATGAGGTAATGAGTCTGGGTATCATGGTATGTGTCACTTTGATTCTTGAAGCACTTGAATATGTTGCATTGAATTCTCCTTCATTTCATAACGTTTGCTTGGAAATTATGCTCTTTGACTTGTTTATACCTGGAAGGGCACTAGTCTTGGCAATCCACCATCCCTTGAATCTTAAAGAATATCAAAATATCTTTTCTAGGTTTCCCCCTTGAGTCAAGGAGGAGGCCTAAAGTGAGAGGAAGAGTTGTTGTGGTGACAGTGGACAACCTTCCCAAGTGCCTTTAGGGTTGCACTTTGTTCAAGCACTTGAAGATCTTTGAGTGCAAGCCTAAGAGGTAACAATGCCCCATATGTAAGTGTTATCCCCTACCCTAGGGATAACTAAGGAGATCACATCTCGAGGCCCACAGGTCCTAGACATGGAGTACCGAGAGCCGGATAACTTGAGCATGGGCCTGGAGGGCCCCTCTTTTCTTCAATGCAATCCATTTATTAGCAGTAGCAGTATCCATCCCACCAGACTATTCCTAAAGTAGCAGTAAGTCTTGCTCCATGAGGTAATGTGTTCGAGTATCATGTTATGTGTCACTTTGATTCTTGAAGCACTTGAATATGTTGCATTGAATTCTCCTTCATTTCATAACGTTTGCTTGGAAATTATGCTCTTTGACTTGTTTATACATGGAAGGGTGACATGGTGCCCTAGTAAGTCGATCTCCCTTTAGGATGGATTGCCACTGGGTAGGTCTAAGAAAAGTCATCGTCCGCTCCCTCCATACTTACCACTTTCCATCTTTATTCCTCTCATCTCCCCTCAACTTTGTTAGGGCATTGGGATTAGCCACACTAGGAAGGGTTGTACCTTGCCTTGTGGGAAGAAGGGACTAAAGGCCCAGAGGGTAAAAGTAGTTGGCAAGAGTTAAAATCCTATTGAAACCTTTGAGATGCTTCGCCCAGGGATTCCCAAGAAAGCAATAAAAAGCTTCTCAGTAAGAAAAGAGAACCCATAAGATAAATAAACACTCAAGGTACTAGTTGGTGGATAGGAGGTCTCATCACGAGCCGGCCTATTATGACCATGGGCATGTAGCGGTATGACACTACCACCTATCTGGTCACCAAACTAGGGCAGTGGCTCTTGGTGGCATAGCCAAGAGAATGGGGGTCTCCTCACAAGCCAGCGTTCTCATCTCCGTGAAATGTTTGTGGATAACGCTGTCACCTATGGCCATCAATCCAAGACAGTGCCCCTCAATTATTCCCTTGAAGCACAAAAGCAAGAGATCAAAAACAATGAAGCTAAGAGTAAAAGGCAACTAATGGGCTAGGAAACAATAGCATCTATGACAAGGTGCAGCTCGCCCTCTACAAAGGCACCCACAAGTAAGACCTGCATTTCCCTGTTATTACTACACCCCATGCCCAAACACTTACCCTATGCCACCTCATACACTTGCATGACCTGGATTAGCTCCCACCTAGGAAACACCCCAAACTTAAGGAAGGTTAGCCCAATAGGACACTCTGAGACGTTCTCCAAACCTAAACTTGTCAAGTTGCATAATGTTTTTGAGCATTTGTCTGGGTTAAGGGGAGGTTTGATGCACATGTTTGGGTAATTTAATAATTGGATGTGATTTGCATGCTATGATCCCTGTGAATTATGAACCCCTGGAGGGTGTACTTGTTGATGCAGGACCTTGCCCGATGGACAAGTACACGTGAGGGAATGATTAGGTCGGACCTTCATGGGGATTAAAGCCCACAAATGGATGTTGTAACCCCAGCCAGGGGCAAGAAGACATCAGAGATTTGCACCAGGAAGAAAGAAGGATGTTGCCTTTGGAGGCACCTTGGCAGACCTAGACCCAGGGGGGTCTTGCTCTTCCTTCTGGACGTTGGAACTAGAAGGCCCAGGACATCACCATCATGACCCTGGACATCATCCAGAGCTAGGGTTTTCCTTTTGGACGCAGTTGTGAACTTGGTGACACGTGTGGGCATCATCTAGAGCCTTTGGAGGCCAAGCGTTCTACATCCTACACCCAGCGTTCCACCTTGGGGCCTCAACGTCACCCTTGAAGGGCATGACGTCACCCTTGGAGGTGTCTTCAAATGATAATTAATTTTATTTATGTAAAATTTGGATTTTAATGTAGATTGGCCAGGTCAGCCTTAATTTTGACCTAAAATTAATTAAAGGTCAAAGTTTTGTATAAATAGAGATAAAGTACTCTCATTTTAACATCATAACTCCTCACACAAGAAGAAGAGGACTGAAATTTGCACCCTACTTAGGGTTTATTGGCTGAAATTGTGATGCGCACCTCTCTTTTGGAGTCTACTACTTGCAACTTGGATCGATTTTGGTGAAGTCAATTGGTAATCTAGTGTTTTCATGCATGATTATTCTTGGTGAAGTAAGTAAGTTTGCTTTTTGGCATTACTTTTGAATGGTTATGGTATAACTGTTTGTTCATAATAAAGATTATGAAATTGCATGCTTGATAAACCCTAGAAATGAAGAACTTAAGTTACTACTTCTTCACTTTGTATTTACTAGACTTAGCCTAATTGGTTCATATTGATAAGCCCCTAAAGCCCTAAAGTGCTAGCTCTTCAGAGGTCTTCATCAATTGTAATTGCATTTAAATATTTCTTCAATTATCTAAGAAGGAGGAAAACAGCTAGGGCCTAGAAGTGCCTACTCTCTAGTAGCTCACCTCCCCAAAGGTTGAATCTCAAGAAGACTTAAGTTACTACTCTTCTCAAATTCATCTTTTACTTGGATAACATAATCATTTTGTTGCTTACTCCAAATGAATTTTTTATGAACTCTTGACTCCATAACCCTCTAAAGGCACTAGTCCTTACACTCCTTTTGTAGAGAGATCAAACCAAAACTCAAACCCTGAACTTTCTAGCTTTCACTAACTAAAACTAACCCTAACCTAGCCTAGATCACTAATATATTTGCTGCTATTACAAAAGATTGTTACAGCCATCTAACTGCAGCAAATTTTCTGCAAAACTGACCTTTAATGCTAGCTAGACACTTTAGAAATTGCCTGTGACAATTCATTATCATTTTGCCTAGTAAAAGCTACCTTTTCATTGTCTTCTCAAGCAATTTTGAGGTATATTTCTTGCAGCAAATATTGAAACATCCTGGATTACAGTTGCTTGAGGACAAGCAATCCTAGGCAAGGAGGACTGTAATGTCCCTGTTGAGCTAAGAAGCATATGGAATGGTTCCACTAGCCTAAATTGGTTCCCGTAGACTAAGTCGAAGAAGTTACCTAGGGAACTCAACTTTTGCCTAGGAAATGACTTTATAAAGTGAAAAAGAGAAAAAGGGGGACATGGGTCTTAGGCAAAATAAAGTCACTTAAAAATTATAAAGTGTGCAAGCATAAAGTGACTTTTTAATGAAAATTAAAAAGTAAAGTGAGCGGGAAATAACTCAACGAAGAAATAAAAGAGGGGAAAAGAGGAGGCGCCCCTCATTCTTGCATTCACTCCTTTGGAAAATAGAATTTTGAGAGCTCTTGAGGAAAGAGTCTAGAGTTTTTGGAAACCCTTGTGCATTTGTTGGTTTTGGTGTTGCAACGATACACCCTAGCTGGTTTGGAGAAGAGATCATTGCAGATTTCTTCATAGCGCTTCAGTTGGTTAGAGTTTTCATCACCGGGTCGTGTTTTTATTGTTCAGAGATTGGGTTATTTGAGTGGGGTGACTTGTTACTTCCAATGGGCAATTTCTATTTGCTGAGATCGAGTTTTAGTGTGGCTGAGAAGGATTTCTAAGCAGTGGGTCGAGTTACTCTTGAGAGGATCCATTTATCCTTTGGTTGGTCGAGTTCTAGCTTGGTTGGAGGTGGTATCTTGTTACTGGGCAAGTTCACTTAGCAGTAGGATCATGGCACTTATAAGCAAGTTGAGTTTTAATGTTTGGGGAGTCGATTTGCTTTGGGGGTTGAGGAATAACTCTGTTGGGCGTTTTCTCCTCACCTAGGCGACTTGTAATCCTTACTCAATGCATTGTTGGAAGTGAGGAATAGAATATCCCATTGTTGGCTCATATATCTCTATTGGGCGGAGTCTCATCTCCAAACTGGGCGCACTTCTTGACACAGAGAACAGAAATAATTGCTTGTTGATTGAAGGTGGAACCACACTAAATGTTGAGCGCATTCTGAGGCTACAAACTGACTGTTGGGCGTGACATACCCTTGTTGGGGACAGACTGAGGCACAAATCGGATTCCTGGTCGTGGCATCTTCATGTTGGGCACACGTTTTGATCCATATCTATTGTTGGGGCTGTTTTGAACTGTTGGGGCACGGATATACTGTTGGATGGATGTATTTTGAGTGCTGGACTGCACATTACTGCCAAAGAAACTCATGGGAATCCTTGTCCAATATCAGATTTGTTATCTACAGCATGATCTCCTTGCTATCACAGCCATTATATCAGGTTCTCAATTATTACTTGCTGTTTTCTTTTATTGCTTTGTATACCTAGTGAGTTGTGGCTTCAAATATCTTGTTAAATGAGCTAATTCCTACATGAATTAAGACAACAGTGAAATTGTTATTCTATTTGAGAACTTGTGTTGTTTGTTTAAATGTTTGAACCAAGAAATACATAAATATCAAAGTGGAAGGAATATTTGTACACCAAAATTGTTATTTACAAACTGTTTGACGGAAGGTGTGAGCCAAATAACTAAGAAAACAAAAAATCGGTGATTGGGAATACTACAGTGGTATCAGAGCATGTTCCTCTGCAATTGTGGGCTCTAAGGGGCATTTAAAACTAGATTTATGAGACCAGAAGACGATCAGAACATTACCTACCGGAGACGTAGCGGAAGAACCCCAGATCCCCCTAGGTGGGAAGAAGAAGAAATGGTTAGAGAAGAAGGGACAGGAGAGGCAACACCATCTATCACACCTAAGGGCAAAGGAACTATGGGGGAAGAAGATGATACCAAGATCAACAGTTTGTTCAATATCTTGAATGACTTGGCCAAGGGTCAAAAGGCCATGATGGACCTCATGGGGCAGTTTGCTAAGAATTTGTTGGAGGGCACAACGAAGCAGAACCAAAATGGTGATGGGGGTTCAAACAATGGAGAAGGCAGCCACTCACACACTACCATGCAGAGCCACCCCCACTTGTACACCAAATCCCCCAGACCCACTATGCCTCAATTTTTGGGGAATGAGGCCGCAGGTCCATTGATGCAGGTTGAGCAAGATGAGCCCTATAGGGCATATTTAGGGGAGTACAGGAGACTAGGAGATGATTTCCACTCAACCATGTCCTTCGCAGAGTTTTTCAATATGAAGAGCAGAAACCGACCAAGAGGGCCCATGAGGGCCATGACACAATTTTGAGTTGCAGCGTACCATTGGGAAAGTCACTATTCCCAACTTTGACGGGGGCTCTAAATGCTCCGCTAGATCATGGGTGCAAAAGCTCGACACTTACTTCCAGCTGCACCAGATGATAGAGACAGATGCCATTAAATTGGCCACCTTGCACCTAGATGGCGAGGCCCATGAGTGGTGGTACCATGGGTTAGTCACTTTGGGACATGTCGGGGTTACCTCCTACCTGGACTTCACACAGAGACTCATCGAAAGATTTGACAAGAAGGACCCTGAGCTTCACTTCAAAGAGTTGGCTCAGCTCAAACAGACAGGTAGCCCAGAGGCCTATATATCTGAGTTTCAGAGGGTCGTTATGATGGTGTCGGACATTTCAGAGGGTCGTTCGGTGATGTTGTTTGTTGAGGGGCTAATGGAGCCTCTACAGGGATGGGTCAAGGCCTACAAGCCTACCTCTTTACAAGATGCAGTCAGCAGGGCTCGAGACATGCAGGATGCAATACCTAAAAGCCAGTTTTCGCCCAAACCCACGTTTACCCCAAAGACTAAGAAAATCAGACCACCTCAAAGAGATTGGGTCGGCAAGCCCAAACTGGATGGAGAGACCAGGAGAGAATTAAGGAAAGAGAAATTGTGTTTCAACTGTCAGGAGCCATGGGCACCATGGCACAGATGCGTCGAGAAGGACAGAATGGGAAAGGCCCATTACATTGAGGTATACTCTGACAGTGACAGTGATGAGGATGAGGAGGTGGAGCAGGCACAAGACCAAGGACATCTAGCATCAGGAGAGGAGTCTTCACAGGCTGGGGCTAAGGACCCAATCATGGCCTTGATGTCAGGATTTCTAAGGTATCATACCTTCAGGGTCAGAGGTGTCCTACAGGGGCATAAGGTGACAATATTGATCGATGGGGGAGCATCCCATAACTTCATTGACGGTAACATGGTCGAGAGGAGAGGAATTCCGACAGAGGAATTCAATGGGTTCACAGTGGTCATACCAGGAGGCCACCAAATGAGTTGCACCAAGTGGATTCCCAAGCTCGCCATAACCATGGGAAACTACTCAATGACAAATGATTTCTTTGTGGTGGACATACCAGACACCAATGTAGTGTTGGGCGTTCAATGGCTTTAATCTATTAGGAGATACACGACAGATGAGAGGACCATGGAGATGGAGTTCACAGGCTTGGATGGAAAGAAAGTGGTCCTACGAGCCATGCACCAGTACCCACCAAAGATTGTGTCATCGCACAGCATGGAGGCAGTTATGAGGCATGGTGATATAGAGTGGGTTGTAGAGTGTTTTATTTCTGACAGAGAGCCACCTGACCATCTGTAGCAGCTTCCAGAGGACTTACAGGTACTACTTCGCAAACATCATAAAGTATTTAGTGACATTCCTCTTGGCATTCCACATGATAGAGATTTGAACATATCATAGAGCTAGAAGAGGGGGTCCAAGCAATTATCACAAACCCCTATCGGCACCCTAAAGTTTACAAGGACGAGATTGAAAAAACCATTAAAGAATTGTTGAAACTGGGTCACATCCGCCCTAGTTCCAGCCCATTTGCCGCTTCCGTGATCTTAGTCAAGAAGAAGGATGGTACTTTGTGGATGTGTATTGACTACAGGGCCCTAAACAAGAAGACAATCAAGAATCGGTACCCCATACCCAGGATCGATGAATTGATGGATGAGCTTCGAGGAGCCAAATTTCTCTCGAAGATTGATCTTTGATCAGGGTATCATCAGATCAAGGTATGAGAGCAGGACGTACCTAAAACAGCCTTTAGATGCCACTATGGGCATTATGAGTTTCTGGTCATGCCATTCAGGCTAACTAACGCCCCTGCCACTTTCCAGTCGTGCATGAATCATGTGTTCAATAAGCAGCTGAGGAAGTTCTTATTGGTCTTCTTTGACGACATCCTCATATACAACAAAACATGGGAAGACCATCTGCGACACCTGGATGAAGTACTTGGTATTATAGAGAGTCAGCAGTTGTATGTGAAGGAATCCAAGTGTGAATTTGGTATGATAGAGATGTTCTACTTGGGGCACGTGATTGGGAAGAATGGGGTACAGGAGCACCAAGAAAAGATCAGGGCGATCATTGAGTGGCCAACTCCTAGGAATGTGACAGAAATGAAGAGCTTCCTTGGTCTTTGCACTTATTACAGAAAATTTGTTAAGGGATTCTCACAGTTGACAGCGCCACTGACTGATCTCACCAGAAACGGGGCTTTCGTTTGGATGGAGGAGGCCCAGGAGACATTCGAAAAAATGAAGCAGGTGATGAGTTCATGCCCTGTTTTAGCACTCCCTGATTTCACTCAACCCTTTGTCTTGGAGTGTGATGCTTCAGGAATTGGGATAGGATCTGTATTGATGCAAAACGATCACCCCATAGCGTTTGAGAACCGCAAACTCCGAGAGTATGAGCGGCATTACTCCATATATGACAAAGAGATGCTGGCCATAATGCATGCTTTGACCAAATTCCGGTAGTACCTGATGGGGAACAGGTTCAAGGTAAAGACCGATCATAATAGCTTGAGGTTTCTCATGGAGCAAAAGGAGTTGAGCGAGCGGCAACAAAAATGGATCAGTAAAATCCAAGCCTACAATTTTGAGATTGAGTATGTGAAAGGCAAAAATAATGTGGTTGTCGATGCCCTATCTAGGATACCCACTCTCTCTCATGGAGATTTCAGTGGAATGGAAGGCACTTTTATTGGTAGAATACTCCAAAAACAGGTTTGCTTGTGAGATACTTGATGGTTAGGTCTCCGATGACAGGTACAGGGTTATTGACGACATCATATATTATAAGGACCGGATCTATTTAGTACCAGAATTTCAATTGAAGGACAAAATTTTGCATGCAACGCATACTTCTCCTTTGGCAGGTCATCCAGGATACCTGAAGACTTATAGACAAATTCGGGAGAGGTTCACTTGGAAGGGTCTCAAGACTAATGTATTGAAGTTTGTACGGGAATGCAACATCTGTCAGCAAAACAAGGTGGAACATACCCACCCAGCAGGATTGCTCCAACCGCTTCCCATTCTTGAACAAAAATGGAAAAGCATTTCGATGGATTTTATCACAGGGTTGCCTCTAGTTCAGGGGAAAGATTGTATTTACGTGGTGGTTGACAAGCTTACTAAATTCGCCCATTTCTTCGACATATCGTCCAAATACTTTGCAACGCAAGTAGCGAAATTGTTCTTCAGAGAAATATTTCGGCTGCATGGACTTCCCAAGACAATTGTCAGTGATCGAGACAGCAGATTCATGGGGGGCTTCTAGTAGGAGTTGTTCAGACTCGTAGGGACAGAATTAACGCCTAGTACTAGTTATCACCCTCAGACTGGTGGGCAAACCGAAATTGTAAACAAGTGGCTCGAGGGGTATTTGAGAAATTATGTATCGGGGCAACAAAAGGCATGGATCAAATGGCTGCACTTGGGTGAGCATTGTTATAACACCACTTATCACATGTCGATCAGGATGACAACTTTCAAAGCTCTGTATGGTTATGACACCCCCACCTTTGTGGATCGAGCATTTGGAGACAGTAGGGCACCCAAAGCCAAATATTGGATTCAGGAGAGTCAAAACATCTTGCGAACTCTTGAAGATAACCTGCAAATGGCACAAAATCAGCAAAAGATGTACGCCGACAAGCATAGAGTGGAGCGCAGTTTCGAGGTGGGAGACTTGGTTTACCTCTGCTTGCAACCATACAAGCAATCATCGTTGAAAATGAAAGGGGCAGAGAAATTGAAGCCACAATTCTATGGTCCCTACAAGATTTCGAGACGAGTCGGGGAGGTAGCTTATGAGTTAGAGCTTCCAGAGGGGTGTAAGATACACAATGTCTTTCATGTTTCATACCTCGAGAAGGCAATGGGACACCATGTTGTCATTTCTACAGAGTTGCCACCATTGGATGAGGAGGGGCAGTTGATTCTAATTCCGGAGGAGGTGTTGAAGATCAGAGAGTAGAAATTAAGGAACAGGAGAATTAAAGAGTACTTGATCAAATGGAAAAATCTACCTATCGAGGACGCCACTTGGGAAGGAGAGCAGATATTGCAACATCTTGGATTACAGTTGCTTGAGGACAAGCAATCTCAGGCGGAGTGGACTATAATGTCCCCGTTGGCCTAGGAAGCATAAGGAATGGTTCCGCTAGCCTAAATTGGTTCTCGTAGGCTAAGTCGGAGAAGTTACCTAGAAAACTCAACTTTTGCCTAAGAAATGATTTTATAAAGTGAAAAAGGGAAAAAGGGGGCCATGGGTCTTAGGCAAAATAAAGTCACTTAAAAATTATAAAGTGTGCAAGCATAAAGTGACTTTAAAAGAAAATTAAAAAGTAAAGTGAGCGGGAAATAACTCAACGAAGAAATAAAAGAGGGGAAAAGAGGAGGCGCCCCTCATTCTTGCATTCACTCCTTTGGAAAATAGAATTTTGAGAGCTCTTGAGGAAAGAGTCTAGCGTTTTTGGAAACCCTTGTGCATTTGCTGGTTTCGGTGTTGCAACGATACACCCTAGCTGGTTTGGAGAAGAGATCATTGCAGATTTGTTCATAGCGCTTCAGTTGGTTAGAGTTTTCATCACTGGGCTGTGTTTTTATTGTTCAGAGATTGGGTTATTTGAGTTGGGTGACTTGTTACTTCCAATGGGCGATTTCTATTTGCTGAGATAGAGTTTTAGTGTGGCTGAGAAGGATTTCTAAGCAGTGGGTCGAGTTACTCTTGAGAGGATCCATTTATCCTTTGGCTGGTCGAGTTCTGGCTTGGTTGGAGGTGGTATCTTGTTACTGGGCGAGTTCACTTAGCAGCAGGGTTGTGGCACTTATAAGCAGGCTGAGTTTTAATGTTTGGGGAGTCGATTTGCTTTGGGGGTTGAGGAATAGCTCTGCTGGGCGTTTTCTCCTCACCTAGGCAACTTGTAATCCTTACTCAATGCATTGTTGGAAGTGGGGAATAGAATATCCCATTGCTGGCTCATATATCTCTGTTGGGCAGAGTCTCATCTCCAAACTGGGCGCACTTCTTGACACAGAGATCAGAAATAATTGCTTGCTGATTGAAAGTGGAACTACACTAAATGCTGGGCACATTCTGAGGCTACAAACTGACTGCTGGGCGTGACATACCCTTGCTGGGGACAGACTGAGGCACAAATCGGATTCCTGGTCGTGGCATCTTCATGTTGGGCACACGTTTTGATCCATATCTATTGCTGGGCTGTTCTGAACTGTTGGGGCACGGATATATTGTTGGATGGATCTATTTTGAGTGCTGGACTGCACATTACTGCCAAAGAAACTCGTGGGAATCCTTGTCCAATATCAGATTTGTTATCTACAGCCTGATCTCCTTGCTATCACAGCCATTATATCAGGTTCTCAATTATTACTYGCTGTTTTCTTTTATTGCTGTGTATACCCAGTGAGTTGTGGCTTCAAATATCTTGTTAAATGAGCTAATTCCTACATGAATTAAGACAGCAGTGAAATTGTTATTCTATTTGAGAACTTGTGYTGTTTGTTTAAATGTTTGAACCAAGAAATACATAAATATCAAAGTGGAAGGAATATTTGTACACCAAAATTGTTATTTACAAACTGTTTGAYGGATGGTGTGAGCCAAATAACTAAGAAAACGAAAAATCAGTAATTGGGAATACTACAGTGATAGACTAGATCTAAACCAGATATATGATTCAGATTGGCAAGTGTATAAAATAATTTCATATTTAAACAAGAATATTGAAGATCTGAGGGTGAATAAAATGTTTGATGGGTTTTCTTCAGAAGTATGGTGTTAGATCTATGCAAAGATATTAATTAAACCATTTAGATCAGAACCAGAATTGCAAATAGACTTAAGTTTAAACAAGTTGAGTAAACAGCATCTAATAGAAAATCATTTAGCCACGGAAATAAGGAAATCTTGGCTCAATAAACCTATGAAATTGTGCCATTGGGTAAGAATAGGAAGGGCAATAACCCAAATCTGTATACCAAAACTTATTCAGATTTCAAACCTTAAGATTATGTTTCATATCCTTTAGGGTTTACGAGTTAAATCTCCGCAAAAATGAAACAAGAGATCATAAGATTTAACCCAGAAAACAGAAAAATCGAGTCAAGATATAAATGCCAGGAGATTGATCGGCAACCAACATACAAGTTCTCGGAAAGATATGGAGAACGGTTAGCGAGTAGCCCAGATCTGAAATGAAGATCCATTGTTCCAAATTTATATTCAAGGTTCACAGTAGATCTAAAATAGATCTACAATTCCATTTTTTTAACCTAATTGGAAAGGCCCATGGGCCTTAAGGGTTGAAACCTCGCTTTGATACCATATGTCGGGACCCAAATTCTTTTATTCTAAATACATAGATAAACACCACAACTTGCATCCTAGATCTAATAAAAATAGAGATATATGACTCGAGATTTCATAAATTACAAGGAGTATGTGGTGAGTAACTTACCTAGAGGAATCAATTTACTTGGGGCACTCCATTCATAGATCTTTCATGCTGCAACAAAGTGTGGGGGATGACTCTCCTCCCAATCAACCCCTCGGTCATCACGACTAAGAGCCCCCGAGCCCTCATGTGAATGTTTGAATGGTGAAACTTGCTAAAAAGAGTATTTGCATGATTGAGTGACTTTATGCCACAGCACATAAACTTATGCTTACCTGCATGAGAATCATGCTCAAGGAAATATGAAATAGATTGAAAGTTACATTGCCAATGTTTCATATGCCTTACTTTTTAACTTTGCAATATTTGATAGTGTTGAATGAGTTTGTGATTTTGCTTGAGTGAGATGACTATCAGATTTATTTTTAATTTGGCAGGTTGTTAGCAAATTTCTCATAGTTGTCCTTGTGAGCATAGCATAGAGGGTATGCTAGCCTTTAGAGTCTCTTCAAATATTGGGAAATGATAATCAGGAAACAATTGGTATCAAGATGATCACATGGCACTCATAGTACTAATGATCCTTTGTTAAGTTAGCTTGGGCTGACAAACTTCACCAAGTAGATCCCTATGCTAGATGGATGATTTGATCACAATTCTTGTATTTGATGTGATAGTTGGTATTCCTGGTATAAAGCTAGTGGCTTGATTTTGTTGATGAATCATGATAAGAATTGATAAGTATGCATTATGTGTCCATGATGTTATGTTATCTTAAGAACCTATGGTATTTACATATGATGTCATGTGATTCATTTAATTATGTTGATGAAAGGCTACGTCTTTGATAAGGATGTGTTATACTTTTCATGATAGTATCTCTTAATGTGATGACATCATGTAATTGCATGGAAATCTTTATGCTAAGATGTTTTACGATGACATGCGTGAGCATGTGGTGGTGGCAACGATGATGTATTGATGACATGTGAGAGTTATCATGTGGATTCTTTCTTTGAGAAGTTGATATTATGACTAATGCATTGATTGCAAGTTGTGAGGTGGTGATTGTCAGGTTATCCACCAGTGGGTTGAGAGGGCCAGTTTATTTGATGATCTCGTGGGAGCCCATAACCAACAATGTGAATATTACAAGTAACACGTTATGGGCTAGGAACAACTCAATCAACTACTTATGCCAGTAATTATTATGCCTTGTATTGGAGTTGTGATGTCTAAGTCCTAAAGAATGGCTAGAGTGTTGCTCGCCAATGATGTTGTGGGATTGGACTTCAATGCCTAGGGTTGTACCTGGTAGTTGTGGAGGGAATTTACTTAAGCCTTTCGAGATGCCTGGTGTATATGAGTACCGATCCAGATCCTTGCTTGGGCAGATGAGGTCTAGAGCCTTGGGGTTCCGAATAGACCGGTAGGCAGATGAGGTCTAGAGCCTTGGGGTTCCGAATAGACCGGTAGGCTTTAAGCCTGGTTCTGAAAGTTGGGAAGAAAAGCTAGAGAGTACTCGTGCTTCCTCGGTGTTGTGATGCGGACTTTCGATGGTTCCCCGGTTGCTTCCCACGAAATAAAGTCAAAAGCTTTTTTGGAAGATTATAAAACAGAAAAAAGACTTTCAAAGAGAAACGTCTCTCCCCCTCTACGATGGCCTGCAAAAGTGAGGATATGATCCATTGTCTGATATCCTAGCCTGGAGCCTGTGTGACCCCTCCCACAAAGTTTTCTCCTCTCGATCTCCTCAAATAACTACAAGTGAAGGGTGGTGACATAGAGTTTTGAGAATGTATGCCCCACCATGATCATCCTATAGTTATTCAGATCTACAGTAGAACCAATTTATGAATCAAGTGGATGATATGGTAGGGCCAAGTTGGTGGGAAACATGTGCGAACAACATGGTTAAACCAATCAACAATGTGATGCACCATTGGGTGTATATCATGTTTGAAAAACTCCACCTAGAAACCCTCCTCATCCGTAACCTTGCTAGCAGTCATCTCCCAGATTGCCTCCCTGATATGTGTATAATGGAACATGTGGCAAGAGTACACGGGGGATGTGACAAGGACAAAGGGTTGACCAAGAAGATCATAAAGGGCAACAGTATGGGTGAACATGGACTCTTCATTAAGTTTGGCATGCAACACCTCCTCGACCACAATAATTGGGGTTTGCTTGTCACTTCCCAAAACTACTTGCATCCAAGATTTGATTCGAGTCTTGATTTTATGTGAGAATGATTCATGTAGGGATCAAATCTCATCTCATTTTTTGTTGAGATCCAAAATCTCAGTGTGTAGGGAATCACTAGGCGGTTGGAGAAAATCCTAACTTTTGGCATCCAAAACTTGTAGTTTAAGAATAAGGTTCTTAGATTCTACTACCAAAACCCGATTAGGGAGGCTATTATATTTATCTTGCAAATGGTTAATTCTCATGATCAAAATCTATATGTGAGCAGCCTGAAGTTGCTCAAATAAACCCTTGACCTGCTCTTCTCATCTTGTTGAAAGTAGAATTGATGTATTGTCCTTTGTAACCCTGTTTTCGAGTTGTTGTAGGATGTTGCTTATTGTTTCAACTTGTTGTTGGCAATTTTTGGGAGCCATTTTTCTTGTGCCTGTGACAGAGGGAACTTGAATACATGTTGTTAATAGTAAAAGGGGGAGAATATAGTCTAGGGGCATAATGCTAAGTGGGGAGAGATCACTAGCATCATCCATTCAACCCTTCATCTACTAAAACCCACCATTACTACAACATGTTTGTGGTTTAAAATATAAACATATAGAGAGCCCTAAACTGAGATTCGACTAAAATCTGATCAGGATTCCAAAGTAGGCAATGTACAATGCTCTCATGCTCTCGCAAAAATCTGGTCCAACTTTGCTTCACGGCTCTATGCAATTTTTCCTGAAACTTTGCCAAGTCCCAACATTGCTCAACTCTTTGCACACTAGCAAAATAGAGCCAATTCTTCATGGATAGGAGTCCTAATTAGAATGTCATGATTAAGAGGGGGCTTGGTGCAGTTGCCTCCAATGTTGTGCTTGTGCAACCCCCTTGAGAATTAGAGTGGCCCCCTCCACCCCACCTTTCAAATTATATATCATCATGGGTGGAGAAATCATTTCTAGTATTGGACTCAATACCTTCATGCTATTGAAGACCACCTACATATACTTGGGCTAGATACCTTCATTCTATCAAAGACCATATACATATGTAAATTGCTATGCTTAGAGGTTGTAAGCAAGTATTTAGTGAATTGATTACTCTTGATCTTGGGAGGTGAGTGTGAGCATGGATAGGATATCCAACTATGAAAACTTTTCTTAAGGGGCTAAAAATAGCAATGGAATAATGTTATGGAGTTATGTCTTCTCAGGGGGTGTCCGAGGTTCAGGTGGAGTCCCTTGATTCATTAGAGAATCCCTCCAAAGCAGGGTCTCTTTGGTGGCCACGAATGAGTTTGCTAGGTTTTTGTGGGTTCAGGTTCGGGGTGTTCCCCCGATCCCAAGGGACATTTATATTACAATCTGTTACTTTCCTCCAGCATCTTCATCGTGTGCCATTCATAATGGACCTGATGGGGACCCCTTTATTGACTTATATGTCGATATCACCCATTACACGACAGATGGGGAGGTGGTTCTCCTAGGTGACTTCAACCCCGCACCAAATCCCTCTAGATTCCTCTCCACGACCAGCCAAATGACATGTTTTGCATCCAAGAGATCGATCCAGCACCAGTGGGGCTTCACCGGATGTCTAACGATGCATTAGGGCCTCTCACAGCTTACGGTCAGCACCTTTTACACTTAGGGGAGTCTCAGGAATTGTTGATTTTGAACGGGTTCCCATGTTTCCCTGATTCTCGCCTCTTCACGTGTTGGCCCCATGGAGGGGGTGCAAGTGTTGTGGATTATGTCCTATCTAGCCATAGCATGTTCCCCTTTATTCATCACTTATTTGTTTCCCCCACCCCCCTCGCAGACCATGCTCTTCTTTCCTTCTCTATCCGAGCTGACACCCCCCTCCCCCCTCCACATGCCCCCCCCAGGGCCCACCCTGCATTATCCTCTGCTTCGATGAGGGGGACCCGAACACCTTTTCTACCCACCTTCGACAGATGCTCCCCTCGGAGTCCCAGTTCTCCCTACTTGATTTTGTCTCTACCAAGTATGATTGCCTCTCCTCCACCATTTGGAATGCAGCCCTCAAATCCTACCCTCACTCCACCCGATCCACCTCCAACTCTCCAAAACACAAATCCTCCCTATAAACCAATGGTATGATGAGGAGTGCAAGGTCCTCCACCTCCAGCTTCGACATGCTTTCACTCATGCTCACCCCTCCTACCCCAACCTCAAAGCTTTGTATCGTCGTCTCCTCCGCCGTAAGAAACGCCTCTTTATCTCTCAGAGGAGACATGACTTATCCTTTTCCCTTACTCGCTCCCCGAAAAAATTTCGACGTACCATCCTCCCCCATAGCTCCCCCCTCCTATCCGACCTAGACCCCAACTCCATGTTTTCCCACATATCCACTCTCTATGATATCCCTGGACAGGCCCATATTCAGGTTACCTCTCCACCCTCCTCATGCTTCTTATTCTCAAACAGGGACATCAAAGAGGTCGTTTGGGTGATGAACAGCAGCAAAGCAGCAAATAAGGAAGGTTTTCAAGCAGAGTTCTTTAAACACGGTCTTCGTGCTTTGGTTTCTCACTTGGCTGATCTCTTCAACCATGTGGTTCGCACTGGTTTTCCTTCGGCTTGGTCACACCACATCATTCACCCAATACACAAATCGGGCCCCAGCTCGAATCCCAACAATTACAGGACGATCATGGCGGGCCATACATTCTCGAAGCTTTATGCTACGATTCTCCATAGGAAGATCTATAGTGAGCTAGAGCGTAGACACCTCAGCGCTAGGGGACAGGCAGGATTCTGACTCGCTCATCAAACCATTGATCACATCTTTACCCTCTAGGCCATCATCAAGGAGGCACGACATCGATCTTTGAAAGTCTATTGTTGCTTAGTAGATTTCCAGAAGGCTTTCAACTTCGTCCCGAGAGAAGCCCTGTCCCAGAGGCTTAGAGACATTGGCATCTCCCATACCCTACTAATTGCCATCATGTGC
>ML789253.1:76687-91553 GCA_009831015.1 Picea engelmannii
TCAGAATTTCAACATCTCCTCCACTAGGTCCTGATATCCATCTTGCTTTTTGTTGATGAGGTAGTCGTCCTAGCCTCGACTCCAGAGGGATTACAGAGACAGTTGGATGGCTTAGCTCTCTTCTACGACCTTCAACAATTGACAGTCAACCTAGGTAAAACCAAGGCTATGATCTTCAATGGGTCGAAGAAGTCTGTAGACCTTCATTTCTTCTTCAGAGGGGAAGAGATTGAGATCATCAGTGCCTACACGTACTTGGGAGTACGATTTACAGGACCCCGTTTCAGTTTGCGATCGACCCTCTAACCTCRGATTACCAAGGGCTACAGGTCTTTAGCCCTTCTCGAGAGACAATGCTTCCGCCACCATTTTCAAGACATCTCATCCAAGATGTCTCTCATGGACTCCCTTATCCGACCCACTGTTCTCTATGGCTCAGAGATTTGGGGGCCTTCCCTATTGGAGTTTGATTGGGCCTCGGTGAAGAGAGTCCAGACCCTTCTTTGACGCATCATTAGATGCAAGCAGTCAATTGGGGCTCAGCCCTTTCGACTCGAGAGAGTGTTCGGACTGGTCGCTTTTCCGCTTTTCTACATCGCATCTGGGGCTTAGCTGACTCGACGAATGGTCAAGACCGGTACCCATACTTGGCTTATTGCTCTTCTAAGACCATTTCCCTCTCTAGACCATTGGGACGGGTTCGAGGTTGGTTCGCAATGGTGTCAGATCTTTTAGAGTCTGTGGGCATTCAGATTGATCGCCTCCCTCTGTTTTGATATTCCTTGGATGCACCTAGCCATCTCCTACCAACCAGACATGTGTTGAACAAAATCATTAGAGATAAAATTTATAGGCAGTTTATCCAGATCAATTAGGTTAACCATCGCTTTTCCCGCTTTTCTACATCGCATTCGGGGCTTAGCTAACTTGGCGAAGGGTCGAGACCGGTACCCATACTTGGCTTATTGCTCTTCTAAGACCATTGCCCTCTCTAGGCCATTGGGACAAGTTCAAGGTTGGTTCGCAGGGATGTCAGATCTTTTAGAGTCTGTGGGCATTCAGATTGATCGCCTCCCTCTGTTTTGGTATTCCATGGATGCACCTAGCCATCTCTTACCAACCAGACAAGTGTTCAACAAAATCATTAGAGATGAAATTTATAGGCAGTTTATCCAGATCACTTAGGTTAACCCTCCTGGTGGGTTACACCCAAAGATGGCCTTTTACGCTGAGCATTTCTTGGAGCTTAGAGATGGGTTCATCGTTTGACCACATTATACATTTTGCCACTGGATGCATGCTCTTCACATTACTCTAGGCCAGCTCAGAGTGGGCTCTCATAGACTTCGAGTAGAGACGGACTACCAGAACGACCGACTGGACAGGATCTATCAGCTATGTCAACTACAGGAGGTCGAGACCAAGGAGCACTTCATTTTCTGTTGCCCCATTTATTATGAGATCAGGGGGCAATTGCATTGCTTATTCAGGGGGACTTAGACCCTCACAAGCTTCTTCAGGTATATATCAACATTGTTTAGCCTTCTACATACAGGAGGCCCTCAGACTCTGAGCCCACACTCTTCAGCCTCCTTCGAGACTAGACCCTATTCGGCGGATCACCTCCTTCTTCACGGTGCTACCCTCAAGAAGGGGCACTAAGAGACAGACCAACACCAGCGCAGCCCTGGACTCCGGATTAGTACAGACTCGTGGAACCTTCTCATTTCCCACAAGATTTCAATTACATGACCAAACCAGATCCCCTCCCAGGAGACAGATGAGATCACCTAGACCTCGTCGGTGCAGTACCTCTACCAGTCAGCAGTGCAACGGATGATCCAGACACTCCACGAGGTCCCCCTCAGGACAACTGACTATACTCAACTTTCTTCATTCGGCCTCGGATGGTAGGAGAGATGGATCCAATCCATGACAGATCTACTTCCTTCCTTCTGGCTCCTCTTTTCCTTAGATCTTCTTCTCCTTCGATCCACCCCATCATCAACGCAAGTTTTTGAGCTCAAGGTTGAGGGTTCTTCATGCCTCGGGGTAGATCCCACTTTCTACTACTCTACCTTATTGCACTTTACTTTCTGCATCTCACCTTTTATAAGAGACCTTTTGGTACTCTTGCATTGTATTAACACCATTGTACTCAGCAGTCCCTTTGACCTACTTTTGTGGTCATTAGTCGGACATTAATAAAATTATCTTATCTTATTTCATCTTATGTGATCTCTAATTCTCAAAATGGCACAAATTTTTACGTTATAGAAACACTTTGCCTAATAAGAGTCATTAAAAGACTTTCTTGGTGTACAATTCATTACATAATTCATGGGAAGGCCCTCCCATTTAAAATGTAAGGAGCATTGAAAGTCTCATATTCCTTAATTCAAAGACTTTTTGAAAAGTATGGACTATCCAAGATTCTTTGCACGAAACATGGTAACTACTCAAAGACACCCAATATTGTTGGAGAGAACAAAATTCTGTAGAGGTATATCGAGATGATGTTCAAATCCTTTCTTTAGATTTGTTAGTTTCATTCTTAGATATGATGATTTAAATTAATCCCAAAGTTCAAGACTCAACAAATGAGGGGTCATGCAAAGCAAGGCTATGAAAATCACATCAATTGTAATATGAAGTCATTTAGATAGCCCCATTGTTGAGGAATCTAGAGATAAAATTGTTGTGGAGAATGCACTAGCAATTTTAAATAATGCTAAATTGGTGAACTTGGTTCATGGACTTGGTGTCCAAATTGGGCCTCAACCTACATTCATAGGAGAGCAACGAGGAGATGGAGATTTACTACCCTAATTGGAAGACATATGATGACAAAGTAGAGGCTAGAGTAAACACAACTCTATTCCACAAGATCTAGGAGAAGAAATCAATCTCGGGTGCACACCTTGGAAGTGGTGAGGAGGATAGAGAATAGAGGAAGGGACGTCCTCAAAAGCCAAGGAGGGGACATCTAAGCAATGTTGCACAGGAACCCATCCCCACCACTGAGGGACACACCGCTACGTTTCCCCATCCCCCCATCCCCAAAATTTGATCCAACGTAGCATCTAAAAGGATCTAGGAAAGGTCATCCAAAGACATAATTGCCCATCTTCAATGGGGCCAAAAATAAAGATCCCATCAAGAACCATATATTTGTGAAATATTTGAATTGTCAACAAGTAGGATGATGAGGCTTTGTGGGTGAAGGATTTTCTAGCAACCTTGTAGGACATTGCATAGGAATGGTACCAATAACCCCCCATATTCATTTTCAAGAATGGAACTTGTTGAAAAAAGAATGCTAAAAGAAGCTACTAAGACACACTAAGCTCTTGGATGAAATTCCCAACCTAAAGCGTGAATGACATTACAGTTTTAGTTAGTACAATTTGAAACTTAAAACTCTTAACTAAGAAGATGGATACAAAAGTGACATACAGTCACCTTAATTTTTTATTTTTTGACGAGGTTGTTACCCAAATATGCAAAAAAGTCAAAGGTGGTTCCACCAACTTCATATGAGGAGGTTATAAATTGCGCAATTAATCTAGAAAGTGAAGATCCTAGGAGGTCCCCCACAATATAATGTTGAAACTTTTGCGATTGAAAATTTGAGAGGCATTGTTGCAACATTATTGTGGAATATGATAGAACCAAAAATAGAAAGGAGGTATAGTGTGGTAGGTGTGAATGAGAAAGCCATATATAATGTTTAAAAATGCAAATGGTCATATATGTAATAGGGACGACCACAATACCTATAAATATAAGGGAACTAGAAAGGAAAAGAGGTAATGTTTGTTAAGGAGGGAGAGACCCAAAAATCTTGAAAATGAGGCAACAATAAAGGGTGTAACAATAAGAAAGGTTGCAATGGAAATCAAAAGGACACCTTAAAACATGAGCACAAACATCCAATGGTTGCATGTTTCACATGTAATAATGGATGCATTATGGTAGGGATTGCACAAAGGTTAAACAAAATAACACATTAATGTAATAGTGGTGTGGGCCTAGAAATCACAATGATGATAACCATCTTAGGGATAAATAAGAAAACTTTGTGGACCTCCAAGCCTTTGCATTTCAAACATAAAGTTAGGTCAATAAGGCCTTGTATCTAGATACTATAACCAAAAAAAACTCACATGAAGAAGTCCTAGCAATTAGTTCAAGAGGTACAATAAAATACAAAGGTTGAGCCACAAAAACTTAAGGATGGACATGTAAATGCTAATGAACAAAAGATTGAAGAAAATTGTGGACTAGTTTGTGAAGTTGCAACTTGCACCAATGGCTACAATTGAGGAAAGTGGGAGCCCAATTGCGGATGATAATAATGTTGTAGAGAACGTCCTAGTGCATTGAAATGCAAAGATCCATAACAAATAGAACTTGGAATGATCTTTCTACCACAGTTATTGTTACAAATCAACCTACCTAGCACCCTACAACCATAACTTAACAAACGCACACATGCCTATTTTTGTAAAGAAATACAAGGGTTTGCTAGCAATGCAGCTTGCTTAGACTCCAAGGATATTAGTGATATGTAGACTACCATACTCTACTAAGGAGATGAAAATGCCCATCTCAAACATCCCAAGGTCAAAATGAGTGGTCAACACACTTAACGATCATTGCTTTGAATCATGTAGCCAAAACACACATGGTCTTGACCCTGAATTATTACTCTATGCCCCTCTATTCCCATAGCAAATCATCACTACTAAATTTGGTGGAGAAAAATAAATAGTAACATCCAAAGATGAAATTGGCAATCGAAGGTGAAATAATAGCTCAAAGATAGATGAAGGCACCAAAGGTAAAACACAATGTTACATGGGAACACGTTCCTAAAGGTAGGTGCACCCCCCTCACTCTTTATGCTCCTAGTTTCCCAATGCTCCCTTTTTTTATTGGGGGGGCCGTGAAAATGCATAGGGAAAAGTTTCACCCAAAAGGGAAAACATTTCCTTTTTTCTAGGACACTGGGTGCTCCCCCTGAAAAAGGGGGATGTTAGGGCAGTTCCCCACCTCAAAAAAAATGGAGGCCAAGATGTCCTCCCCACACCAAAAAATGGGGGACATTTGACCGCTTTCCTAGAAAATCATCCAGCGGTCTTTGAAAATGGTAAAAAGGTAAAAACATAAAAAAACCAAACCCTAACTCACCTATCCCCTATACTCTATTGACACTTGATAAAAGCACATAAGGTCAACCTATAACCATTTCTCATTTGCATATGCTTGAATTTATTTGGGAGAGTAGTGGTGGATATGAACCATGAAAGTTAATTGTTGAATCGTGAGGATCGAAGTGACTCTATGAGAGATGAACCATGAGAAACACAAAGTGAGGGTTCAACCTCACTTAATTATTTAAATTGTTATTTATTTAGGATTACAGATGGAATATCCTATGCTAGGGACCTAAACATCCCATGTGACGTTCCTTAAAATTTCAGGGTTGTCTCCACACATCCCCTAGACACATTTCCATGTTCTTGCATCCCCATGTCTCGAGGACTTGGTGGAACATTGGTAAACAATAGCACTCAAAGCTAAAGAATTAAAACTAAAGGTGAATGCACCATGCCACATCATTTTTATTTCTAAACAAGGAATATTGAGACGATAATAATGGCAACCACTTTTGCAAGTTTAACAGATCTCTATTATAACATTTGCCAGTAGATTTTGTAAATAGAATAGGCAGAATATCTTCAATGTGGTCATTTCAAAAATTTCAATCATAGCTTTTGCGTAAATGGCACAATTAAAAGGCAAAGGTAAGAATACATAATTCCTAGTAGAGTTGTGCATCCTTATGGTAATGTGCATTACTTCTCAAACATGTTATTCAAGAAAACGATTACTTCAAAAAATAATATATATAGATAGCAAGCAATGTTTACTGGCACTCTCTGGCTCACATTCCCAAAGGTATGCTAGAAAAAATTAGAAGAACCTGCTTTAATTTTCTATGGAAAGGAAGCAATGACAAGGTTGGAATTTGGCACACATCTTAGCTAAATGGCAGACCATAGCCAAACCAAATGATGAGGGAGGCTAGGGGCTTAAAAATATTCATGTCTTTGGAATATCACTTGCAGTAAAAACACTCTGGAACCTGATTACTAAAGAAAGTCTTTCGCATAAAATATTAACACAAAAATATATAGCTCCAGGAACCATAATGGACTGGATCAGAAATGAAAGGAAAAGTACTACTAACGTCTCCAATCAATGAAAAGCTCTGACACTTGCTTTTCCTGTAATTGGGACCTACTTGTCTTAGAAAGTGGGTGAGGGTTCACAGGTCAGAATTGGAGTTGATGCAATTATGAGATGTGGTAATGAGGTGTTCTTACCTGCTGAGTTGATCCAACATTTACAAAATATCGTTGTATGTACACTTAATCTGATTGGGGATCCTTTCACTACTAATCTCTGGCATCAGGGGTGCCTCTCTGCACAAGACCTAGGACTTGAAAGAAATATGCCACAAACCTGGGACATCTTCTAGACTGAGTTGAGCAGAGCCCACAAAAGATTAAAAGATGCCCCTGCTGAATTGGTGTGGGCACAAAACAAGGAAGGTGGATATATACAGCAAAATTGGGTCATGGGACATTACGGGTAAATGCAATTTAGGATAAAAAATGGTGGTGGTACAAGATATGAAAAAACAAAGCCCCTATGAAGACCATTATTTATGTGGTTAGTGTTAACTAATAATGTTCTCACTTGGGAGATGATTCAGAAAAAGAACAAGGAAGCACCTAGCATCTGTGTTAAAATTAATGCAGCTGCAAGAGCCATTCTCCGGGAGGATGGCAAAGACCGTAGTTGAGATCTATGGCCCCCAGAAAACTCTTGGAGTTCTTGGTCTAGGACCAAGCAATTAAAGCCATGGCAAAAGACCCTAGTTGGACCCTTAGCGTATTGCTGGGGTTCTTGGTCAAGGACCAAGCAGTTTGATGGTATAAGTCCCTAGATGTGCTCTAGGGGCCCTGGATGTGTTCCAGGGAATCCTTGCTCAGCGCTTGGATTGATCCTTGGTTGTGTACCTTGGTGGTTAAGACCCTAGTTGTGATCTAGGGCCCCCAGATGTGTTCTGGGGTATCCTGGCCTGGGACCAAGCAGTTTCTTGGTTAAGTACCAAGCAGAGATGATGTGTGACCTTCTTCTCTCCCGGGATGGTCCATGTGACCTAGGAGCAATTAAGAAGAAGGGCATGATCACATCATTAACCCTCCTCGTATGTTGGGATGATAAAAGCTTATAAGTTATATCATGAGACTCATGTGGACATTCTGCCATTAAAGAAGAACTTAACTTTTGACTTTGTCTTAGTGTTTATTAATGAAACCCCCCCTAGTTGGAGTTCTGTCCCCCCTATTTGTTGATGACGTATTGGTTCCTTCCTAAAATAAAGCTGGCCGCTTTTATCTTGAAACCCCTCTCATTGACTTGTCTTATTTCCTTGATTGACTTTTTTATTTGTCATTTAATATTTTAAATATTGAAATATTATTTGTTATTAGTTAGGTATTAAACCTAACCCTAAAGTTATGGCAAGTAATCTAAACTTGCTAGCCCTAACCTACCTACCTAAAACTATAAAAAGGAGTGACCTATTCCTCAATTGACATTCACTCACTCTCTTAGCCGAGTTTTAGATTGAGGTATTTCTGCGGCTCTTCTTAATCAGGTTGCTAAGTGGCTGCAGCTCTTCTGGACAGGTCTCTCAGCGCCTCCTATGTGTATTTCCGGTCTGCTCCAGCCACCGTGGGTTTTATCCCTTTCAGCCTTGTTCTGTTTGGCCTGCTGCTGACCTAAAAAGGTCTTTCCCAGCCAGCCGTAAAGGGTGTTCTTTTGCTGTTCTGGTACCTTCTTGTTGTGCCGCCATTGCTGCCTTGTTGCCTTAATGGTGCCACCTTAACCTTCTGCTGGTGCCGCCCTTGTATGCTGCCTCTCCTTGTCTGCAAGTAGCCCTGGTACCTTGAACAGGGTTTGTTAGGGCTACCCTGGAGCTGCTGGCATTTTCGCTTTTTTCTGTAGCAGTTTTTGTGTTTCCTGAGCTGAAAATATTAAGGCTGTTTGTGGCCTCATTTCCAGCCACTAGGCTGGACAGTGGTGTCCTGTTTTTAGCCCTATTACTTGATAGTGGCATGGCCTTTTGATTATCAGCAAGCTGGTTTGTTTTCTGGTCTACTACCCTAAAAGTTCTTCTAGGCAGTTGTCCTAATGATCATGATGAGAATTGCCCTGAGGGTTTGATCCATGATCCCTTAAGCTTTTTCTGAGCATACAACAAGGAAGGTAACAGCAGCATATCAGGTAATTTTGTTCCTTGTTTCAGCTAAGGCAATAGTTAAGTAAATGTTCTGTTATTTACTGTTTTATGCTATTAGATTATGCATCAGAAATTTTAATGTCTTGCTGATCCTAAATTACAGTAGCTAATGTTTGGAAATTAAAATAAAATATTTCTGTTTTAGCTAGCTACTGTTTTTGCCCTTAAATTCTAACAATATGTTTATTATGTAGGCAGGGAGCTGAAACTGTAACCCATCTATTCATTGATTGTATCTTTGCTCAACATGTATGGAGGAGCATTGATAGTTGGATTGGCTGCAACAATATCTGGAATGAGAACAGTGTGGAGGAATGCCTAAAAAAATGGTATGAAAGACATGAAATGAAAAAAATACTGAACTCTTCCATATCTGGTGCTATGGAGCTTATGAATTGCACGTAATGTCATACTATTTAATAATAGAAACATGCCAACTTTCCAGGTCACCTCACAGGTTTGTGCAATCTATCTCCAAATCAAATTTAAAGACAAGAACAGACCACCAAGACAGTGAGCTGGGAGAAGTGATGATAGACAGGTCCAAACCCTATGTTTTTTTGATGGGGCCCGCCACGGACAGGATTCAACCTCCAGCCTGGGGGCATACTCTATTTCACTGAACAGCACTCAATTCAATATAAAGCCAATCTGGGAAGAGGCACCAACAATCTTGGAGAATTTATGGCTTTAAGATGTCTGCTGAAATTAGCATTAGAGAAGGGTTTGACCCAACTTCAGGTTTTCGGGACTCTCTTTTGGTCATCAACTCGACGAAAAATATGCTTTGAGTTCAGAATATTTCCTTACTTTCTCTGGAAGAACAGCTCAAGGAAATAGCTCTACACTTCCAGATGATATCATTCACAATGTGTACCGAGAGATGAACACTACTGTTGATTCATTGTCTAAGCAGGACTCACACTTCCTGTGGGACAAGTCTTTTTGGCTGAGACTCATGATGATATTACTTCTGAATTTAGTCAGACTATATAGATATTACAGATTGTATGACTTAGGATATGGCTGGATTACTGCAATATGTCTTTGTGGACAGCAGCACTTCAGTGATGAAATATTTTGATCACATCAACTTTTAGGACAAGCTTTTACCTGTTCATCCAAAGATCTGTGATCTATCACGATGAGAGAATCTCTCTTTTTTTGTACCATGCCTAGAGCACATGAAGAAACTGTTTTCAATTTTCTGCTGGAATAAAAAATATGTTTTTCTTCCTTAGAAAAAAAATGTAGGTAGCAAGCAATAGTTTTAAACTAGAGCACTTGTTTACATACACAAAATGTTGGAAAAGCTGAAACAGAGAGCTAGCAGACCTTATATATTTGCGACATTCAATAATGAACCGCCCATATTTCTTTCGAACACCCAATAAAAGCTTCCAACCTTTAGGGAATCCTTCGCCAAAGTCTTCAGCATCTACAATCTTTCGCTTCTTCATTTTAGATGCCCACTCCCCACCTATATTATTGAAAAACTCCTGCAACTCAGCTTCTGTAGCCAGAGGTGTGAATTTCCTTTTCAATTGAGGCACAAATGGCTCTTTAGAAACAAATGGCAAAGCAAGGCTATTGATTACATTGTCCACATGAAGCCCACTATCTTCTGCTTTATCATCATTACAAGTGGCATTTTCTTCCATATTTCCAGGGACTTTATTGTCATTGTGAGTGAGGTAGGCAGTGTTCTCTGCATTACTTCCTGCTACTTTGAGAAACATTTGTTCATCAGCTGCCTCAACAGCATTCATAAACGGCTTACGCCTAGCACCTTCTTTTGTTCTAATCTTCTTTTTAGCTCTGTCTATGCCACTGTTGTCTATGCCAATGTTATTTATAGCCATCGTGCCATCTATATCTGGTGTACTTGCTGCTAAATTGGCATCATCTTCATTCTGCAATGTGGAATCTTTAACAACCAACTGCAAACAATTACTTCCTACCAGACTTGTATTTTTCTGATCAGTATACAAGTCCTCTACATTGCAAGTTCTATTCAGAGGAGGAACATTTAGTACTGAAGAATTCTTACAGACATGATCCCCATTGTTTAAAAGTTCCTGGATTAACTCCAAAATCCGCCGGGCCTCTTGTTGTTCACTCTCACTAAATACATTCCGACGCCTTGAGACTGAAAGAAGGCCAGCTCTACGCCGAGTAAGACTTTCAGGTTCCTCTCTCTTCTGAGATAATTGTAACCTTGAATATGTTTGCTTACGACTTCCACCACTCTCCTGAAAGATGGACGGATCAATCTTCGGCACAACTACATCATCAACCCTGAACTCATCTGAATTTCGGGCTGCTAAATTGATTTCGTCTTGAGAGAAATCATGCATATCTATCACTGGAATTCTACAGAACTCCAAAAACATTTCCGATTTGTCCACTGCCACAGACATTTCTGCAAAAACAATAAATCTACAAAAATGAGAGGGAGAGGAAATATTTTTAAACGACTGTAAACAAACATAGAAATAATTTTGAGGCCAAAACACGCTCCAGATAGTTACAAAGATTTGATTTTGATTTTCAACTGAGGAAGCCTGGGGCTGAAAGTTAACCCATGCTTTTCAGGCACCCGAGTTCTCAACATGGCTTGGGAGACCACAACGGCTACAAATGAAAACTTAAAAGACAGATATCACAACTCAGAGACAAAATCAATTATGATAAACTAAAAAAAATAGGACAAACAATATGCACCCCATAACAGAGTAATAAATGTTGTATAGGCTGGGATATGTTGTATAGTATTTAGATCCAACGGTGCATATCCCAGCCTATACAACATTTATTACTCTGCTGTGGGGTGTAACCGTGTATATTGTTTGCCCATAAAAGAGTATTTTTTTGATCCAACAGTGCATATCCCAGCCTATACAGCATTTATTACTCTGCCTCAGGGTGCATATTGTTTGCACAGAAAAGAGTATTTAAACATGCATTTAAATGAAACATACCCAAAGTCAACACAAAATCAGACATACTCGCTTAAGGAAGCTCTCGACTACATCTTGAGCTGCAGAACTCATGTTTTGCCCAAAAAAATCATGCAATATATAAAGACCTCGGTATATCTCCTACATTGTCTTCTTCGATCATAATTACAAGCGAAAAGCTACAACTATAACTTTCCCAGAAAAACCCTAAAATCCTTCAAATTTGGACATGGAAAGCAAGCTTTATATTTAAACAAGGCTGAATTTGGCAAACAATAAGCTCTTTATCCTGATTTCCGTCTAATTATCACCCTTTCAGAGAAAGAAACAAAACTAAATTATAAGAAACAAAACTTGGAACTAATAAATAAACCAAAATTGGCCAAAACCGAACTACTCGCCTTTCTAATCTTCCTAATTGTGACTAATTTTCAGGGGAAATCGCACGTTATACCCATCAAAACCCTGAATCTTCAGTTTAAAAATCGAAACGCATTGCCAGATGAGCTAGATCACTCTCCATTCGTGTATTTTCGAAAGTTGAAAATAAGTGCAAACAAAATAGCACGAACAAAAACAAGTTCATATTTTCTCAGTTGACAGTGAAAAACTGATAAATGGCATGAACTACATACCTGTTACTATATTTTCCCAAAATTTATCCAAAGCCTCCGAATTTGCCCAAAAAAATCGAAATCTACGCGTTCCGTGGAGCAAACTAGAAGATGAGTTGCTCCACTCCGGTTAAATTTGATCGCCGCCACAAATTCTAGCCAAACTAACCCCGTAAAAAGGGCAAACCGCTTATGATTCTCATAAAAAGCTCTTGCATTACTCCATTGATTTGCGCTGAAGCTCGGTATCAGAACCAGCCAATGTCTTTCGACTGAATTTATTTAAAACAATCTTCCATGCATCTGAGTTTAGCCAACAAACTTTTTTCATGCAGGGTTTCATCGTACCTTCCCTGGCCGAGATTAACTACGCCGATAAATGTCATTACTATTATTGGTCGTAATCTTGCTTCTTTCTAGGATGGTTTTCTTGTCCAAATCATTTGTCAAGACCTTTATTTTAAACTTTATTTAAAGTGAGAAACGTCTTGGTGTTGTTAAATATTTTCATGGCGGAGTAAGTAAAATGTTATAGTGATGTTCAATATTTTTATTTTCATGGCGGTGAGACATAGGGTGGCATTTTGATTTTTTTCTATTTAAAATAGATATATATTATTTTATTAATATTATTATTTATGTTTAGGGGTGGGTAAGTGCAAGTAGGATCATTTTCGATTTTGGAAAAATAGAAACTAATTTATGTATGGAGTTTAGAAATAATCATTAGGGGTGGCAGAAAAGGAGGGGAGTCTACATAATCCTAGAGAGGCTTGTGTTTTCTGGTGTGGTTTATTCAGTGCAAAGGAAACAAACATAAGAATGTTATTAATTTTTGGGGACTATTTGYTCGTAGTTAAGGTAGTGATAAGGAAATTTTTTATGAAAGGTGTCAAACTAAAGACCATCATCTCAAGAATTAAATAGAAATTTAAGTCMTTCACTAAAGCTTCCTTATATCACGTAAAAAGGAATTAAATGAGGATGCAAATCGTCAAGTGAAGCAAGCGTCAAAACTTAGCCCATGAATATTGATCAAAAATGGGATGCAGGTGCATAAGGTCATCCCTTAAGCATGGTATTAGTGGTTTTAATTACATTCCTGACACGATATTTATTAATACAACAACATAACATCAGGAAGGGTGACTCGAGGACACCCAATGCTAGTACATCCATGCAAACTCAATATTTAAGTGTGCCAATTGAATGTCATTCAATGCCTAGGCACAACAACAATGGGGTAATGGTGAGCTAAGGTTCGAGCGTCGACTCTTTTTTATTTGGCTTTTATTATGGATTGGTGGCGTGGTAAGGATTTCAGCAAATCCTAGGAATCATTCTAGTGCATTTCTTTGTTGGTTGTTTTAGTAGTTATCTATGTGAATCTTGTGTCGATCAAAGTCAATTCCCTTGTCATTCCTCCTGGTTTGGTTTCATATTTCACTCTTAGTCTATGTCTTTAATATTTGAACCCGTTCTTGGAGAAATTGAGGGGTCTAGGTGGTATAACTTGGGGTTTGCTTGCTCCTTGAGTGTTATTCAATATTCGCAGTGTAATTCCCAAAATTTAGGAGGTTGTGAAATAATTGTAGAACGGTTAATAATTACAAAGTTAGACCTAAATTCCATAGTTAGGTACAGTAAGTGTGGGCTTGGGATTCTAAATCTTCTCTCGAATTTATTGTTGTGTGAAGCCTCAAGTGCATTACACAGTGACAAAGTCGATGGATGCAGTAAGTTTGTGGAGGATTGGAGAGAACTTGGGCTGCAAGATACAAGGTGGGATTAACAATCAAAGGTTGGTGCAAATATATAAGGCTTCGGATTGTAATCTCTTTCAAAATTTGGGTTGTTTGTCCATTGCCTTTTGTTACCACTACTAGGATCCCTAACGTTCATGATAATTTTAGCAAAAGAGTAACCCAAAGGCCCCTATGGCACTCATTACATGTAGCTAGCAAAGAGATGGGTAGCATGGACAAAGGAGCTTCGACAAGTAATGTATTGTCATGAGGAATTGATCAAGGCCAATAGAGACATTATATTATTTGTATCTACCAAATTGGCAAAGATAGAGCAAGCCTACTCCAACCATTTAACCAACGCAATAATTATCATTGAGCATCAAAAGTAGAGGATAGACTTTCTGGAGATGGAATGTGGTAGGTTGTGTAATCTTACCATAAATCAACGTGTGGAATCTTCAACAATGGCATCCAACAATCGGGGAACAAAGAGCTCATATCAAGTTGTGCTCAGGGAGGAAGAATCAGTTCACTAGTTAAGGGACCCCATGGAGATTGAAGGACAGAGTTCCCCTCACTCGGATGAGAGGCGGGAAGAAGAACGAAGTGCCCCTGCTTATTGGTAAAGTGATGTATTTCAAAATTATCTACATTTTGTGAATTTTTGTAAAATAGGCCACTTTTAGGCCAACTTGAAACAAGCAATTAGTAGTCTGTCGGAAACTTTTTGTAGTTCTTTCAGATATATGTTTAAATATGTTGAAGGACTCTAGAATTAGATATATGTAAATGTTGTCTGCTCTGGCAACAACTCCTTTTTGAATGAATATAAATTCTAGTATGGTTAAAAAAAATAAAAATTGGGACAACCACAAGTAATCAGGTAGAGATGTATACTCTTCTTTAAGGATTGTTATTGATAAATGTACTTAGAGTGAGGACTTTAATCATTATTAACTATTCAAGCATAATTATCAAACTTAGGAATTCTAAGAAAATACCCTTTGATGGTAAGTTCGCTTCTCTCATTGCGAGAATTCAAAAAAAGACTCTTTGTTTTAAGGAGGTCACCTTCTTCCAGCTTTTAAGGGCTCTCAATCGACAAGCTAACATCCTTGCAAATGAGGCCTCAAAACTAAATGAAACGACCCTAAAAAAAATGGA
>ML789253.1:92978-106869 GCA_009831015.1 Picea engelmannii
ATAATAATAATAATAATAATCTACTTTTAAGGTCATGGCCAAGCCAGACACCAAATTGGTGTATGAGACCTCCTTGTTTGTGGGACAAGGGACCCCCTTCGCACAAGGATTTGAGTGCTAAAGTCTACAGAGGTATACATACCCTACCCCCCTCTAGATTTGAATCTCTGGTCTCCAAGGAGGAAACATATGTTCTTAACCATTAGACCCACCTAAGTTGTATATATATATTCCAAGTCTCAAGTACCTCCCCTCATCTTGAGGATGGTATCGAGGGTAAACCCTGGAATCTTCAGGGCATAAGGTTGGTTAATAAAATGGCTCAAAGCCATTACAACAATATACTCTTATGAGCTCAACATGTCATTTTTGGGAATCGAACGTAGAGTTATGAGATAAGGTGATCTGGATTTAGGAGCAGAACAAACTGATTAACAGACTGAATATAATAAACACAGAGATATGAAGAATAACACAAATATCTAGTGAACAATATCTTCTATTGAATAATGAAATAGGTTGAAACTGTAAAACTGTAGAACTGAAACAGTTGCTCAAATGGTGGTAGCATCTCTGAGAAGAGATGTGGTTGTTACGCGCATCCGTCTGAGCAGAATCGATTACAATGAGGCTTCAGAGGAATCTTTTATATTCCTCATGAATGCCAAAACCCTGGACATCCAAAAGCCTAACCCTAGAAGGTGAAACGCCAAAAGTCATGTGGGCCCCTATGGGTAAGTTGGTGTAAGTTGGTACCTCAACTTCCCAGGGTCGTAACGTTTGCATACGACCTCTTTTTTAGGCGCATGATAGCCCGTTGGAAAGGTATTTCAGAGAACTACACATTCTACCATCAAACTCTAACTCTATTAATAGTTTCACTTTGGCGAGCCAAAAAAACAACGTTTAGGGCCCCAAAACGGCCCTGGAAGTACAGCAAGATGTGATGACATGAAAAATACAAAATAATTCAGTTGGATTAAGCGAGAGGCCACCAGTATCCACCTGGAAGATGTGTGGGGATTCAGATAGCCCCAGAAGTGTACAACCCACAATTACAAAGGAGTACAGAAGAACGTGTTGAACAAAAATGGATAAGCGGAGCCAGTTGGAATAGGTGGGTGGCCACCAATATCCACCTCGATCAATCCTCCCCCTTAGGAAGCAATGGTCTCCATTGCATTGAGTTCCCCCATCGGGTGAGGAAACTTCTACTGGATTTGACCCCGGGTGAGCCAATTGCCTTGGTGTAGGAGTTGCCTTGCCTTAACAACCCGATAAAGTTGGATCCTCTATTAGCGAGTGCCCTTGACCTGTGTGTCCACTATCTGATCAGTGGATGCTTGTTCCATGTAGTCAAGGTTGAGCTCTATTGGTGTCAGTTGTTCTGCGATCTATGAGGTGCCAATAATGGTGGAAAATATGGCCGAAGGAGGTCCACATTGAACATTGGATGTAGGCCAATGAAGGGTGGAGTGTTGAGCTCAAAAGCATTGCTACCCACAACCTTGGTGATAGTGTAAGGCCCATAACGAAGTGGGCGAAGCTTCCCATGGGGCCCCGTGAGACGCTCCTTCTACAAATGTAGCCAAACTTTGTTGCCAACCTGAAATTGGTGTGGTACCCTGTGTTGATCATGGCGTTGCTTGTACTTAGCATTGGATTTCTGCAAAATTTCCTAGACCTGTTAGCGTATGTGTTGAATCTGCTCAATGAATCTGGTGGCTTTGTCGATCGCAGACTAATCATGGGAAAATTCTGTATGTGCGGTGACAAGAGGAAGTGCAACATCAATGGGTCCCAAGGGTTGGAATCTCAAACCCACCTGAAATGGGCTATGGTAGGTGGAGTTATGGAGAGCCCTATTCTAAATGTGTTGAACATAGGGGAGACTCTCGTCCCATGTACGTGGATGCTTAGAATTGTACATGCGCAGGATGTGCACAACATCTGATTGATGACCTCTGTTTGGCCATCGGTTTGGGGGTGGAAAGTAGTGGATTTTGTGAGCCTGGTGTCCAACAGAGACCAGAGACTCGACCAAAATGTGTTGAGGAACTTGTTGTCCCGGTCAGAGATAATGGTCTGTGGTATCCCAAAGTGGACCCACACTCGTTCGAAGAAGAGCTTGGCAATATCTGTCGCTATGATATTCTTCTTGCAGGCTGCGAGGATGGTCATCTTCGAAAACCAATCAACGACCACAAATACGCAGTCATTTCCTTACTTGGTGGACAAAAAGCTAGACATGTAACCCATTGAGATGGATTCCCAAGGCTTCTTGGGAATAGGAAGAGGGGTGTATAAGCCTTGCTTCTTGATGGCTGGCTTGGCAATGGCACAGGCAATGCAAGATCTGATATACTTGTTGACGTCCTGTTGAAGTTTTGGCCAATAAAAATGTTTCTGAAGAATGACCATAGTTTTCTCCACGCCAAAATGTCATGCCACCCGACTGTAGTGGGCTTCCCAAATCAGCTGTGCACACTCGCTTGTAGGAACACAGAGATCGCCCAGGTGGCATAAGAGTTCGTCCTGAATGTGAAAATCGGTGACAGTTGCGCCTATACCAAAGAGTTGATAGGTGGTGGAGAAGTTTGGATCTTGCTGACAAAGTTGGGGCCACTCAAATGCTTCATGTCCACGGGAATGGAGCATAGTGGTGAGTGCAGCCACAGGAGGCCGACTGAGGCAATCAACGACATGATTGGAGATACTTATCTTATACTTGATGTTGAGATGGAACTGTTGCAGGTAGGTGGACCACTTTTGATGGCGATCGTTCTGCAATTTCTCATCTGTCTGTATGAACTGCAGAAGCTTGTGATCAGTGTGCATGATCGTCTCTTTTCCCAGAATGTAATGTTTCCATTGATGACAGGCTTGTACAATGGAATACATTTCCTTGTCATAGGTGGGGTATTTCTGGACAGTGTCGGAGAGTGTATATCTATGGTATTGTAACACACCCGACCCCTAGGTGCTCTTTTAAGGGGTGGGGCATCATAATTTCATTTTCCTCAACTCTCTCTATGTTCCCTTTTTTTTCTAAAGTCCAGGTTCTTCCAAACCCACGAGCTCTTTCCTAGCCTATTTTGAGAAATTTGAACAATAGGCGCTAGCTTTCCCTGCTAGGCCCCTTCCTTCATGTGACCTTGGGCTGTGACCAGACGCCAAGACAACATGCGCCTATTTTGGTACTTCGGAGCTTTGGACTTCGGACATTTTCAACTTATGACACCACAACTCTCCGAAGTGCAATCCTTCCGGAGTGTCGGATCTTCTGACACATGCCCTTCTTTATTCAACGGTCACGATGGACTCGGGACTTCAACCTTCAGGAGTTCTCCATCCACACGACCCCACTTTCTCCGAAATGGTTATACTATGAAGCTCCGAAGTACCAAAATAAGCACATGTTGTCTTGGCGTCTGGTCACAGCTTGAGGTCGCATGAAGGAAGAGGCCTAGTAGGGAAAGCTAGCGCCTGTTGTTCAAATTCTTCAAAAGGGGCCAGTAAAGAGCCCACGGGTTTGGAAGAACCTACACTTTAGAAAAAAATGGAACCTAGAGAGAGTTAAGGAAAACAAAATTATGATGCCCCACCCCTTAAAAGAGCACCCAAGGGTTGGGTGTGTTACAAATTGGTATCAGAGCACGACAACAACACTTGGCCTGCTTGGGCTCATGTACGAGTTGTGTGATAATAAGTTTGGAAGACTTTAAGAGGTAACACCCCATCTTACCACATTCCTAACAGGCTTAGTCAAACCTCTACCAAAGAGAGGAATGAAACTTCTTGTTGTTTATAGATGTTTTGGAAATCTGCACTGTGTGTTGCTAGTGTTCCTAAATAAAGAGGCCGACTTTACTCTACGATCGTATGTGTTGTTGCATAAACATAAGGTTGGATTACCAAGGCTAGGATGAGCATGTTGAGAATATTACTGCCAAATGGAAATCATCTAGATAAGTTCCTTGAGTAGAAGGATGCAGATTTAAAATACAGTTGGGATTTTACCCAACAATATTGAATCATACTAGTATGTGACAAAGGAAGCCTAGCATTTCTTTAGGAAATGATAGTCGATCCTACAAGAGTGGGATTATGCTGATAATCACTAATAACAAGACTTGGATGTGAACGGATGGAAATAATCTGTAGCAGTAATAATTACTGCTTTAATGACGGGTTAAACCTTGTATATGTGTATAATCCCTCACGATCAGAGGAATGAGTCGGGTGACCATTCTCTGAAAAGGGAGAGCATGCACAACTCTCGGGTTTTGAAGGGAACTAAGAAACAAATTGTGTTTATGGGTACATGAATTGTTAGGCAGGGTTTTTCTAATCAAGTTGATAAACAAAGTTGTAGAAATATAGAGTCATTGAGTGAGAAATCACAACAACCTCCCTTTCTTGGTGGATAGGAAACTAATCTGCCAAAATTCTTGGGGGGGGAGGAGAGTGGCCTCCGTCCCTGATTGTTGTTGAATAGAAGGAAGAATTCTAGGTGTAATGGTTAAGACTGGTCTTGACCTAAAGATGCTCTGGATTTCTAAACTAGGATACTTAGTAAGTAATATAATTCGAAATTGCAATTGGGCTTTGAGGGGATAGTCCGAATGATATTAGACATTAAATTGTTATAATTAAGATAAAATGGTTGACTAAATGTTGATCCTGATTGTGGTAAAGGAAGTGTTGGGGCACTTCTAGAAGTCCAATGGGTCAGATTGACATCTAGTGGTGGATGGTAGCCATATAGATATAGTTGGAAGCTAGATTGGCTGCCATGTTACCTTGGGCATGGTTTTAATTTCCCATATTGTATTTATAAGTTGGGTAATGGTCTATGGAAAATTAAGGCAAGGGCGTTTTCTTGCTAGTTGCTATCGTACATAAGAGAGAAAGGTAACCTTTGTTGGTTATTATGAAGAGAGGGCAACATCAGTATGAGTTATGACTGTGAGATTAGTCATTTAAGTGACCATAATATTTAACTAAAGAACACTAATGATAAAACTAACTTATCAAGGAGAATAAAGAGGTGCAAGAGATGCACCTGCATATACACAAATACGTGCATACATACTTATGAGAATAATATGGTTGCAAACTCTCAGCTGAGAGGGAAGCTCAGTGTTGAGTGTTCCTATGAGACTTATCATAAGAATGATTTGAAGATCCTTGGGAGAAGGATAGAGAAGTCTGGTATGTCCATGTGTGTGTTTATGCTTGAGTGCATGGATTTAATTCATTATGAAGCTTCTTGATATGAAGCCCGATAGTAATACCAGTTAGGTATGAATGATATTAAATGTGAAAGTGATGCACATGTATGATGTAAGAGTATAGGTACACTAAAGGCGCTAGGTGACTGCCTAAATGAGTGAAATAAGAGACAAGAATTACACTCCCCAAAATTGAATGAATACCATGGATGCATGGTTGACTCCATTTTGAAGAGTCATGAAAGTTTTGTTTTGAATGATAGCTTAAGGGGAATGTGCCCTATTCCCTCAAAGAAATACTAGTATAAATAAAATAAAGAGTAGACGAGCAAGGATGCTTTGTTGTCATGATAAGAGGTAAATAATTTTGCCTATGAGGGTCACATGAAAATGATTGTGAACAATCATGAGTTGACTGATTCTAAAATAAAGATGTAGGTGGGTTGTGAAATATATCTATGGTAGCTACACACAAGCTTATGATTGTGCATATGGTTGAGCACATCATGGATGTAAGTTAACAAACCCAGAATATGTGTGGATACATAATTTGGATGCATGACAAAGATGCATGTTTATATTCCTTATGAAATATTTGGTACCCAACTAAAGCCAACTCAAGGTTGAGGCTATCATAGATAGTGAAGGATATGCAATAAGGAAGTTGCATGTTGAAGAAGTTCCCTATGGAGGAACTATGTGAAGACTATGTCAGGAGAACAGAGTCACAATCTTATTGATTGTTGAGAATTAAGTAGCGAGCTACAAGCTTGTATATGTGTGTGTATATATATATATACATAAGAATCATGTATTACATTTTGAAAAACATCATGTAATGAATAGAAGACTACTAATAAATCTTGACCATTCTGATAACCGAATGACAACGTGCAGGATGCACAGGTTCATGATTCATTATGGATAAAAGGATTTGCTATTAAAGCATGCTAAAGTATCCTAATAGTTAGGGTGAGCCTAACCGAGGTTGCTCAAGAAAAGAGCAGAAAGATCACAACAAGAAGTAGATTGCATAAGTAAAAGGGGAGAAAAGGAGGAACACTTTCTCACCCTAAGAACCCTGAATTGTGTAGCAGAGCCGTAGGATTAAAAGGCAATGAGGCCTTAGAGATAACTCAACTGGGCTGAAAATCCTTAGGTGATGTAGAAAGAATTGGAAGGAGGGGAGATCCCTCAATCCTTTTCTTACCGAGTATTATGTTTTCTCTAGGATGAGAGAGTTGGTATGCTGATGAAAGTAAAAGGTTTTGACACCATAGTGATGATGGTTGTATTACCGTAGAAACAATCGAGATCTGTTTGTGCTGCACTCATGGAAACATTAGGGATAATGTGATGAAGTGCATAAAGATATGCTATGACATTTTGAAGAGGTTTTATGGATTTGAATGTTATGATACATGCATTTTATTTAATATTACAACTAATGTAATTGTAAATATGATGATGCATGCTATGCATAGAAAGGAAATGGAGTTGTTGAGGAAGACAATCGCCAATGATGGGAAACCTCAAGCAGAGGATGACCATGAGAAGGTTGCGATCGAAAGATTKTTGACAGGGTTGTAAAAGTCCCCATAAAGCACTGTTGATGAGGTAAAAATCAGAAAGAGGGTGCTAGCAGCCGAGAWCTGGTATAAAAATGTTCATGCCTATGTGGCACAAGGTATGAAGGGATTCAGTAAGAACCCCTTATGAAATATTGTCTTAATGCTATGCATGAACTTTTGAAAGGCGGTTGTATGGCTTGGATACCCAAGTAGGGTATGATTTAGGAAGGAGAACCTGAATGATGGAAGTGTGAACCTCTAGTAGTAAAGGTTGTTTGTATTCCTTGGAAGAATTCATGAATTGATATGTCATGAATGTATTGGCCAATCAAGGAATGCTTAAAGGCATTCATGTGAAACCTTGAGTTTCATGAATGATAATTTAATGTTGTGATCGATTCAGAGCGGAAAATATGGTTCTGCTAAAATAATAATTATGGACAATGAATCCATATGGTAATAAGTTGGTTGAATTCCAACACACCTCGACGAGAGTGCCTAACCTGAAAAGTGATAATTTGGAATCAATGCAAGGGCGTATTATGTGTGAATGTGGCCATGAACATTAGCACATTGATTAAATTCACTCGATGTTGAATTGCATCTAGAAAGGTTGATATATTGAACTAATGCATATGTAAGAAATGAAATTTCCTTTTTCTTTATATCATCAAATAGATAAAAGTGATTTGATTGTTAGCATGCACAATTTAAGAATTGCTTGTAGTGACGTTATAAAGGTGCAATGAAAATATATGTGCATGGAAACTAACAATTTGTTTGGTTGATTGAAGTTGAAAGTGCAGGAAGAAAAGGGTCTTAGATATGGCAGTGTTGTGAGCCCACAAGGAAGACCAAAATTGTTCGTTGAGCCAAACTACTATTGGAAGGAAAGTCCCATAATTGGTGAATCTTGTTCTGTGCGGAACAAATCTAAAAATAAATGAGGAAATTGGAAAATCTATGGGTGACAGATTTGCAATAAAATTCTGAAATTTAGAATTTGTGATGACGTCTCATTAATTTTTGTATGCCTGTGATATAGGTGAGAAGAAAAGATCTATCCAGAAATGATAGATGTAGGCTATCAAGCTGAAAATCATGAAAGAGGCCATCATTGAGACATGAGAACCTCGTGGTAAGTCATGATCGTCTGGAATATGTTGTGTTCTTCGGGTGATCGTCGGAGGGATGCCTCGACAGAGAAAGTTTGAGGGACGCCTTGATTGTAAGGCTCAATGAAGTCTCTATAACTCTTCTTGTGCGAGAAAACCTTGGCAAGGCAAGATGGATCACCTAAAGAACTGCATAGAAAAGAAGGGGATGCCTGAGCCTAGGCTTGGAGGGTGAGTAACCGCAAGGAAGATGAGACTTTGATATTCTTGTAAACTATTGATTGGGATCATGCACACAATGGTCATGTCAAGGAAAAACAATGAGCCTGGATAACAAGACAACCATGTGGATGCAAATCTACGAACTGGACAAATAAGTATTGTGCTAGATTATGAAATTTTCCTCTTGAATTTTGAACAACGGTAAAATGTTTTCACATGAGACTATGATTAATGTGCTTGATTGTCTAAGAATTTTTTAAGGCAAGTGACGAAGGTTAAAGAGTCCGAAGAAGGACCTGACCAGAAAGAAGGTCAAGACTTCTAAAGCGGTTGAATGAGAAAGGCATGACATATGTTACCGAAGAAGAACATCGAGGACAATGTTCCTTTTTAACGGGGAGGGGATTGTAACACCCCTGTTTCCCCCAACTTGTAATCAATCATTAATTAGGATTACCATGCGGTGGCATGGGAACAGTGTAAATATATTATTGTTTGATTGCTAATAATTGATTGTGGGGGTAAAGCCTTGAAAGTACTAGCCATGATATCACTATAGGAAAGAATGTGAAAACGATAAGAGAACAGTTATTAAGAAAAGGACCGGTGGTTGAACCCTCAACCAACCCCATTAATGGAAGCATGGTCTAGCCATAGAAGGTCAACCCGAAGTACCACAGGGTCTGGCAGACCCAGACTGACCGAGGTTTCCTTCTAATAGGAGGGAATAAGATAGGAGGGATGTGTGTGCAAGGCACGCAAGAGAATAAGAAGAGAAGAGTGGAGAACGCGAGGAACATTCCAGCAAGAGAGAACAAGTTGAAGGCCACGAGCTTGATGTAGAAAAAGCATCTGATAAACCTCGTCGAGGCCATGACAAAGAGAGAGAGATCTTTGAGAGTATGCAGAGAACAAAACCTGAGCAGAAGGCTGGGAGCTCAGTGCCGAGGAAACATCTGATAAACCTCATAGAAGATGTGAAAGAGAAAGGATTAATGAGAATTGGCGTAAATTCCCTGATGATATCATGGCTTGGCACGGGGGTGGCTGGAGCGCTAATAATGAATGTCTCTCAGCATATGGTTGGGTGGAAGGACGAACACCCACAGTCAGTTAGTTGGCGACAACCTGTAATAGATAAGTATTCTCTTTTCCTGTGTAATTGAACTGTAACCGTAGATTAAAGTTGGATATCTTATGAATGTTTCAAGGATGTGCATGTTTTCTTAATGGTTGTATTGTATCCCTTTAATTATGTCTGATGGTGTATTTAAGCAAGCAAGGAATTATATGGCTTGTGCACGTAAATGCTTGAGACCTGTGGTGGCTCAAGTTAGAATAAATGAACTGTGAGTTCGTCGACCTTGGGCATTGTTTCACGTGTGCATGTCGACACTCCCAATCGTTTTGAGTCTCCTGGAGGAAGGAGTCTGTTAAGCTCATGAGGGGTAGTGGATGTATGCACCAAGTCTCTGTGAGGCAGGCAAAGACCGAGAACCTCTTAAGTTTTAGAGTTGATGAATGAGTGCAAGGGGTGCGCGGAAGGATCCCTCTAAGTGTTAAGTTCAGGAGAAATAGCGCAAAGCGCCTGAGTACTTTAGAGTTGACAAAGATTAGGAAGGATAGCGAGATTCATGTCTCGAAAGGGAAGATCCTTTCATTTGGGAGACGAAGGGATGAGACTAGTTTGGGAGGAGCCAAAGCTCTTCATGATCGTCAGATCTGGAAAAGGAACGCAGATGTTAATCCTTCGAGTCCTTTGAACTTCGTGGGTTTGGTGAATTGGGCACATTCGTCATACAGAAGGTGAATCCCCCGAAGTCTCGAAGTTAATCTGGGTCGTAGATCTGACGATCCCTGGGAGCTAGCCCGATCGTCGGATCTACGATATCGTCAACTCGACATTGATCACTTCGGGAGAACATGGATGTTGTAACGTCAATATTTCCCGATGACCGGAGTCACGAAGTAATGTGGATCGTGGATCTAAGGATCCTTCGGAGCCCTTCTTGACCGTTCGATCATGGGGACGTGTGTTTCATGACGAGATCATGTGGGGCCTACGTGTCGAGTGACGACGTTACCAGGTATGGCGACCTCGTATCAAGGTAAGGGGAACGTTGGTGACCCGAGGCAGGTGTCGCGTATTCTTATCAGTGTGTCTTAGGACGACAGATGTTCCTCTAGGAATGGCCTAACAATGGGACCTGAGGGACCTTTGAGTGAAAGTTACGAGCTGTAGATCTCTGGGGTTACGTTGATACGCTCGGACCTTCAGATATAGGTTGTGGTCAGTCTGGCATTGATTGACTCTTGGAGCATTGAGGTGTAAAGGCACGAGGATCCCCGAAGGCCGGAGTCCCTAAGTCATCCCAATCGTCCTTTGGAAAAAGGACGCGTTGCGGATGATCTACCACTTCGAAGGAAAGTCACTCTGGGAGAAAACATGGAGTTGGTTAGAGCAAGAACTCTCGAGGGCTGGAGCGTTGGAGTTCATCGAAGTCATCCATCAGCATAGGACAGGCATAAGCATATCCTTTGTTTTGGAGGATAACCACTTTAGAGAAAGTGGGGTTGTGTGGATGGAGAACTACCGAAGGCCGAAGTTCGGAGTCCATCGTGACCATTGAATAGAGAAGGGCGTGTGTCAGAAGATCCAACACTCCGGAAGGATTGCACTTCGGAGAGTTGTGGTGTCACAAGTTGAAAACATCTAGAGTCCGAAGCTCCGAAGTATCGAAATAGGCGCTTAATGTCTTGGCGTCTAGTCACAGTTCGAGGTCACATGAAGGAAGGGGACCAGTAGGGAAGGCTAGCACATGTTGTTCAAATTCTTCAAAAGGGGTCAGGAAAGAGCTCGCGGGTTTGGAAGAACCTGCACTTTAGAAAAAAGGGGAACCTAGAGAGAGTTAAGGAAAATGAAATCATGATGCCCCACACCTTAAAAGAGCACCCAGGGGTCAGGTGTGTTACACTTTCCCCACACGAACTTGGCCCTACCACCTCCCTTGGTCACCTGGCTGAGGGCCCATGCAATATGGGAGAATCCCAACACGAATCGTCGGTAGAAGTTGGCTAGTCCAAAGAAGCTTTGAAGCTTATTTAGTGTGGTCGGGGTTGGAAAGTCACAGATAACTTGGATCTTAGCTGGATCAACATGTACCCCATGCTCACCAACAATGTAGCCCAAGTATTGGACCTTGTTCATGCCAAAAGAGCATTTTTTTAAGTTGGCATATAGCTTGTGTTGCCGCATAGTGCTCAAAACCTGTTGAATATGCCGCATGTGCTCCTCCCATGTTCTATTGAAGATGAGGATGTCATCCAAATATACCACCACAAAGGAGTTGGTGAATGGTCTCAGTACATCATCCATCAACCTTGTGAAAGTGGCTGGTGCATTTGATAAGCCAAAGGGCATGACTAGCCATTTGAAGACACCTTCTTTAGAATTGAAGGATGTCTTCCATCTATCAGTTGGTTCGATGGGAACCTGGTGGTAGCTAGACTTTAGGTCAATCTTGCTTAAGAACTTTGCCCCCTTGAGTTGATCAAGAAGGTCATCAATCCTGGGAATGGGGTATCGGGACCTGACTGCGATTTTGTTTAAGGCTCTGTAATCAATGCAGAGTCGCCAAGTCTCGTCCTTCTTCTACACCAATACAATTGGGCTTCCGCAAGGGGAGGAGTTAGGTTTTATGTGCCCCTTTTGAAGAAGCTCTTGGATCTAACGTCGATTTCATCATTTTCCATCAACGAGCGACAATAGACTGGTCCATTAGGTAGAGGTGCGCCGAGGGTCAGATCAATTGGATTCTTGACTTGACAGTGTGTTGGTACCCATGTAGGTGAGGAGAAGATGTCTCTGTATTCTTCCATGATCCCATCCACTTGCTTCTTCTGCAAAGAGAGGCTTTGTGTAGAGGCCACAAATGTGGTTGCGACCTTCTGCTTACTGTGAGCACGGATCACAAAGAAGAATAACTTCTCGGTCTTTGAGGTGACCTTACTGCATTGCTCAATAGAGATTAAAGAAATGGCAGTAGGCGACGCTACCTCTGGTATCCCGTACAATTGTCTACCCAAAGTAATAATAACATTATGGGGTCTAGACTCATACACAACATGACGCTTCCAAAAATATGGTTGTCCTAAAAGAACATCAGAAACTTAAAGGGGAGAAATATCACACAACACCTCATCTTTAAAAGGCTTGATGTCGTAGGGCCGACAACATTATTGGCTGACACGTAGATCTCTTCCTTAGGGAAGCCAACCGATGGCGTAGCGATGTAGGTGCGGTGTTGTTAGCAGGTCCAGACAATTGACAACCTCTGCTAAAATCAGGTTCTTATAACTACCACTATCGACAATGAAATGAAGAGGAGCCCCCTTTACCCACATCTGCGAGTGAAAGAGGCGTTCCCCTCCCTATGGTTCTTCTGGTTCACTTGGTTGAACTTTGGTGGTAGCGACAGTGGCACTGGGTTCAACATCGATAATCTACTTCCCTCCTTCATGACTTGATTTGGAATCAGAATCAGCCTCTGACTTGGAAGCCTTCAGTTCGACCATGAGGGACTGCTTGCAGGGACATTCTTCGGTGTTGTGCCACGGGCTTCTATGGTACTCACACCATTTTCCAGTGTTCTTCTTCATCTTCTCATTGCCCTTCTTGTGTTGTGGCTTGGACTGACTGTCTTGAGGGTGTCCATCTCAACTAGGTCCCTTGCTGTGTGGGTTGGGGCTGCCTTTGCCCTGCTTCGGTTGTGAGGGGTTTGCAGATCCAAACTCTCACATTTTCTTCTTGATCTTGACAACGTATCTATAAGCCGTGCCCAATGAGGCGATGTCCAGAAACTCCATTTCTGTTTGAATGTATCTATGCAAACAGTCACGGTATTTGAGCACCACATGACGCTCAGAGTCTTTGATACCCAATTTGGTGAGTAGGGTATGGAAAATATTGGTGAAATCTGGTATTGTTTGGCCCCTTTCTTGACATAGGGTGGTCCATCCGGTGGATTGGTCCTTGTAGCTTCCAACATGGTAGTATTGTTCTTTAATAACATCCCGGAAGGAATCCCATGTAGGGGCCACCACAAACATTGCATATTCTTCCACGACCCTTTGTGCAGAGTAAGTATCCCACCAGTCTTTAACATGGGGAATGACCTTGAGGAGTGCAAAAGTGATCTTTTCCCTATCGAAAAAATTCTGGACCGAAAAATACCCTTTGAGCAGATTCAACCATTTATCTACATCATTTGCATCTATTAGTCCTTCAAATAATGGAATATCAAAATTTACTTGTACCCTGAAGGGGGTTGCATGGCCGCTTGATGACGATGCTTCGCTTGTGGGCAGTCGTCGAAGGATCTGCACGAAGTTGTCCATCATTTTGTTCATTTGTCACACGAGGGCTTCCTCGAGCAAAATTTTAATAGGATCTCCTGCTCCATCATCTTTCTTTTCGTCCCCCATGGGTTGTTGTTGAGCTCGGCGTGACCGATCTTGTAATGGTTCGATTGGTTCGAGTCTCAACTTCTTGTACCCAGATCTTGTCGGGGACATGCACGAAGAAAAATAAATGAAGAGCAGACCACTCTGATACCACTGATCCAGATTTAGGAGTGGAATGAATTGATTAACAGACTGAATACAATAAACAGGGGGATATGAAGAATAATACAAATATCCAGTGAACAATATCTTCTATTGAATAATGAAATAGGTTGAAACTATAAAA
>ML789253.1:120258-134121 GCA_009831015.1 Picea engelmannii
CTAATCCCCCTCTAAATAGAATGGACGCCATAGTCGCTGCCAGATATGCCCCCTTAATCCTACCTCATCCTATGAATCCTCTCCCTGCTGGAGATTACTTGAAGTATATGCCCAAGTTCACTGGGGAAGGAGATATAACTGCAGAAGAGCACCTGGCTGCTTTCTACAGTTATGCAGGCAACCTAAACATTGAAAATGAAGACGTTTGGATGAGAGTCTTCGTCCAGAGCCTAGATGGTGAGGTGAGGAAGTGGTTTAGAGGATTGGCCCCTGGATCTATTGCTGGGATCAAGGCTCTGGATAGTGCTTTCCTGAAGTAGTGGGGCGATAGGAAGGATTTCATGTATTACATGAAAAAGTTCGGATCTTTGAAGAAAGTGGATGGAGGGTCTGTCTCCGACTTCTCCAAAAGATTCAATAATATGTATAACAAAATCCCCGCCGAAATAAAGCCTTTAGAAGCCTCGACCAAGATTTCTTATGCTAGTGCGTTTGGCCCCGATTTCTGTCTGTTACTAAGAGAAAGAAGAGCCACCTCCTTAGCCCAAATGCAATATGTGGCCATAGAAGTGGAATCCAATGTATTAGCAGCTGATAAATTGAGGAATGAGGTTGACGTAGACAGAAGAAAGGGAAGATCCAAAGCCTCAACTTCTAGCCCGTCGGTGCCCCACCCTCAAATGGATGAACTGACCAAGATGGTGAAGTCTCTGTCTACAGAGATGGAGAGAATGAAAGTCGAGGGGAGGCAAGCATACAAGGGCCCTCTGAACGCCAAAAACAAAGGAGGATTCAGGAGGCCAAACAATTTTACTCCCCCAAATGTGCAAAGAGAGAAGGGAAGAGACAGAGAAGACCAGAAGATTCAGGCTCCTTTTCAAAAAAAAATTGTGGCCGAGGGGGAAGAAGGGGAAACGGATGAGCCTGATCCTAAAATCCATTGCTTCAGAGAAACTCCTCCTTTTCCTCATCTAACTCAATCAACATATGAGGAGTCTCTCATGGACAATCAACTAAATGAACTGAGCAAGGAAAACAAGACTAGTGGCCGCCAAGGCAGGTATGACCTGAGGTCTCAGAAGAAGGCAGTAACACCTGATGTTCCTGAGCAGTCCACTAGAACAGAGAGGCCTGCCAATGAAGTAGCGGACAGTCACAGAGGCAAAAAACACCAACCCCTCTCTCCCATAGTCCAGAGTCATACCCCTGAAATAAGAGAAATCCCAAAGCTTACATCTTCTTTTAATTTCGAGCATGAAATTCAAAAAATTAGAATCCCTGTGCCCCTAACCTAATTGATTAAACATGAAGGGTTCAAGAAACGCTTCTCTGAGCTTTTACAGTCTGAGGTCTCAAGCCTTCCCACAGACTCCATCAATTTGCAAGATGAAAAGCTTGCAGTTATTCTAGGTCCTATGGTAGAAGACATGAATGACTCATCTCCTCCCTTCTACACTTCCTTGAACATACATGACAAGGTACTGCACAACTGCTTGATGGATTCAAGGGCTTCTCACAACCTCATGCCAAAACTGTCATGGAAGAGTTAGGGCTAGAAGTCACCCGAGCCTATCACGACCTCTTTTCCTTCGACTCCAGGAAAGTTCAGTGTCTAGGAGTTATCAAAGACCTGGTCATGACCTTGTTCCAGTTGCCCATGAAAAGTGTGGTCATGGATATTGTAGTGGCTGATGTCCCTCCCAAATTCAGTATGTTGTTATCAAGATCTTGGATAAAAAGACTGGGGGGAACCTTGCAGATGGACCTCATATATGCTACTATCCCAGTGTTTAGAGGAGAACATAGGAGGCTATATAGGGAAGCCCAATTGGCCTATATAATCAATGATGAAGCCAATCCTAACAACCATCCCATTTTTCACCTTAGACATTGATTTAGGTTCCAGTTTACTGCAACTCACTCATGCTCCCGAGCCTCCTCTTGAACTCAGAAAGCAACCCCCCTCTCCTCGTGAACTTCCTCATTCCATCACCCCCGTTTGGAAAATGTTTTTCGATGGAGCCTGTTCGAGGGAAGGCGCTGGTGCTGGAGTGTTTTTTGTATCCCCTTCCCAGGAAACCATGTCCCTGTCATATAAGTTGGAGTTCGATACCACCAACAATGTGGCAGAATTTGAAGCCCTTGTTCTAGGATTGAGAGTTGCAAGGGAAATGGGAATTCGAGAGGTAGCAATGTTCAGAGATGATGAGTTGGTGGTCCAGCAGATCAGAAACGCTTATTAGGCAAAGCACCCTCGACTCATAAATTACAGAAATGAAGTATGGGACCTAATTGACAATTTCTTCTCAGCCTTCAACATCTCATTTATTCCAAGGGAGGATAATGTTGTGGCCAATTCTCTGTTTCAACTAGCAAGTTCAAGGCCCCTCAACCACCTATGACCAAATATGATGTTGAGATTAAATATAGGCCCTATGTACAAGACAATGTCAAGCATTGGAAGGTGTTCGAAGATGATCTGGAAATCGAGAAGTTTCTCCAATCTGTTGATGAATTTTCTGCGTTGCACATTGATCAGGATCCTGATACAGAAGATAGCCCTCACCCCGAGGTGTTTTTAAATAAAATTGTTGACCACCAGATTATTCAGCTGCCTAGAAATCACATTCTGAGGGGACTTATTCCTTTAGAAAGATTGTTTGATGGGAATGATGTGGCAGTGAAGGGTAGAGTTTCGGGTGAAGGTGCTGACACAGCCGAGTGCAACATTGGCACACCGGAGGAGCCTAAGTTTTTCAAGCTATCAAGCAGTTTGACCACAGAACAGAGGGCCGAATACACTGAGTTGCTGAAAGAATTTGCTGATGTGTTTGCATGGACCTATGAAGACCTCAAGACATATGACACGTCCGTCATTGAACACAAAATCCCACTGAAGGAAGAGGCTAAGCCATTCAGGCAGAAGCTAAGATAGATACACCCCATGTTGCTGCCTGTCATGGAAAAAGAAGTGAAGAAGTTGTTAGAGGCCTAGATCATCGTCCCATTGAAATATTCCGAATGGGTGGCCAATCTGGTCCTAGTAAGAAAGAAAAGTGGAGAAATCAGGCTTTGTGTCGACTTCAGGAACCTGAACATGAGCTCAAAGAAAGACAATTATCCCCTGCCCAACATCGAACACATATTGCAGAGGGTAACCGGTGCATCTAGGATTTCCATGATCGACGGTTTTTTCGGCTATAATAAGATATCGGTCATGCCTGAAGACAGAGAAAAAATAACCTTCACCACTCCTTAGGGCACATTCATGTATGCCAAAATGCCATTTGGACTGATGAATGCAGGAGCGACATTTCAGCAAGCCATGGACATAGCCTTCATCGGGGAGAAATATAGGTTTGTGGTGATCTATCTGGATGACATAACAATTTTCTCCAGGTCTGACAAAGAGCACTGTTGTCACCTGAGAAAGGTTTTTTCGAAGTGTCGGAGGTTCGGCCTTTCCCTAAATCCCAAGAAATCTTTATTTTCCATGGAGGAGGGGAACCTGTTAGGCCATATAGTATCAGCGAAAGGAGTGAGGATTGATCCTAGCAGAGTGGAGGCAATTCGGGCCCTGTCACTTCCTAGATCTAAAAAGGAAGTTCAGGCCTTTTTGGGGAAGATTAATTTTCTGAGGAGATTCATCTCGAATTTCGCTGAGCTGGTGAAACACATCACAACCATGCTCAAGAAGGGAAATGAAGTGAAATGGACCGCTGAACCCAGGGAATTTTTCATCCAAATAAAAAGAGCATTGACAGAGGCACCTGTGCTAGTCAGTCCTGACTATTCCAAAGATTTCCTAATCTTCTCTTTCGCTTATTTCGATATAGTAGCGGTGGTCTTGTTGCAGAGAAATGAGGAAGGGTGAGAGCAGCCCATTGCCTTCTTCAACAAGGCATTAAGAGATGTAGAGGTCAGGTATGAAATCATGGAGAAACAGGCCTATGCCTTAGTAAAAGCTCTCAAATCTTTCAGGGTCTATGTCCTGCGCTCAAAGGTGATCGCATACGTTCCTTCAGCCTCTGTGAAGGACATCGTTGTACAGCCCGACATTGATGGGAAGAGGAGTAAATGGATAGCCAAGATCCTAGAATTTGACCTGGAAATAAGGCCTACCAAATTGATCAAAGGTCAAGGCTTAGCCAAGTTGTTGGCTGAAGCCAATTGCCAAGCTTTGGGGGTAAGTTTCATGAACGAAAGCTCAGGAACTCAACGGGGTCCGTTGTCTGAAATAGACCCTCAAAGAGAACCCTTGTTGGCTCGATGTCCTTGGTATAAGGATGTCATATATTTTCTGCAATAATTGCGGCCCCGAGACAGCCTGCAAGGAAACAAAGCAAGAGCTCTGAAGCTCAAGGCAGTCAGGTATTGCCTTATCGATCAAATTTTATACTGGAAAGACCCCCTGGGAGTGCTTTTAAAATGCATAGATCCGCAAGAGGTCGACAGCATCATGGTTGAATTTCACAGCGGCCTATGTGGGGGGCACCATTCCTGGAAGACCACAGCCCACAAAATTCTTAGAGCTGGGTACTACTGGCCCACCTTGTTTGTCGATGTTCATAAAGGAGTTAGAGCATGTATCTCATGCCAAAGATTTTCAGGAAAACAATAGCTCAAGTCTTTGCCTTTACAGCCTGTAGTTGTTTCGGGACCTTTCTAGCAACGGGGCTTGGATTTTGTTGGAGAAATCCACCCTGCTTCCAGTGGGCAGTACAAATGGATCCTGACTGCCACATATTTCTTTACTAAGTGGATCGAAGCCATCCCCACCAGTAGTGCTTCCCACAAGGTAATCATTGGGTTCCTGGAGGATCTCATCACAAGGTTCGGCTGCCCAAATAAGATTGTCACTGATAACGCAACCGCTTTCGGGTCTGATCCATTAGCCAAGTTTTGTGAGTAGTTCGGGATCAAACTGGTTCACTCCACCCCATATTATCCACAGGGCAACGGTTTAGCAGAATCCTCCAACAAAAGCCTAATAAGGATCATTAAAAGATTACTGGAGGACAACAAAAGGGGTTGAAACTCAAAGCTGAAATTTGCTCTATGGGCCGATCAGGTGACCACAAAGAGATCTATAAGCGTCTCCCCTTTCCAGTTAGTCTACGGAGCATAAGCTGTCTTCCCTTCTCAGCTGGCCATTCCCGTAGCAAAATTCTTCCAGGATTATCAAGAAGAGCCCAATGACATGATCAGAAGGATTCATCAACTGATAGAAGTCCAGCAGGCCAGAGAGCATGCAATGGACAGAATTCAGGATCATCAACAGAGGATAAAGCAGGTTTTCGATAAGAAGGCCAAGAAGGAGTGGTTCCAGATAGGAGACCTGGTGCTGAAATGGGACGCTCGTAAGCAAGATAAGGACAAACACGACAAATTTGAAGCCCTGTGGATTGGCCCCTTCAAAATCTCTGAAGTTTTTTCAAATAATACATATCGGCTGCAAGATTTGGAAAGTGAAGAGGTTTTCAGCAGCCCAGTAAATGGGCATTTTCTTAAAAGATGTTTTTTCTTAGCCTTCGGTGGCTCCTGTGTTTTGTAAATATTTTCCTTTCTGTTCTTTGTTTTTACTTTTATTGTTTTGTCTTAGTAAATGACTCCATAGCCCATCAGAAAGGCACAGGAACTGCAAAATAAGTCCTTAGAGCATCACAGGGACGACTCTATCCCCCATGGAGCCTATTGTTAGCAACATTAATTGTCTTCGGCATAGAGATATATGGGTCTGCAGGTTGCACGAGAAGCACCCAAGCGCAACACACAGAAGAAATCCGTTTCGGGCCCAGATCAAGCGACCGAGCACTCTTATTTCAACGTTCAGGATGTATCCAAAGGATCAGATCAGCGGTGGGCGGGAAATCGCGATTAGCAAAGATGCGCCGAGGTTAGTGCAATGGATAGCGTCGATAGCATGATCAAGAATGGATGACAGTCGTTCATCCCAAAGGGCACGTGGCACAAGATCTGGTCACATTAGCTTTTCGACAATAGCGAGTTCAAAGGGTGAAAGTTCTATGTCTTTGAACATCTCAAAACCCCGAACCCCGACAGCGTGGAAAGTGGGGCCCGCGACATCATGAAACATTTTCAACCATCCATCCAAAGGGGACACTTGGCAGCAAAATGAACCATCTCGGCATTTTGCCCATCGCGACTCCAAGGTGAAAAGAGCAGCTCCGTTATATTCCGATGTGCGAGGTGTCGGGAGAGTACCGGACCCGGGCCCACAGTATCATCGGGAGAGTTAAGAGCCGTCAGATCTAGAGGGACGCATGGTGCTAGATTAAGCCGTCTCGACATATCGCTCATCACGATTTCGAGCAGCAAGGATCAACCCCTTCATATTCGCGAACGCCGAAGGTGCCTTGGGGATAAGCACGTGGTCACAACCCGTGGTCACTTGAGAAAGAAAAGAGATGCTCAGGAAGGGCTGAAGGCGTTGTGTATGTTCACAGAAGAAATTACCGCGACCTCCAAGTGCCATTTGATCCGACCTCGGTCCTGGTTTTCGCTTGGAGTAAATGAAGGCGAGAAAAGGTGGTGGAAACATCTCCTCAGTCATTAAGTGCGAAGTATGGAAGGTCTGGTGAGCGGTCTACTCAAAAGGGTCTTGTGTACCCTTTTTTTGAGAGAAGACATGCCAAAGTCCTCTACTAGACGGAGAAGTCTGCACACGCTAGCCCGACACTTAATGACTCAGCTGCCCTCCTTACAGGAGCCATGCGCAGTTAAGGTGGCGCGTAAAGGAGGATTTCAGCACGAATTTAACTGAAAAGACACCAAGCCCTAGGTGAATAGGCACACCTCTGTTAAGCGAACTTTCACTGAGTATATAGACTCAGTCTTTATATTTTGTAATCTATCGATGGTAGAGCAAAGCTCCCGATTGTAAAGTTTTAGCAGACATTCTAGCTTTCTGGTCATGCATCTGTATATGAGATTTCTTATTTTATAACAGACAGTCTTCTTACTCCATCTAAGTTCTCATCTTACACTAAGAGAGTTCATGATCGACTGATTCGCACGAATTATGGCAACTCTGTTGTGATAAAGGATTTATTATGGCATTATTGTTTTCTCTGGTTTTTTGCATTTGAGCGTAGGGAGATCTTGCGTTTAGATGTTTTCTTCCACAGTCTGTTAGGAACCTGATGTTTACGACAGACCCTTGCATCTCTCTGATACAAGTCTTCCCCCTACTCACCCTTACTACGACCCACTGTCTGAAGTTACCTAAGACCTCACTTGCCCATGCATGGCTGGCCTAGTTTCGGAGTTAAGACCACATCGTTTGAGTTAACCTCCATCTGATCACCCCATTAAACAAATCGTGACATAAACTAATGGGCGTCGGGCTCTGTTCCTACTGCAATCCAGGGGTGAGTTCTAACGCCAACATGTCCAAGGAGGAAACTCAAAGGATGAACTTAGCGAAACACCCGGAGGAATATGGATCGTAGAATTTGATGGTGCTCATTCAAGTTCTGGTTCAGGAGCAGGCATCGTCCTAACAACTCCATCCAAGGAAAATTTCTATTACTCCTATAGACTTGAATATCATTGTACAAAGAACACTACTAAAGACGAGGCTTTGATTATAGGTCTTAATTTAGCAGTCGACAAAGGTGGCATGCACTTTAGGGTTATAGGAGATTCAGACTTAATAGTATCACAAGTTTTGTTAAACTTTGTCGCAAAGAATGAGAGATTGAAAAGGTACCGAGACTTTGCAAGATCTTTTGCAAAATCCTTTGAGGTAGTATCAATCGAAGCAATTCCCAGAGAAGAAAACTATGTAGCAGATGCCTTGCCTATCTCAGCATGCACTTTGTAACCTTGTGATGCCCCCCTCCAAAACTTGTGCAAAATGGAGGTCCTATTTAGACCATCATTCCTTGATAACTTGGAACATTGACAAGTCTTTGAAGATGATAGTCAAATCCTTAGATTCATGGAAAACAATAGAGAATTCACCAATTCACAAGTAAACTTCCTAGATGATTCCATGGACCTGGACGTAGTTAACTTGCAAAATAACACTCTGCCGAAAGGGTGCAGTCCTTTAGAACAACTCTTTGATAGAAACGATGTTTACAAAGGAAAAAACCCCAAAGAACAAACAGATGAAGCCTTATAATTCAACATCGACACCGAGATAAATCTAAGAATGGTCAAAATAGGGAAAGGTACCACAAAAAAGGAGAGGAATGAGATACTTGACCTCATAAGAGAGTTTAAAGATACCTTTGCTTGGAATTATGATGAATTAATTGCTTATAGGGGTGATGTTATCCAACATGCAATACCTTTGACAGACGGAGACAAGCCTTTTCGATAAAAGCTAAGACATGTTAAACCTAATTTGGCAAGCCAGATAGAGGTGGAACTCCAAAAGATGGTAGATGCCGATATCATAGCTCCCATTCGATATTCATCATGGATGTCCAATTTGGTAGTTGTCTGAAAGAAAAGCGGTGACATTCGCCTATGCATAGATTTCCAATACCTTAACCAACTATCTTTGAAAGACAATTACCCCCTCCCAAAAATGGAACACTTATTACAAAGGGTCACAGGGGCAGGCATGATTTCCATGCTGGATCGATTTTCTAGATACAATCAGGTGTTACTCAGGAGAGAAGATCAACTCAAAACAACATTTACCACACCATGGGGAACATTCATGTACTTAAGAATTCCTTTCGGCCTCATGAATGTAGGTTCAACCTTTCAAAGAGCAATGGACTTTTCCTTTAGAGATCTCATTCAAAAAATCATAGAAATTTACCAACATGATCTCACAGTCATGTCAAAGGAAAGAAAAGACCACATCTCACACCTCTGAGTTGTCCTTGAAATATGTAGAAAGTATGGTATCTCCTTGAACCCTAAGAAGTTTTTTTTTCTTGATAGATAAGGGAAATCTATTGGGACACATAGTCTCAGAATGAGGATTTTTTGTAGACCCAGAGAGGATCCAATCTATCAAGGATGTATGCCCCCCTAGCCAACAAAAAATCCCTACAATCATTCTTCGGAAAAATAAATTTTATTCGAATATTTGTCACGAACTTTGTTGAAATAATAAAACCCATGGCTGCATTACTTAAAAAGGACACTGCATTTAGGTGGGATGACAAGGCCATTCAATCTTTTGAAGATATAAAAGACGCCATTTCTCGAGCCCTAGTTCTAGTTAGTCCTGACTATTCATGAGATTTCATGATATTCTCTTTTGCTTCTTAAGATACTATCGCATGCATCTTATTGCAAAAATATGTTGATGACCATGAACATCCCATTGCGTTCAGGAGTAAAGTCCTTAGGGATTCGGAGCTGAATTATTTGATTACTGAAATGCAATCTTACGCCTTGGTGAAGTCCCTCAAGCATTTTAGAAACTATGTGGGCTATAATAAGATTAAGGCTTATGTCCCTTACCCAACAGTAAATGATGTTTTATCACAACAAGATTGTATGGGTACTAGGAGTAAGTGGGTTTCCAAGATCCAAGAATATGATTTGGAAATAAAACCCACCAATATTGTGAAGGGATAAGGGTTACCCCAAATGTTGACTGAGGGCAACCAAGAAGCTATACAAATGGGAGAGAGCGAACAAGCAAACGTGGTAGTAAGTGAGCTAGAACATGATGAATAGTATTCTGACATAATATACTACCTCAAGAATTTATCATGGCTAGACCATTTAATAGACTATAAAAGAAGAGCCCTGAGACTCAAAGCTATGAAGTATTGTTTAACTGAGAATGGTCTTGGTTGGAAGGACCCATACAAAATTCTCCTTAGATGTGTGAACCAAGAAGAAGCCAACAAACTCTTAAATGAACTAGACTATGAGCATTGTGACGGGAACTTCGATGCTCGTACTACCGCACACAAGATCTTAAGAGCTGGATATTATTGGCCAACATTGTTCATCGATACTCCCGATATGTCCGATCATGCCAACCTTGCCAATATTTTACTGGTAAACAAAAGCTCCTGGCACAATTTTTGATATCGATGGTGGTAGAAGCTCCTTTTCAACAGTGGGGATTAGACTTTATTGGTGAGTTTAAAGATAATTCAAGTAACGATTACCGATGGTTTTTTACCGCCACAGATTATTGTACCAGGTGGGTAGAATCTATTCCCACAAAGAAATCCACTTAGGAGATGGTTGTGAACTTCTTGGAAGAAAGAATCATAACAATATTTGGGGTCCCATCCAAAATTACCACTCACAATGCCAAAGCTTTCAGCTCCCTTGCATTAGCAGAATTTTGTTTCAGGTATGGCATCGTTCTGTCTCATTCGTCAAACTACTACCCACAAGGGAAAGACTTAGCAAAATCAAGCAATAAGAACCTCATGAATGTCATCAAGAAGACCGTGGGAGAAAAAAAAAGGTCATGGGACAGCAAAATCAAGTATGCCTTGTGGGAAGATCAAATAACAACAAAGATCTCAATAGGAAAAACCTCGTTTGAACTAGTGTATGAGTTGGAGGCTAAATTGCCTATGACTCTCCAAATCCCCATCGTTCGTTTTGTACAACAATACACCATCGAAGGAGAATAAATCTAAGGGTGAATTAATTAGTTAGTAGAGTTGGATGAATCGAGGAGGGTTTCCCTAAGTCAAATGGCGAAAAATCAAGAGAACGTTAAGAACACCTTTGATCACAAGGCAAAAGAAAGAGGTTTCATTGAAGGAGACCTAGTGTTGTTATGGGATAAAAGAAGGGAGAAACTTGGTATGCACAAGAAGTTGGATGGATTATGGACAAGTCCCTACAAAGTTATGAGTTAGGCATGATCAAACTCTTTTAACTTGACAACCTTGGAAGGAGAAGCTTTGAAGCTACCTATGAACGTTATACACATCAAGCGCTATTTCCTGCCAGCAACATGACATGTAAGTACAGGTAAGTTAGGTATGCATTTGCATTCATTGTATATACCATCTGCATATCATGCTAGAGTAGTATAGTTGTATTTTCATTTTCATTTGTATATATATGCTTGATTACTTTTATTCCATTGTATCATATACGAGCAAGGGGTGATATCACCACCCCAAAGATTACTGATTCTATTTGTTGAGATCTAGCAGATACTTTCCATGCCAAAGATGTTGAGGTTCTCATACGCTCTATGGTGAGCACATGTCCCCGAGTTGGAGCCAGACGTTATCCCCTATCCTAAGGAGATTATGTCTCGAGGCCCACAGGTCCTAGACACGGAGTACCGAGAGCTAGACGACTTGAGCTTGGCCCCGGAGGGCCCATCTTTTCTTCAGTGCATCCCATCTATCAATAACAACAACATCCATCTCGTCAGCTTGGTCCTGAAGTAACAATGGGTCTTTCTCCATGAGGTAATGAGTCCGGGTATCATGGTATGTGTCACTCTGATTTTCGAAACATTTGAATATGTTGCACTGAACTCTCCTTTATTTCATAACATTTGCTTGGAAATTGTGCTCTTTAACTTGTTCATACCTAGGGGGTGTGACAAAATTCCCTAGTAAGTTGGTTCCCTTTAGGATGAGTTGCCACTATGTGGGTCTATGAAATGCCATCATCCATTCCTTCCATACTTAAACATTTTTCACCATTATCCCTCTCATCTTCCCCTACCTTGGTTCGAGCATTTGGTTTGCCACACTAGGAAGGGTTGTACCTTGCCTTATGGGAAGAAGGGGCTAAAGGCTCAGAGGGTAAAAGTAGTTGGCAAGAGTTAAAAGCCAAAATAAAACCTTTGAGATGCTTTGCCCAGGGATTCCCGAGAAAGCCATAAAAGGCTTCTCGATAATAAAAGGGGACCCGTAAGATAAAATAAAACTCAAGGTCTAGTTGGTGGATGGGAGGTCTCGTCATGAGCCGACCTAATAGGTCCATGGGCATGTAGCGGTATGACACTACCATCTATCTGGTCAACAAACCAGGGTAGTGGCTCTTGGTGGCATAACCAAGAGAAAGGGGGTCTCACCATGATCGAACCTTCTCATTTCCATGAAGTGCTTGTGGGTAACGTGTTCACCACTAGTCACCACACCAGGACAAAGTCCCCCAACTATTCTCTTGAAAAGAAAAAGCAATAAGACAAATAATAAAAGGAATTGAATCGGCTAGGAAACAATGGAATCCATGATAAGGTGCAGTTCGCCCTCTACAGAGGAACCCACAGGCAAGACCTACATTTCCCCGTTATCACTGCACCTTTTTCCCAAACATTCCTCTTGCACCATTTCACACACTTACATGACCTAGATAGTGTAATGTTCCTGACTTGGTTATTCTAGGAAACGTTGCTAATGTATGTGTAGGATCAATGGTTTACAACATATAAATGATCATACAAATAATAAACGCGACAAAGGACTGCAAAGTTTGTATTATGATATCTCTGTGGATTACAAAATGGCTGAATGCGGCTGAATAAATTGACAATACTCGACTAGATAAATAGACAAAGGATCTTAGCCATAATACAAATAAGCAACTGCGGCTGAATAAAATAACGGCACTCGGCTAGATCAAAAGACAAAAGGATCTTAGCCGGAATACAAATAAGCAACTAAAAGATAATACCCAGAATATGGGAGGACTCTGGAATCAATGAAGAATGATGGAAGACCTGGATCATCTTCCCAGTGAATAGGGTGTGTCTTTCAACACCGAAATTAGCCTACTGGTGTCTTCCTCCTTGAATACACTGAACTATCTCTCCTGAGATGCGCCTCTTCTCCTCAATGACAAGTCATAATCTGTATAATGATCAATTAGGTCGCTCACCCTTCCTTTATAGCTTTCCAAAACCCTAAATCATGTTGAAACCTTAATTCAGTGTTGACTTCCAAAACCCTAAATCACAGTTGAAACCCTAATTCACTGTTGACTTCTATTTTTAGCTCATAATGACTTCAAAGCGCTTTTAACCATTTTAACACCTGTGACTGGAGTGACCTCTTGTAACCCTGTTTACCCCTCTTTGGCCCTGGCTATAGTCTAACGGGGTAGTTTAGACCATTAAGCCTCCTCTCTGGAGCTCCTATTTGGAAAGGGACATTACAGTCCTCCATTCCTGAAATTGCTTGTCCTCAGGCAATACTAGTCCAGGGTGCTACAACACCTGCTCGCTCTCCTAAGTAGCGTCCTCTATTGGAAGCCCTCTCCATCTGATCAAACACTCTTTGATGACCCTGCTCCTCAATTTTCGCTCCCGAAACTCCAAAACCTCCTCTGGAAATAACTCCAACTGTCCATCCTCATCCAATGGGGGAAGCTCCTCTGATGTGCTAATGAATTGTCCCACTGCCTTTTTTAGGCAAGACATGTGGAACACGTTATGAATCTTGCTCCCCTCTGGAAGCTCTAGCTTGTAAGCAACCTCACCTACTCAGTTCATGATCCTGTAAAGACCATAAAATCTGGGCTTGAGCTTCTCGGCCCCACTCTTCTTCAGAGATGATTGTCTATAGGGTTGGAGTCTCAAGAAAACCAAATCTCCAACCTCAAAGTTGCGCTCTATCTTGTGCCTGTCTGCACTTATCTTCTGTCGGTTATGCGTCATCTGTAGGTTCTCTTTCAACAACTTGAGAATCTCTTGACTCTCTATGATTCAATCCTTGGCCTTGGGAGATCTACTCTCCCCAAAGACCAAGTCTACCAAAGTGGGAGCATCATATCCGTACAATGGTCAGAAGGGTGTCATACTAATGGACATGTGGAAGGTGGTGTTGTAGCAATGTTCTCCTAAATGTAACCACTTTACCCACGTTCTTTGTTGTCCTCCTACATAGTTCCTCAAATACCCTTCAACCCACTTGTTGACAATCTCGGTCT
>ML789253.1:141180-156483 GCA_009831015.1 Picea engelmannii
GGGGTTCTGATTCGGCAGAAGACCAGAAAAATGCGATTGAGGTAGTGGGTATGTGACATCATCCAATTAGGGCTTGGCATTTATAAGGACCGTTTGGTGCTAGTTGGCACATGTGGCAGCCTTTGAGGCCCCTGGAGGCCTAGCGTTTTGCATTTGAGGCCTAACATTCCATGCTGGGGGTCTAACATTACCCTAGAAGGCAATAACGCCATCCCTAAAGTGAAATTAGGGTTTTAATTATTGATTTTATGTAAAAATCGGATTTTTGATTAAATTGGACATGTCGGCCTTTTATGACCTAAAAAATAATTAAAGGTCATTGATATTGTATAAATAAGAGAGAAAACTCTCATATTTTTTCATCATTGACTCATCACACAAGAGATGGTCTTAAATTTGGCCTTCTTTAAGGTTCATTGGTTGAAATTTAGTGGTGCACACTTCTTGGAGGAGTACTTTCTTAGTGTACTTTAGCAAATTTTCTTGTGGAGGATCTTCAACTAGGGTTTTTGCTTGATTATTCTTGGTGAAGTAAGTGGAAAATCTACATTGATTTATTGTGAATGAATGCTTATGGTTAATTTTGCTTGTTTCATGTCTAAGATTATGAAATTGCTTGCTTGAAACCCTAGGAGAAAGACATATGTTACTATCTTTTTCTCTATAGTCTTCCATGTGTTAAATTTTCTTGAAAGGAACCTATCTTGAAGTAGATACTAGAGCCCTACCATTGTATCACTCTAGTAACCCTACTTCTATGCCCAATTGCATGTTTTATTACAATTTGTTAAAGGAAAGGAGAAATCGCTAGGGTCTAACCTTTGTTACTTTCTAGTAATTATCTCTTGGAGATGGATTTTTGAGGCCTTGGGATACCCACACCTTTCTTATCCTCTCCATCCCATTGACATATCATTATCATTGCCATTTATCCTCTAATATTTGATGTTTCCATTAGTGACTCCATTTACCCTAGAAAGGCACTAATCCACCACTTGCAAGTGTTAATTGATCAAACAAACACTCGCACTTTTATCCTTGAAGCTTTTACTAACATTTGCTAACCCTAAACTAGACTAACTCCCAAACTAAATTGTTCTTGTAGCAAAACATTTATACAACCATACAAACATACATTGATTCGATACATTTCCCTACATAACTTGCACTTAACTCATTCAAAACTCAATTGTAATAATTTCTAGTCAATTTGTTAGGTAAGTGCTAACTTTGTATGGCGTTTTCTTGCACTTTTGACCATTAGAATTTGTTGTTGTTGCAAAAGATTGCTACAACCATCTAACTGCAGAAAATTCTCTGCAAAGGTGATGTTAAAAGCTAGCTAAACATTGCCAACTTTGCTTGTGACAATTTATTATCAATTTGCCTAGTCAAAGTTACCTTTTCTTGTCCTTTTCAAGCAATTTCAAGCCATAATTCTTGTGGTTGTTAAAAAATATTAATTGTTATTATAAATTGTTGCATTGTTGCAAATTCATATCAGCTAGCTTACTTTTTGAAGGTTTATTGTCTTATGAAGCACTAACAATCATTTTGGTAATTGGAAAGTGCCCCTTTTTGCCTTGTTGTCTTGTTCTCGGCAGGTACACAATATTATCCATTTGCTTCATATTTACAAGACATAAAGAAACCTTGATTTGAGTGATCTATGAGAAGGGAAGGATTTCGTTATGATTACTTTCCTTAGCCTTCTCAAACCCCCCAGGTCATTAAGGACGTCTCCCCTGGGGTAGTCTTGGCATACTCCTAAATAGAAAGGGATCTCCTATCAAGGTGACAGTGATAGTTTATTCCCAGTTACGCCAGTTATGTACCCACTTACCTTGGGCTTTTGGGCAAGTACAAATTGTGCGATAACAGGTCCAAATTAGAGTTAGCAAAAAGATTTTAAGATAAAGTAGAGTTAGTATCATATACTATAGACTTATTATAATTTGGAAATAATAGATTTAAAAGGTTCATTAGCATTAAAAAACATTAGATCTAAAGGATTTATTGGAATTCCAAAAAGTATTAGATTTAAAATATTTATCAAATTACGAAGATGTATTCGAGAACAAAGAAAAATCAAAATTATTAAGGGTTTGATTGAGTTAGCTCTCAAGAAATTGCATATTGACACTAGATTCAATATGCAATCTGGTTGGTCCCCGAGATATAGAGAAGTTGGTAAGGGAGTGCGTTGTTAAGGCACTTCGTAAGTGAAAGTCATCGGTTCGAAACCCCTGGAGACACCTAAAGTCCATCTATGTTAAGGATTGATGCGTTCCAGGCCGGGTGCGATCCCTAGGTGATTTTGACGGCCTAGATTCCCCTGGGTCGTGGCATCTTAGCCACAGGCCAGTCCCGTAGGTCAAGGATAGTATAGCCAACAAAAAAAAAAATGTAATCTAGCTAACGATTTGACGTTGGAATTCATAGGTGAAATAAGTTTAGAGTTCAAAGGAGAGAAGTTTGATTGTCTGGTTGGGACACCAAAGGAATTAATAGGTAAAATAGAATTCAAAGGAGAGAATTTCGATTGGTTGGTCAACACATCAGACTTAGAGGTTAAAGATTGATATGTCGAGGAATTTGACGTCAACATTGTAGCTATGCGAATGGGCTCACAATATGAAGAAGGAAAGTTAGAAACCTATAAGTTAGATGAAGAGGTTAGTTATGTGATGGTGAAGGTGCACATGTAGAAATAGTTTTGATCTCCAAGGCTAGCTCAGATGAAACCTTGGTGTGTAAAAATGTGGAAGGTGTCTTGGAGGAAATCGAAGGGTTGAGATGAGAGATGGAAGAATGTGCAAAGGTACTCGTAGTTTGGTAACAAGAGGGGAAAGGAAACCACACATGATTTTTTGGGGGGGATGACGAAGTTGCAGGACATGATTGAGAGGAGAGATTTATCAAAGGATTTGATTTGGAAGAAGAGGAAGAAGGGACAACGATATGAATGGTTGAGGAGGTAAGAAAATATTCAGGGATAAAGTGGTGAGAGGTCGATCTGGGAGATCATTGAGGGTGGGGGGAATGTTGCTTATTAATTAAATTATTAATTTTGTGAATTTGTTTGGAAGAATTTGATTAGAAAATATTAGAAGTTGCACTATATGACCTTCAATCAATAATAGACCAAATATCGAAACAACTAAAGGACGAGATTTTCATATGGAACTTAAAAAATTTATAAGATAAGTGGATGAGATATGACTTCGCACAGTGAATTTCTGCACGAAGAATAACATTGTTGACCTTGGTAAAAATGTAGTTGAGATCAGGCCTTCGATGATGTTGATGAATGTGTGTAAAAGGAAGAAGGATAAGAGAATCTCAACATCTATTTAAGAAGGTAAGATCATCAATTCTTTTCCTTGTTTTAATTCTCCGATTTTCAAAAATATAGCTCTCCTTGAGACATTCCTCGCCATAGACGTTAAGAAGACAAGTGTGAAGGTTTTCATAGTTAGTCATAATGTTGCTTGAACTTTCTAGATATAAATCGTGTAAAATAATATGATGTGATAAACTATGTATTTATCATATCTCAAGATGATATTACCAAGATCTTAACCAACGTGAGGTTTATATGTAGTTAATTATTGCCAAATAAAAACACGACACATAATAGTCTTTGACTTCCTTAGATCCAACTCAATGATTATCGTGGACCCAATTTCTTGAAACTTTGTTGGTTTTTGTATTCTAACTCATCGACACATATTTTTTTTAAAAGGCCCATTTTAGATCCTAAATTTATTGTAATGATCACTTATATGCCAACCCCACACATGCTAGCCATTACTCATGGCTAGCAATTTGAAGCTCATTGCGGTTTAACGCAAGATTCAAGTGGAATAATGGCATGTATGCAAGTGGTTTTTCCAATGATAGCTCACGGCAGCGGTTAGTTATGGGCCAACTCACCTTTTAGGTAAGAATTCCTAATCATATCTCGCTAGCACTTCATATTTTTTGTTTGGTGCATTAGGTTCTGGTGGTTTTCTCTTCGCTCTAGTGCTTTATTTAGGAAATTTGTTTAGGTGCTCTATTGTGGTGCTTTGTTCAGGAAATTTGTTTAGGTGTTATGTTCTATTGTTAGGTGTTTGGGGTCTTGGGTACCTTTTGGGTTGTCTTTTGTTGGAGGTTTTATCTTTTGTATGGGCTCTTTTCGAGTTTGAATTCACAAGTTGGTTGTCCTTGATCACCTTTATCTATATCCCCTGGTGTAGTTTTCTTCTTGGGTTGGCATATTTCTCTAGTTTGTTGCATTTGTTTCTAGGGAAAGTCTAGGTTTGCCCTTTGGAATTGCTCATTTGGATATCTTTTAATCTTCTTCTAGCAGGGAAACAAAGGAAGTTTATGAATATGGACTACAATAAATTTTAAGAGTTACACATGGTGCTTCGTAGACATGAGGAATTCATAAATACTAATAGAACATCAATTTTCTCGATGACCACCAAGATTCACGAGAGTGAACATCAATATATATCCCATAATGATTTGGTTATGGACATTTTTTGTTTGGAAAAGGAGACGAATTCCAGTTCTGGAAGATTAATGTTTCACGTTAAGGAATACGGTTTGCAATCTTAGTAAAGGCACACACTCAATTGCCTACAATTTCATAATGTCAATAAATTTAGCCCTTAAAGATCTGAAAGAAGAAGAAATTGTACATCGAATGATGGATGATATGGACTTGGGTATCTATGAATCTCATCCCACCAACATTGGACAAATGAAGCCCTTAAATACATGTTTTATGCAATACATATAATCCATCCAAAACTATACTTTTTTTTCTTGGTGTAATTGTAAACTTCACTCACTTGTGGCTACATATTGACCTAATTGCTTTAACTTGTTGGTGGAGAGGCATCTTTATGTAAATTGAAAAAACAAATCTATTTTCTCTTTGGCCTTCCATATTTGTATTTGTCTTGTTAATTGATTTGAGTTTAGTTGATATTTAAACAATGTCAATTGCATTGTTTAGATTGGACAAAAGCATCGGTTCCCTCTCTTGGTCTTAATTATTTGATTTATATCTCCTCTTCACCCATCCACCCTTTAAAGGCACATTCAAGCAAGGACTCCTTAGACATGTGTGTTTTTATTTCAATAACACACTCCTCAAAGGGCGTGGTTGGTTCTTTTGTCGAAGGGACATGCTTAAATGCCTATCTATCTTTCCCTTTAGGATTCGTCACCTAATACTTTGATCTGTAAATACAATGGGTTTTGATTATCATCTAAAATTATAATGAAATTACCTACTTTTTAACATGATCCCTAGTTTAGATAACATACCTTGTGAGTCCTTTCAATTCATATAATAAGAATTATAAATATTTTTTCTCGAGGTAATATCTCATCCCACCCTCACATACTTGAGAGAATAATGGGGGCATTGGTACCAAGCAACCCTAAAAAATCACTCCTTCTTCCCCAAAATATCAAGATGGAAGGTAAATTGGTCACCAGTTGCTTCCAAAAAAGCAGTTGGTAAACCCAATGGACCCGATGGGAATTGATCTTAAGACCTCTATGGAATTTGCTCAAGACAATCTACCAATCATGCTAACCCCTAAGACTGTAATAATTACAAATCTTATTATCACAACTTCATATCCATCTTTTGGATTTATAATCGACATTAATACCCCCTCCCTACTTCCAAGCTTCTTTTAGGTATGGTCATAAAATAGGCTCGGGTGAGGGGAGGGATGGAGGCCAAAGAGAAATCGGTATGCTACTCTAAGAATTTAGTGCACTTTTGTCTTAGAGAAAACTTTAGAGGTTTTGGCAAAAGTGGGTAGCCATGGTCTCCCATCAATCCACACAATATCTATCAAGGACTCTAATGGTGATAATACAAAGTGCAGTCCACCTGAAGGAGGATCAACACTTGGTGTCAAAGGTAATTTTGTCAATGGGGAGGACATTGATGGTAATGGTAATGATCACCAAGAACCAAACCATGTAGCACAAGGTGAGATCTCTAGTAAGGCATTCGTAAAAAGATATAACACTTAACCCTCATAACAAGCTTCAAACAACCAAGATTACAATTCAGTAATAGATGAGAACTTGTGGGATCAGGTTTTATTGGTAAGGGTCTGGATCTTAAAAACCTAATTGGTAAAGAAAAGGATAGTCATCCATTGTCTCGAGACATCCAAGGAACAAAAGGTCAAAATGGTGAGGAAGGTGGTGAAATAAAAAAAGATGAGGGTAAGAATGGCATTAAGAGGAGATATAAGAGTGGAACAAGTGATGGAATATTCTGGGAAAGCGTCGATCGATAAAGTCCATGGCTATCTGATCTTTGAATGCTATCTAGACGAAGACCACTCTTATGGTTTTTTCACCTTTTAACCAATGGTTAGATTGGTTTTCTCTTTCCTTTCGAAGAAGACTCAAAATCAATATTAGGGGGTCAAAGGTTATGAGGGTTGACATTTTTAACATTGAAAACCTAGACAATGTGTTTTGATCCTCAAACAAAGGTTTCAAGTAAAATATAGATAGGAGTCAAACCATTAGGTTTTCGCATTGAGTTGTGGTCCGACAAAATTCTAAAAAAAGTAGGAGACAATTTGGGAAAAACTTTACATATTGATGTATCTTTAAAGTTTGATGTCTATAGGACAATGGCTCTAATTTTAGTCCACATAGACATTATTGAGGGCTTGTCTAACGATGCATAAATTATGGTTGGTGATGTTGTTCATACACAAATTATGGATTACAACAAAATACCTTTTAGGTGTGCTCGATGTCATGTATATGGAAATATAGTGGAAGATTGATCTATACCCTTCACAAGGAATGTGTGGAGGAAAAAAACAATGTTTTAGGGGTTTCATCTCATGAAATTGATATAGACAAACCTCAACATGCCTTATCAAAAGTTTTGGACTCTGTGTTAGTTTCATCATAGAAGGGTATTTCAAATAAAGTAGAAGAAGTAGAGGTGGCGAAAGCAAAAATTTCCAAGGAAGGTATGGATGTCTTGGCTAGAAAGACTAAAAACAAGTCTTCTAATGTTAACTCGTAAATCCTCTTTTAGAAAAACATAAGTTCAAGACAGAGGATAAAGAAGCTTGGGCTTCCCTTCTAGAAATAGCAAAGAGTCCTAGGGGAAATCATAGGGTTAAGGACATTTCTCGGGATTCAAATCTAAGTCAAAGGAACTATGTCCTTGTCTAAGGGAAGGATAATTTTAATCCTCCCTCTCAATTTGGTAGTTCATGATGTGATCTTTCACAAGATGTAAATTTTTCCTCAAGAGATTTCGGCTCAAGGGAAGTTTTGGAACCCAAAAGTGATTATGGATATCATTTAAGGTCTAGAAGATTGTGGGAGAAAAAGGTATTAAGGCGTGGCTAAGTCTTGAACTTGTTAGGGATTCTTCTCCTTCCTTGAATGGTATGAAATCTCCCTTACTCCATGCTCAAGAAAAAGCGTTGAAAGAGATTCAATAGGGGACATGGAAGAGTCTATCAAAGGGGTGCTTGGAGTGAGACACGACCCTTTCTGAGTTTCCAAAAGATTAGTTTATCTTTAAATATTAGAGGTTTTGGTAGTCCCTTCAAAATATTTGCATAGGCTCACTTGGTGGAGTTACACAAACCTAATGTGATTCTAGTTCAAGAAACTATGGAGGAACGAATAAGGTTACAGGGGGTCCAGGAAAGCTTCTTAAAGATTGAGATTTTATGGCCTTAGATAATTTATGAAATTTAGGGGGAATTCTTAATGGCTAGAATAAATCAATACCCTTAATTGTTTTGCTCTTTATTAAGATATTTGGACAATTTTTTTTTCCTAAGAAAAAAATCATTATGTTTGATATTTACACAGGGAAATCAAAATATACATCAGTGAGCCTCGTAGCTCCTTTACAAAGTCTAAAAATGTCCTCAAACCTACTCTATGGCTACATATTATATTCTTCCATGTATCAAAACATTTATAGCCAAACTTGTCCACAAAATAACATTAAGCATTGTTAGGCCACGAGTGGGCATAAATCATAACTCCACAAGATGAGTATTCCATTAGCTTGAAGCTTAGTAAATATACGAATTGTAATTGTCGGTCTTCTCCAACGTATGACTCTTCTTATCACATATGATGCTTCATGTGCACATTACTGTTACAAAAACCACAATCCCAAGGATTACATATCCAACATTCCCTTCTTAATCCAAAGGGCTGTGTGTGTGTCCAAGCATCATTCTGAACTTCTCAATTTTTTCTCTTCCAAGCACTTTGGTGAAGATGTCTTCAATTTTCTCATTTGTGGAACAATGTCTCAAGTGAATAGTCTTGGCCTCTACATTATATCAAATCGGGTGATACTTTGTGTTGATGTGCTTTGTTTGATCATGGAATCTAGGATTCTTGGCCAACTTGATTGCAAAAGTATTTTCAACTAGAAGAGGAGTAGAATTTATTTGTTTCTCCTACAAATCTTCAAGTATTTTCCTGAGCCACACAATCTCCTTTATCGCTTCTACAACTGCCACATATTCTTCCTCTATTGTGGAATCTATTGGAACTGATTGTTTGTGTGATCTCCAAGAAACAGTTGTTGATCCAATATTCATGAGATAACATGAAGTTGATACTCCATTTCCCTTATCCCCATCAAAATATGAATCATAATATGCGATCAAATTAAAGTCATCCACTTTAGAGTACATGAGTCCAAAATTTTGAGTTTGTTTCAATTATTTCATAACTATTTTTGTAGCAAACCAATGTCCTTCACAAGGCTTTTGCATGAACCTGGAAAGAATCCCAACAACAAATGAAATGTTCGGTCTGGTGGTAGTAAGCTAGATAAGACTTCCCACGAACTGTCTATATTTGGTTTCATCCTCAAATTCATTCCATTATTTTGATGTGAGTTTCAAATTATGTTCCATTGGAGTAGAAACAAGATTGCACTCAGCTATGCCAAAATTGTTCAAAAGTTCTCCAATGTACTTCTCCCGAGAGATGAATATGTACCTCAGATTTTGAATCACCTCAATGCCAAAATAGTAGTGAAGATGTCCCAAATCTATCATTTTGAAACCTTTCTTCAACTCTTTCTTTATGGATGCAATGTAGCTCTCATTGTTCCATGTTATCAACAAATCATCTAGATATACTACAAGATATACAATTGTTTTTCCAACTTTTTTGACGAAGAAAGTTGCATCATCAAGATTGAAATGCTTAAAATTTAATTATAGAATATGCTCGGTTAAGTTTTCATACCATGCTTGTTCTAAGCCATATAAGGATTTGCTGAGCTTGCATACCTTATGTTATTTTCCCTTCACAACAAATCCTTCTGGTTGAGACATGAACACATTCTCTTTCAATTCTCAATTGAAGAAAGTAGTCTTTAGATCCATTTGATGAATTTTCCATTCATTTTGTGCCGCCATGGAAAATAGAGTGTGGATGGTAGCCCATTTTTCTGTGGGGGAAAAATTCTCCTTGTAATCAATACCTTCTTTCTATGCAAATCCTTTTGCCATGAGCCTTACTTTGTGCTTGTCAAGTGAAAAATATGATATATACTTGTTTTTGAATACCCGCTTGTAGGCGATTGGTTTGGTTCCAAATGGAGGATCTACCAACTTCCAAGTCCCATTCTCGATGAGAGCATCATATTCCTTCTGCATAATTTCTTTCCATTCATCATGAGAATTGGTTTCTTTAAAGGAAGTCGGTTCATGTTTAGTAGATAAATTCAACTCACAATCATATGAAACATCCATGTCATCCACATCACCCGAGTTTGAATTATCTACATTACCTCCATCTTGTCTTGAGGACATTATGGTTCTTGTCTTTCCAACCTCATCGGGATGATTACTTCTAGTGTTTTAATGAGCCATTTTGGTGGTCCTTTTTTAGATGCTCTTGGTTGCTCAACTAATTGAGATGGTGCTAAGTTCTCATCAAGCCTCAACTTTTCAATCTTCTCGATCACATCATCCAACTGGACTTCAGGTCTTGATGAAGTGGCCTGAACTTTTTCATGTGGGGAAGATGGTGCTTCAAAAGGAGATTCCATAGATTGAACCAAGATAGGGATCCCCCCTTCAAGATGTGGAATCTCATCATCAAATTCATGATATGTATTTACACGAGTGAATCTGTCCAGATGATCAAGATGCCTCTCAACAATTTCGTCTTTCTTGGAGGATTCAAGAAAGATCACATCTCTGGAAAGGATGAATTTCTTGTTTGTCTCATCATAAAGACGACACCCCTTGGCGGTATTTGAGTACCCCAAAAATATGCACTTCTAACTCCTTCCATCAATCTTGCTTCTTTGCTCCTTAGGAACCAAGGCATAACAAGTGGAACCAAAGACCTTGAGATGCCTCACTGAAGGAATGTGGCCATACCACGTTTCATATAGAGTCTTGTTTTTAAGAGCATGAGTTGTACACCTATTTTTGACATAAACTGAACATAGAATTGCATCAGCCCAAAACATCAATTTAACATTCTTGAAAAACATCATGGAACAAACTGTATTTAGGAGTGTCTTGCTCATTCGTTCAACTACATTGTTTTGATGGAGATTGTATGGAACTATGGTTTGATGTTTGATCCCATGTTGGCGAAGGTAGCTTTTAAATTTATTCAATGTATATTCTCTTCCATTATCAGTGTAAAGAGAGACAATATGAGACTAAGCTTTATTTTGAATCCATACATGAAAATTTTTAAATGTTTCAAAAGCTTGTAATTTATCTTCCAGCAAGTACACCCAACACATCCTGGTGTAATCATCAACAAAAGACATGATATATTTATTTCCATTTGTAGAAGGAACATGCATAGGGACGCACAAATTAGAATGAATTAGTTCAAGTTTTCTACATGCTTTGGAAGTAGAATCATGGAATGGTTGTTTTCTATGCTTTCCAAGGATACAAGCATCACATTGTTTTAGTTTTCTAGGACTAGTAAGCAAACCAAAAACACCATTATTTATCAATATATAGAGGCTGTCATAATTGATACAACCAAATCTAGCATGCCACAAAAGACTAGATGGCATGATACTCGAGTCATGATGAGAGAGGCATGCAACATCGTGTGTATGGGAAGCTGTTCCATTCAACTTCACCAGTCTTCCATCTTCCATTCCGGTCATAACAATAATGTTATCATAATCCTTTTGTATTTCAACTTTGTCATTGATCATATGAACACAGTGGCCTTACTATATGATGTTCACAAGGGACAACAAGTTTCTTTGCATCTCAGGAAGACATAGTACATTATGCAGAAGAAAATATGGGAATCGAGGAAACTTGAGTCTGATGGTGCCCATTCCCAAGGGTTTGAGGCTGGACTTGTCTGCAAAATAGACTATGCCATCTACATTGTCATTGAAATCTTCAAAAATCTATCTTCGAAATGTCATGTGAGAGGCTACGCCTATGTCAAGAAGCCATGCATAACTTTGCATTTGATCTCACAAACTTCTTATAGTATTAGCTAAGACTTGTTATTGAATTGTTTCAATTTTCCTTCCTTCCCCATTGTTGGGATCTGCGAATGGTTCTTTGATGTTAATTGATTCCTCCATACTTCCCTCTTTGTTTATTTTAAGTGCTAGAGATTTGGGAAGCATACATGCACCTTTCAAAATGGCCAATTCAACCTTTGGGGTTGTATTAAGAGCTAGTATCTAAAACAATTAATATTTGGTTCCAAAACATGTTTCAACAAACATATTCTCCTCCAAGTAGCATCTTTTATGAGGTATCTTTATTGAAAATATGTGCCATTTCAATTTGTTATGCCTCACATAAATTGGGCACTCAACTACTTGTCCACTTCTTGTTTGAAGCTAAGCAAATAAGCAATCTTGGGTTCTACTTTCTCTGTATGAGATCAAAATGTCCCAAAAGCATCAACAAAATATTCAAATGGGGTTTCTCTCTATTTTCTTTTTTTCATAGTGATTTTTACTATTTTGGGTGCTTATACCAGGCATTGCATACTTACAAATATTTTGAAATGTGAATCTTCCTTTACTCTTGCCCCTTGCCTGAAATACTTTGTTCAAAAGACTTTGTCGACCTTCATTAATGAAAATTTGATGCACTAAAGTTCACACATGGTCCACATCATCTTCTATGCATTAACTCTTCTCCATCCTTGGCCAAAATTTCCATTATTTTTTCCTTTTGACCTTTGCCTAAGTTCCTTTCCCAAGATCCCTTTGCTTGAAGATTCTAGCAAGACGCCTCTTCCAAATATATGTATTAATGGGTACCTCCTAACTAGGCGCCAATACATATCCATTTTATGGGCACCTTCGTTTCTTAACACTTACTAAAAATTCCATCTTGGTTCATTCTTGTCTAATTCCCAAAGTCTTTTTCCCCTATGAATTTGCTTATGTTATATGTTTCTTTTTCTAGGAACATAATGGTAGGCACTAATATATCTCTAATGCTTAAAACCTTTTAGGTTGCATCTATTCAAATAAACACTAACCCAAAATTCTTGCTCAAATCTTGGCATTTTTAACCTCAACCCTTCATCTTAACCACATGTGTCCAAGCCTTCTTGGACCTTGCTAATTTTGTAAAAAGCGCAAAACTCTTTGATGAGCTATAGTGGACTTGATCTCACAAACTCATTATCTCGACTATGCCTACACATTTGTTTAAGCTTGTATGTTCAACACTGAGATTCATGTGCTCTCACACCCCAAGAATAGATCAATAACGTATCACCATGATTTTCTTCTCTATTTGGATCGATTTAAACATGCAATGGAAATGTTATCACATGCAACTTCAAGAACAAAAAGTGTTGCTCTTTCCATGTTTTCTAAAATGAATTTCTATTGTCTTTCACATCTCGACCCATTGTTGCTCTTTCATTGTTTTCTAAAACCTAACCTTGCTCTAATACCATTCTATAATGCACTTGTTACCCTTCCCTATACACGAGGTGTAGATCTATTGTTTTTCCACTAGTGGAATCTTGGAATTCTTTTCACATGATTAGAACACTCTCTCGAAGAGATGATAGATAACTTACCCATAAGTTGTGGTTCCATAATTAACTAGATCCCCCATAAAAACCATGCATCTCCAAATGTGACTTATACCTACCAAGTAAACAATGAGGGTGTGTGTGTGTGTGGGGGGGGGGGGCATTAATAGAGAATATATATATATATATATATATATATAAGACATGCACATAAACACTCATCGACATATAATTAGGATTTTAACATATGGAATGGTCAATAATCTATTCATTAGCAATTTGTTAAAACACATGAAATTCACAAATAAATGATTAAAACAATTACAATAAAGTAAATAATAATGGCATTGTAAGATAAAAAATATTTATCTTTCCGACTACAAACTACAACATTAATTACTTTGAAGTTTTTACCACCTACCCATAAACCTTATTATTATTATTATTTAAATTTCACATAGTCATTTATTTAACGGAGCTCAAAACTTGGGCATTGCATATCACAACTATAATTAATTTCACTAATTTAACAAAGTTATACTTAACAATATCTTAGTGGGAAAATAACAATATATTAGTGGAAAAAGTGGATGTTAGGCCTTGGCTATATTTGGAAGCAACATTACCTTAGTGTTGATGTCTTTCTTAGCATTTCTTGAATATGTAAGTGCTTGGGTTAGTAAGTGTGGGGGGATCATCGTGGATCTTAGAGGGACATTTAGAACTTATTTTGCTTGGGGACTTGGTATTCTTTCCAACATGGTCAAAGCCTACGCTATGTGGCAATGACTTGAAGTAGCTAACTGAATGGGTATGCAATCTCTTACTGTCATAAGATATTCAAAATTATTATCAGTCATGTGGTACATAATTTAGAGTAGGGTGATGATCCTTTAGCTTCCATTCTGGATAGGAGTAGACAAGAAGCAAATTCCTTTATCTATGTATCATATTATCATGTATTGCGTGATCTCAATAATGAGGTAGATGATTGGGCCAATTATGGAGTGCAGCTAAAAGTTGGGGATTAGTGATCAATGGAACTTTAGAACAACAATCCATCCCCTAAACTTATAAAGTAAGTGACATGTTGCAAGGTTTTAAATGGGCGCAAGGCAAGTCACATGGCGAAATTCGTGGTAAACATAAGTTGGCACATGGCGCACCAACCATTATTCATCGTTGATATGATTCATAACATGAAGAGATGGGAGCCCGACTGTTGCATGCTCTAGTCTTTAATTTCATATGGTTATCTTTTTTTTGGTGCTTGCTTTTTAGGCTTATTATGGGATAATGGTTTCTACTTGTATCTGGTTCTTTTGCGTGTTCTTCAATTTTGTTTTAGTGTCCTGAGGATTTGTTTTCTATTTCAAAGTTTGATAGGGGTAAGATAACTTCTATGGGAGACTACCCCCTGGTGAAATTCTCACTCATAGAGCCTTTGGTGCTCCTTAGCTAGTTTAGCGAGGGAATTTCACGGCATTATCTGGTTCGAGGTCACTCAAGATTAGAGGCATTTTTGATGGAGGGCGTTATAGGGAGGTTTGGTCAATGGAGGCAATGGACAATCCTTTTCTGTTGATGATTTTGGTCCAAGAGATCTGTTGGGATCTTCAAAGTCATGAGGAACATGTGCATTGTGATCGATCCTCTATCTTCAATCTAGTTTCCGAGTTATATGAATGAAAACAATAGATTTCAACACATGTTGTTGGAATAATGGGTTCTTTGCTAAATTTGAAGAAGAAAATAGCAATGGTCAAGGCATAGTGCAATCTTTTTCACAACTTGGCTCTGAAGTCGCATAAAGGGGACCAATCCATAGTGTCAACTCATAGGATGACAATGTGCTCGTCCAAAGGAGAAATGAAGGGGAAAAATGGTGAATCAATTTGATTGAGAGATCACAATAGTTGAGCATGAAATTTAACCTACAAGGATAGGTCTAGAGGATGCTACCATTTGCTATGCAATATGTTAGTTTTAATGTATTTTTGCAAATTAGAGTTTTAGGCATCTATTATAGGGTATATGGTACTAAGGAAATATGAGCTATTTTGTTTAGAGATCGGGTCATTTTGTATTGCAAGATTGTAGTAGGTTTGGTTAAAGATTGTAATATGAACACTACAATGATGTAACAACAATTGCAATTTTTTATGTAGTTTTTATATAATATAAATCGCCCAATTATACATGTATGTGTGTGTGTGTGTGAGTGTGTGTGTGTGTGTGTGTGTGTGTGTG
>ML789253.1:156544-195067 GCA_009831015.1 Picea engelmannii
GAGAGAATGCACTTTATTTCATATATGATCATTTGCATTTTATTCCATACAGGTAGAATCTTGTAGAGGATCATTTGTAATTTTACCAAATGAACTAGATCACACTTTTTTTTTTTACACTTTGGCTTTAGAAGTTCTATAAATTTGATGCTAACATATTTTTAATGGTAAGATAATATATAATGGAATGGTAATGATAAATTTACCTAGATAAAATTCATGTGTCTCACTAAATCTTGGTTATAAAGTCTTGTATCGAGTATCATGGTACACTTATATCGTAGATGTTTTGAAGTTCATATTTGACTTTTAGCTTGTGGTTGATTGCTACAGACCTTCCAATTAATTACACTTCTCTCCCAAGTTGATACTATGGTGGTTGTATGGCAATGTGCAATATAACTACCAAATTTGATTATGGATCATCCATTTATATTTTTGAACATGATATGATTTTTAAATTTGTTTGAATTTTATTAGGGTAGATTTATCTTAATCATAGATTTATTAAGTATTGAGAAGAGTCTAATTTTTGAAAGTGCAAATCTTTTTTCGAATTCAAAAGATCATGTAAAAATTTGTGCTTCGAGAGATTTTATCCTTTTTAAGGTGTGATAGATCCATATTTAAAATGGATTTGGACTAACTTTATGAAGTTGTATTTCAAATGAGAGTGAAGGTGGGAGTGAAGACAATATTAGGGAAAACTTAATATTCCGACCCCACCCTCACATTATTCTAGTAAGGTAGGGGGGGAGATATTAAAGAAAACTTATGCCACTTCAATGTTATGTTTTTTTTACATATCTCTTCCATACTATATTGTAAAAAATACCCTTCACATCATTATAATTTTATATATACATGTATAAATACTAACATATTAAATCGATTTCACTTTTTTTTAATATGTTTTTCAAATATTTTTCAATAATTGCACAGTAACTTAAATTTATAATTACATATAACATATATTATTAAGTAACAAAGAGCTAGTCTTTCTTTAGTCTACAACGTTATATAAAGGATGCATGGCTATTATAATCAGGTCAATATGGGACTTAGTCATAGTAATCATTTCTCTATTTCAACAATAATAGGAATAAAAGAAAGAGTTACATAAAATGTATGTGCGTTTAAATAGTTCGCGACAATCAAATAATAAAATCATATGATTGTTAAGGTTGAAATTAAGAATATGTGTAAGCAATTTCACTATGGATATGAAGATTTCATCTCAAAAAATACAATTTCTTATTAGCATTGAATAGTTAATGTGTAAAATGACTTGGAAGTTAAAGCATCACCATTGTCGTTAACCATCAATATTGTTGAAGTACCCATTGAAGTACCCAATGAGCAACAATTTTGTGTAGGAGTACAACTCCAATCATGACAACAATAAAAATTTGTTGGATTGAAACAAGTGTATATGATTCTGGTGAATTTGTATTATCAAGTTAAGGTTATTGTTGAAAACCAAACAAAATACCTTAAGTAGTGGAATTAGAGTAAATGAACAACTTCAACCACCATCAAGAAGTTAAAATCTCTTTCCACACCTCCATGGAGTGAAACTAGGGAAAATGATATATGCAAAAATGTAGGCTTCCTTTATGCCGGGGACTAAGATCATCTTGTCACATACAATAATCTATGTTTTTTCTCCAAACAAAATGTTGTGAGATCCCTCTGTCTTCCCCAAAGTGTTCAAATGGAGGTTGACTCAACTACCAACCACAATAGTGGTTTGTAATCGAAGGGACTTGATCAAATTTGAACTTGTGAGCTATGTCATCCTTGTCGATAACATGCATTGGGCAAATGCTTCAATCGATTGAGCTACACCCTGGGGATATACAATAATCTATATAAACACAAAGTAAGTTCGCATGACATCAATGTTAACTCTATGACATATCATCTCTACCAAAAATCATACAAAACTATGCTAATTATGATAATTAACACCTTATGCCAACTTAATAACAACTTCACACACCACTTATGATCCGAATTAGGTTGAATATTGCAGAGAGAACACAAATACAATATTGAAATAGACGATTGCAATGAAAACCAAATTCTATTAATGAATCAAACAGTGAAAAACATCACAATATGCATAGCAATACATAATGGCTAGAATGGCAGTAGTTTATCTTCGAGAAGAGATGTGATGGATACATTCATTTGTAAACATCCCACCACAAAAGGCTAACGTCACATCTTATCATAATTCCAACAAACCTTTGTGAGAGACAACCCTACATGAAATAACCCTAACCCTCACATGATAAATGGTGACCAAGAACACTAGCTATATGGATCTAAGCTATCCCTTACAATGGGATTGTTTAGATAGTTCAAAATAGCATTAGCGAAATGAGTCATATCCCTTGACATTGGTTGCAACAGCCCCCCAAAACCCATTGAAAAGTCCAAAAAAATATGTAGCTAAAAATGGCTCAAAACTACAAATATCAGGGTAATTTTTTAGATAGTCATGGATGGCTGACTAGATTAGTCCCTCCACTTGAATATAAATGGTCCCCATTGTCTCAAGTTCATGTACCGGATGGGGAACATCTACTGGATTTGATTCTTGGTAAACCACTTTCCCTAGTGAAGCAGTTGCCCTCCATTTATAATTCGATAAAGTTGTATGTCTTATTGGTGGGTGTTATTCATCTTAGTATCCATGATCTAGTCCACTATAGATTTCTCAATGTAGTTAGGGTCGAACTTTGTACTCAAGGGCTAAGATCCAAGAGACTTGAATGTAGAGAAAGGAGGAGACTAACTAGCACATCTGCCATGAAATTCACCAATACACTATCCTTGCAATGATAATGCACAATATTCAAAAAATAAAGTACAAAATGAAAATATTAGAGAGAGAGAGAGAGAGAGAAGAAGGATTTTATCAAAATGAACCACTACATGCAATGAGGCCAATTTAAGGACCTCTCCCAACCCAAACTCTTTTCTCAATGTCTTTTTATAATGGTGACTTGTTGACAAAGTCAACTTTTGATCAAGTTTGACTACGTCAATTACATGGTAATTGTCACTACTACAATATGGGGTTGCAGTGTCATTGATTTGTGTTGCTATAGCTCTCAACCCACTTGGTTGAGTTTTTTTGCTGGTGTGTGTTGGATTTTTTCATCGCATTTATGTCATATTTGCATCGTACTCGCAACATTCGAAATATTAAAAAAAATGCTATTGTGTTTTGCATCATGGTTGTGTCATGTTGCACCGTAGTGGATTGTCTTGGAATCACATGAATTGATCGTGCATCCATTGCATTATTTGTGCATCATTCAATGTTGAAGTAGCATCGTATCGATGTTGTTATGAAGTTTGCGATGATTTTTTTACATTTTATGAAATTATTATCATATTTGCACACAATTCTAACACCATTCTTCCAAGGAGTCCCAATTGATTAGTGACAAGAGCACAATTTGTGGAATGTGATGTGAAAAATCATAAAGGAACTGTGAAGCAATTAATAGAGCTTCAAGTGAAAAATTATAAGGTCACTGTGAAGGGGGAGTGGGGGGTAATAATAGAAAACAAATAACATGGGAAGGGGAAGATTAAGAAGAAATAACAATACCATATATTGTATGATTTGATACGGTCAAAGTGCATCACACTCAATGCATCAAGTGCATTACAATAGGGGATAATAAATGTGTTTCCATGAAAATATTTTGTGTTATTGCTCCAAGAAACAAAATTGAAGTTGAGTAGTTAAGAAAACATACATCCCCCTTGTAACCATCTCCTCTCTTCAAATTTCAAGCTAATACACTATATTGCAGAAGAAAAACAACCAACATTAAAGTTGTTGCTAAGTACTTGGTGTGGTTTTATATCGCATAGCCTGGATTCATGCTAAAGAATTCTTCCCTATCAACTTATTTGATTTGGGTGGGCTTATAAGACCTTCATATCCTCAAATCACAACCTTTAATTTCCCCAATGATTCAGGCCTGCCAAAACACATATATGTTAATAGTACTTTAAGAGAGTAAATCTTTTTGCTATTTTGTTTTACATCATATTGTGTCGTACCTATGTTTTTTGGGATCATTCATGTGTCACTTCTGTTATGCATGCATTACTTGCTTCTTCTTTTTTTGCGTCATTCTACATTAACGTAACACCATCTTCGTAAATATATAATGTTGTGTTAGCATCATTATGGAGCTTTTAATAAAAAAAAATATATTTTATGAAATTGTTATCATATCTACACACACTTCTCATGCCATTCTTCTAGGTAATTCCAACTAATCATTGACAAGAGTACGATCTCTAGAACCCGATGTGAAGAATCATAAGGTCACTGTGAAGAAAAACAACCATCATTCAAGATGTTGTTGAGTACCTAACGTTGTGATATACCACCTATCCTAGATTCATATTAAAGAATTATTCCCTACAAGAGTAGAGAGGGACTATATAAGAACAAAAAGGGTGCATGTTTTGGCTTGCATTCAAACCATCTTGCCTTTTACTTTTTTCGGCTCTCCACATGGACAGCCACAAATTTGTGCATGTAGGAATTAATTAATTAAATATTAAATCCCACGGTGCAGACGTCTAGAGAATTGATGTGTGAACCAATGGATTTGTTTTGAGTCATGGATATCCAACCACTTTTTAAATTTAGAGATGCTATTAAGTTCTTTTCAATTTACTAGATACTAATAGCATAAGCAGGATCACTGGAAGAAACACAATCACAAGGTACACAACATTTTATCGCGGGAAACCCTCATGGGGAAGAAAACCCAGCAAAAACTTCCTCAATAATAGATTGCCAATAAAATGTCAAGACTTAGACCAAAACACTAGAGAATATCCAAGACTGAGCATGCGCCTCTCTCTCCTTCTTCTTGTAACTGCAACTATCTTCAAAACTTGTGTACTAGATGAGTGGCTTGAGTTACTAAGTGAATGAGGTGCCATCCTCTCTTATTTATACTAGCTGAGGGGTGCTAGGGTTGTGTCTTTTCACCAAGCAGGGTCGACTACTTCAACTAGTGGTTAAAACAACTTTATTAAGCCCTAGGGGCCAACTTTACAAACACCACCATGTAACTATGGTTTTACCAATCCACAAAAGGGGATTTGGTCTTAGACAAGACATGAAATGATCAATCCACAAAAGGGGATTTGTTCTATATCATAATATTATAATTAGAATATTCTTCGTTGTTGTAATATTTCAACACTCCCCCTTCAAAAGAAGGGTATTCTACAACATCATCAAGAGAGAGAGAGAGAGTGAAACAACATCATCAACATCTGGAACATTGATTGGCACATCTACAAATCATTGAAAGTTTTTTTCATCATCAATAACATCATCATTCACAACATGGAGCTGGAGTAGTATCATCATCATCATCTGCATCAACATCAATTAGTATAAAACTAATACAACATCATAATCAATAACACAAGGCTGATACAACATCATCAACAACATGAGGTTGATACAACATCATCAACAAGACGAAGATGATACAATATCACGAGGCCGGAACAACAACATCATCAGCATGAGGCTGAGTAACAACATAATCATCATCATATGGCAACATAATGAGGCAGGTGCAACAATACCATTTTGTGGTACTATGACAGACCATCCTTACCGGACCTTCAGGATCTGCCCAAGAATCAAAAAATTCCATAGGATATAAAATCCTAACGAAGCTACCATGTGGTACTCTGATAGACCGTCCTTACGAGACCTTCAGGATCTGTCCAGGAATCAAAATATTCCCTGGGATATAAAATCCTAACGGAGCTACCACTACTGACCATAGCTGGCATATACATGCACAAGTACTTTGACAAACCATCCTTATCGGACCTTTGGGATCTGCCCAGGGATGATCAATCCCTTGGGATATAAAATCCTAACAGAGCTACCCGTTGTTGGTTAGGATACTATAGTATCATCAACATCACTCCCCCTTTCGAGGGAGGTCCTTTCGGACTACACCAAGCTTGTCTTGAAAGTATTCAAACTTTACACGAGAGAGAGGCTTGGTCAACATATCTGCAACTTGCTCATCTGTGCCAACATATTGGAGCTTTATAGCGCCCCTCTGCACCATATCACGAATGTAGAGATACTGGATCTCTATGTGCTTTGACTTATCATGGAACACAAGGTTCTCTGTCATCTTTATGCAACTCTGGTCACCACATAGAATCATGGTGGCTTCCATCTCCAGATCGAATAGACCTGTCAACAAATTTCGAATCCATATGGATTCACAATTGGTGGAACATGCTACAATGTATTCTGCTTCTGCCATGCTGAGAGCAATACTGGATCACTTCCTTTTGCCATGAAGACATGGCTAACCCCAAATTGAAAAAACATCTTGAAGTGCTATTTTTATAAGAAACACTTCCAGCCCAATCTAAATCAGTATAACCAAATAGTCTAAAGTCATGATCTCCAGTATAACAGAGACCATAATCCAACGTACCCTTAAGGTATCTCATTATATGCATTGCAGACATAAGGTGAACATGTTTAGGCTCTACCAGATATTGACTCAGGGTGTTCACAACAAAGAATATATATGGTCTGGTATTCTTCAGATACATCAATGATCCAATGATTTGTCTATATAGAGTAGCATCAACCAATTTTGACGAAGTATCCACCATGAACCTCAACTTTGTTCCCATGGGTGTGTTCATGGATTTACATTCCAACATGTCAAATCTCTTAAGTATTTCAACTGCATACTTCCCTTGGTTAAGGAAGAATTTCTCTGGGCTCTGCCAAACTTCAAGACCTAAGAAATAATGCATCAGGCCTAGGTCTTTCATCTCAAATTCCGCAACGATCTTCTTCTTACAATATGTGATGAGCTTTTCTTCTCCAGTTAAGAATAAGTCATTCACATACAGTAGCAATATTACTGGCTCATCATTCATAACCTTGAAGTAAAGGTTAAAATCAAGTTTACTCTTGGTAAAGCCTAACCTCATCAGGAAACTATCAATTCTTCCATACCAAGCTCTGGGAGATTGCTTTAACCCGTACAGAGCATTCTTCAACTTGCAGACATGAGTCTTTTTATCTTCAACTTCAAACCCTTGTGGTTGTTCTATATACACTTCTTCTTCAATAACACCATTTAAGAACATTGTTTTCACATCCATCTGGTGTAACTTCCACTTCATTTTGGTTGCAAGAGCTATGATGGTTCTGATAGAAGTATATCTGGCTACATGAGCAAACATCTCTTCATAATTGATGCCTTCCTTTTGAGAAAAGCCACGAGCTACAAATCTCGCTTTATGTTTTTCAATACTTTCGTCTGCAACATGTTTTATCTTGTATGTCCATTTGGAAGATAACACATCTTTGTTCTTCGGTCTGGGAACTACTTCTTATACATCATTCTTTATAATGGACTGGTATTCTTTTGTCATGGCATCCACCCATTATTTCTTATGAATGGCTTCTTCAAAGAAAGTAGGTTTTGTTTCTATGAGATCACCATCAATGTCATATAACTGGAGAATGACTTAGGTTTCTTGCTTTGTCTCATTGTTCCTTCTAGGGCACCATACTGCTCTCCATCTTGAATAAGTTCCCTTGCCCAAGCTGGCTTTCTCTTGTGAGAGATCATCATATGGGGAGGTTCTTGAGATTCTATCATATCATGATCTTCAAGAATCTCACCATCAAGGGTAATTGTAACTTCCTTCACAGGTTATACATCTCTCGGAGCTACATGTTCTTCTTCATATACTTCTTCAACCTGGCATTTCCTTGATCTTTTGAGTGTTGCTTCTTCAACAAAGGTTTCATCTTTTTTTATCTCAATATGATGGTAACTTGGTATGTAAATTCTGAAGGCCTTAGAGACCTCACAATATCCAACAAATATTCCCTTCTTCCTCGAAGGATCCAACTTAGTTTTCCTTTCTTTCGGAATGTGTACAAGCACTGGACAACCAAATATTTTGAGATGGATTACTTCTTGCTTCTTTCTAGAGAACATTTCTTTCGGGGTTTTGAATTCAAGTGCACTATGGGATAATCTGTTTTGGACATAAATTGTTGTTCTTACTGCTTCAGCCCATAAGTGCATTAGAAGATCTTGATTGTGGATCATAGTATTCATTGGTTCCATTATTGTTCTATTCTTTCTTTCTGCTACACCATTTTGTTGAGGATTATAGGGAGTGGTGAGTTCCCTATTAATCTCGATATCTCTACAAAAGCTTCTAAATTCATTTGAGGTGTATTCTCCTCCATTATCCGACCTGAGTATCTTGATTTTTTTTTCAGAGAGATTTTCTACCAAGGCTTTGAAGTTCTTGAACTTTTTGATTACTTCATCTTTGGATTTCAAGAATAATGGATTGCGAGAATAATCATCAATAAATGACACATAATATACATACCCACTTAGAGAAGTTGATGGAATTGGACCACATACATCTGAGTGGATGAGCTCCAAGATTCCTTCTGCTTTACTGTCGCTCTTTGGGGAAAGGATTCTTTATGTTCTTTCATTGTGCACATCCCTTGCATACGCCTTCATGATCAGCCTTGAATTTTGATAAACCTATAACTACCTTGCTTACATATGGCAAGGATTTGTAGTTGATGTGAGCTAGTCTTCTATGCAAAATTTCACATGGACTCTCAGTGGAGTGAGTCAAGGCTGCATATGAGTGACCTTTTAACTTATACATGCCGCCTTCTACTGTTCCAATAACAATTGCAACTTCTATGGTTTTTCCTTTAGGCCACATAAGAACTTCACCATTTATGAATGCAACCCCGAAACCTTTCTTATCTAGCGCTGAGATAGAAAGTAAGTTCTTTGTCAAACCTGGTACATAAAGTACATACTTCATTTTCATCGGAGTCCCTGAATCAAGTTTGTAGGTGGATTCTCCCATTCCTTTGATAGGATACTGATAATAATCTCCAATTGAAACTTTCTACGGAAAGTCCTTTTGTGTAAGGCTAGAGAGAATGTCTATCTTACTTGTCATTTGCTTTAGAGGCACCACTGTCTATGAGCCAAGTATCCTCTCCAAGTGTTACAGATCCCGAGAGGGCTGAAAATAAAACATAATCTTCAATCTTTTCTTTAATCAACTTTGCAGGTGGGTCATCATCTTCAATTGCATGGGCATGATGTCTTTTGTTATTTCTCTTCTTGTATTTTTCCCTTCTGGCGGGACAATTCTTAGCAATGTGTCCCATCTTATCACAATGATAACATTGATAAGAGGAGAAATATTTTTCTCTTCTTTTCCCCTTCTAATATTTCTGGAATCTCCTTGGAGGGTGAGATTCTTTATGGAATTGGGTGAATCTCTTTGGGGAGTGAGATTCCTTATGAATATGGGTCTCCTTTTGGAAGTGAGACCTTTTCTTTCCTCCTTTGGCATGATCATATAGGTCTTGGTATTCATCCCTTAATAGTACTGCTTCTCGGTTGGCTACCCTTGCTTCTTCTTGAACACATTCTTCCCATAGACTATCAAATTGGAGTTTTTATTTTCTTGCACAGGTGGTTTAGATGAAGGCATCCCAAGGTCTTGTGAGACTATTAAGAGATGTAATTATGAGTTCATCTTCATCTATATTGTCTCCAATTGATTCTAATTGTTCCTTAAATTGAGAAACCCTAGAGAAATAGTCATGAACTGTTTCTCCTTTCTACCTTTTTGTATTCTTGAGTTGGGTTCTCAGATTCATCTTTCGGTTGATATTCTTTCCTTCATATATTATGGTTAGGGCATCAGACATATCCTTTGGAGTATTCTTAGAAGATACTTGAGGAATCAAGTGATCTTTAATGGAATCTGCAATGATCCTTTTGGCCCTGACCATACCATTCTTGTACTTATGTTTGGATGCTTCTTCTTCGGGTTCTAACACATTTTATTTTGTGAATTTTGTAAGGTCATTCTCTTCAAGAATGACTCCAATCTTGTACTTCCAGGCATGACAATTTTCCACACCTTTTAACTTGTCAACAAGCTTAGTGCTTGTAGACATCTCAACCTAGAGCTAGGAAAATTACCAGAAAATGAAAGTGCTCAGAAATTGAATTTGAACTTACCAGGAGATGCGCTAAGATGAGGCGAGTAGGTTGGAGTTGTCAGATTTAAAAAATTCCAAGTTTTACCCCTTAAAACTTGACCCGCGAAAATATGGACTAACACTATTGGTACTAGTTCTGTTTCTTGGTTTTCTGGTACCAGTCAAAACTAGGGTTTGACTTTCTGAAGGCTCTGGCCACTGAAAAGGTGTGCTCAAGCTTCCAAGTGATGTGTTAGGGTAGGGCGCACTTCCTTAGATGGTTTTTAGTCCGAAATTCCTTTCCAATAAAAAGCCTTAATTTCTTTGTACAACAACAATGACATTTTTGGATACCCGTGAAAGGTGCTCTATTCAGTCAAGCTCTGATACCATGTTAAATTTAGAGATGCTATTAAGTTCTTTTCAATTTACTAGATAATAATAGCATAAGCATGATCACTGAAAGAAACACAATCACAAGGTACACAATATTTTATCTTGGGAAACCCTCATGGGGGAGAAAACCCAACAAAAAATTCCTCAATAATAGATTACCAATACAATGTCAAGACTTAGACCAAAACACTAGAGAATATCCAAGATTGAGCATGCAACTCTCTCTCCTTCTTCTTGTAACTGCAACTATCTTCAAAACTTGCACACTAGATGAGTTACTTGAGTGAGTGAGTGAATGAAGTGTCATCCTCTCTTATTTATACTAGCTGAGGGGCACTAGGGTTGTGTCTTTTCACCAAGCAGGTCCGACTTCTTCAGCTACTAGTTAAAACCGCTTTATTAAGCCCTAGGGTCAGACTTTACAAACACCACCATATAACTATGGTTTGACCAATCCACAAAAGGGGATTTGGTATTAGACAAGACCTGACATGATCAATCCACAAAAGGGGATTTGGTCTTATATAAGACCTCACATGATCAATCCACAAAAGGGGATTTGGTCTTATACAAGACCTCACATGATCAATCCACAAAAGGGGATTTGGTCTTAGACAAGACCTAACGTGATCAATCCACAAAAGGGGATTTGGTCTTAGACAAGACCTGACATGATCAATCCACAAAAGGGGATTTGAGCTATATAATAATAACTCAATTATAATTAGAATATTCTTCGCAGTTACAATATTTCAATAGCACTCACATGAACATTTATCACCGATGTACTATCTTAAATAGGCAATTTGTTCTTAGTCCCCTGCTAATGTTGTAGTTATCATAATTAATTAACAAAATCAAATGTAAGGACTAGAGTGAGTAATACAATTTTTTGTTGACCAGGATTAAGGGAGATACAAGATCTAGAAGCCAAGCGAATAGAAGTTATATTTTTCCTGCAATTTGTATATTGTGGAGTATAAACTATGTTGGGGGTAGTTATTGCATCATAATTACATTACTTGAGTGTCAATTATATTGATTATGCATTCATTGAGTTGATTTTGTGTCTTGTTGTGTAAAATTAGATTCCTTTTCATAGACATGTAGCATTGTGTTTGTGTCATGATAAGGTCCACGATAAAATTTTATGTTTTATGAAATTGTTGTTGCATTTGCACATAATTTCGATGCCATTCTTCCAGGAAGTTCCAATTAAGCATTGGAAATAGTGTAGTTTATAGGACCTGATGTGAAGAACCATAAGATAATTGTGAAGGAAATAACAAGATATAGTGTGAAGAATCATAATTTAATTGTGAAGGGTTTGGGGGGGAAGCGGGGAGAGAAAACAAATAAACTAGGGAGGGGAAACTCTAAGCATTCAACTCATTACACAAATAAATCGTGGATGCATTCAACTAATTATTCTTGTTATTTTTTCGTAGAAATGAATTCTTATTATACAGAAGAAAACACTTATTTCTTAGGTGTGGATGAAGCATCGTCTATTTTACTAATCACTTCTGAAATGATGTTTCATGATTGTGTTGAGTCATGTATATGATATTTGAATGTTGTTCATTGGAGCCTTCAGAAAAAAAAGAAGCAAACTCTAAGCACTATTATCATCTTTGTATATAAATATATTTCTTTATTTAGTTGCAAGACTTGGCATGGGCGAATGTAGGTATGATTGTGTGCATGTAGATATGGTGAAGGATTCTCTATGTGATTTGTTGTCTATGACTTCAAATGGACCAGAGTATCCCACCATAATAAAAAAATATATGTTGGAATACTTTGAGTCAAATGTATCACCAACTTTTAAAGATGAATGTAGGTATGTTATTTTGGAATAGTTTAAATGCTAACGCCGAGGGTATTAAATCTAAATTAGATGAAAGGGGTATAACTTTGGTTCATTCTACCTTGTTGAGGCTAGTGGGTATTATTAAACACCAGAATAGAGAATTGTTTGAAACAATGCTCAAAGTGTTTTGTGAAGATACATATCTTCCTAATTCAAGAGTTTTTCATGTATTAAACAATTAATTTTATGAACATGAGATACTTGTTGATCTGCCTTTGTTGATCAACTTTTATGTATTTTGGTTCATCCATAGTCATTTTTCCTTGTTCCTTGTATATCCTATACTTAGTCATTTTCTCCAAATGTGGGTTGTGGCGCGGGCTATCACCAAGTCCGTAGGTCCGCAAGCCCACAAGACCCCATTTTCCATACTTAGTTTATTTTCCACTCCTATGAAGTCTTAACACTTAGTTGTTTTTCTTTGTTGTGGAAGTCTTTTGCAGAAGACTAAGCCATCCCTCACCCTACAGATACCTACATCCCGCAAACATGCAACACTCAAAAATACCTTTCCCACTTTTGCGTCACTCATAACACAACTTTTTGCCTTGATCCGAAATCCATTAACTTAATTTGCAAATTATAACTGCGTGAATCAACTTAGCTCAATTTAAAAGATCATACACAACGGAAAATGTTAAAATCGAAGAAAATGCACAACAAAAAATAAAATAACTAAGATAACAAGGTTGATAATGGAGTTCACCCATCCTAATCTACGTCTCTGGGTCCACTTCCAATGAGTGTCCACTCCATTAATGATGTCAAATGCTTAATTACATCAAATGGGACTCCAACCTGCAAAAATCTCGTTCTCTAACCTGTTGCAAATGTTTTATAAGCCTGGCCTAACCTCTCTCAAATCTCAGTTTGCCAAAATTTGGCTTACAAAGCTTAATTCTCCAAATTTGCACAACATAAGAATTGATTACAAACCCCATATGCATGGTGCAATGGTAAATCTCTTTCGATATATAACCATGGGTTGATGATTTGAATCATGAGCCCATTGGGGTTTTTTTAGGCTCTTTGCAATATTTAAACAATAAATAAAATGACATCGTTCGCTATAACAAGGCTCATTGTTGGCGCAATGCTCGGGCACTTTGGTTGTATGGGCAGAGGTCGCGAGGTCAAGCTTGCAGACCTCCCCCATTTGGGATTTGGTTAAAACAAAACACTTTAAATACAACTTTGTCCATTAACCATAATAAGTTCCATCGATGGCTAGTTGGTTAATTCATTCAATTCGGTCCGACGAGGTCGGGGGTTCAATCCTCCCATCGATCATTCCAAAGTTGATAAGGCCCTTTTGGGAAAATCAATCCTACCACGTGGTGGCCTCTGACTCACCCATGTGGTAGCCACATCCCTGTACAATCAACTGCATGTGTTGGCCTGCCACATGATTATCCATAGTGTCCAGTCAACCTGCCATGTCACAAGTCATACTATCCAGTCAACACACCACGTCAACATCTATACATCCCAGTCAACCTACCACGTCAACATCCATACAGACCAGTCAACATCTGTATGGTCCAGTTAGCATGCCATGTAAATATTTGTATGGTCCAATCATCATGCCATGTCAACATTTGTACTACCACTTGTCAGGTCGTATTTCTATATGTTCTGTCTATATTGCCACATGTCACTGTTTGCACCGCCACATGTCATCCCTGTCAACATTTTTGCATGTTTTTCCAAAAATTCAAAACACGATAACTTCCTCATATGACATTCATTTGACCTTGTTCATGTTGTGTTGGAAAGCTCTCATCAAGCTCTTCGAGATGGAGACATTTTCATCATCATTTGATAACATCACTTTTTCGATCCTAAGATCCACCTGGATCATTCCTCCCCACTGAGAAGCTTTTAGACCACCAAAATTTGGGTTCATTCAAAAATAAAGTGAGGGTATTGTCGCCTCACTTGTCCAATATCATCCATCCATCATGCTTGGATAATGATCATCTAGCTCATCATAACAAAGATGAAAATTGAAATAACATTGTTGATCAAGTTAATCATCCCTTCCATTTCCCAAATATCAATATTATTGTTGCAACTTCTAGCCATACTCCATTGACCATTAGAAAACTAAACAACAAAATTGAATATAAAAATGTGAAAGAGAATGAATCAACAACATATTTGTCCTTCTTAACGAGAGCAACACTAACCAAAGGACCTGTTTTACTTTCAACTAGAGGTTGTAAGTGTGGATCCTGGACACTATCATGCAGTGACAACTCCTCATGTTCTTCTTGTGAATCTTGAAATATCTCATTATAGTTAGCATCAAACTTAACTATTTCATTTCTAGGATCACATTCTTCCTTAGCTTTTATAGACACAAGGGACAAGTTCTTCCTTGCATTAACCATGTATTTTCATTTTCCCCATAATGACCATAGACAAATTAGTCTTCAGATGATGGGCTCCCACAATGAATTCAATCCCATCTTTGAAAAGATGATACTTATTCTATACCCTATAGAAAATGGCCTTCCTGTCATATAACTATGGATTTCCTAAAACAATCCCGCAAATGTCAAGTGGAACCACATCTAGCTCTACCTCATCAATGAAATTGGATGTGATTGTAAATCCCAATTTACATTGCTTCATTACTTGTAACTTAGCATTATCACAAACCCAACCCAAAGGATATAGTCTCGAATGAGGCTTAGTTTCCAATCCCAAATTCTTAACAACTTGCTCTGAAACAAGATTTACTTGTGATCCATTATCAACAAGTGTGTCTATCTTAGTGTGTTTTGAGATGACTCGTATATGAAGCAATTCATTTCTTTTCATTTCATCGGGGATTACATTAGCCTTTGAAGAAGAAGCACATGAACTAGAACTAGCAACAAAAAATGTACCTTTAATGCCCATAGTTGTAACCTTAGTTTTGTCATCAGAATCTGATCCAAGATCCTAAACTATGGATGTGGTCCTCTTTTTACCTTTCTAATGTCGAGTCCAATTTGGCTTCAATTTTGGATGCAATTTCCAACAATGATCCTCGTCATGTCCTTTCTTCTAACAATGAGAACAAGATGGTCTCTCATCATCCTTCTTTATTGTAACACTCTGTTTGAGTTTCTCCTTCCCTTTGTTCTTGCCTTCTTTTGGTTGAACGGATTCCATTGAGAAACTGCCATGGTCATTCCTCTTACTTGACTCAAGGTGAGTCACTTGTACACCAACTTCATCAAGGTTAGTCGAATTAAACATAAGTATTGTATGCTTCAAATAATCATGTAACCAACTATATACTTTAACAAAGTCTCATGTGTGTACAAAGGAATGCCTAATACCAAAGCTCTTTTCCTAAACTTCTGAGTATACTCTTGTACATTTTTCTCTTTTATTTGCCTTAATGTTTTCCAATCCATCATTGCTTATTGCATGTATCCTAATGGATAAAAATGTTTATTTAATGCAACAATAAACTCAGATCAAGAAGACATAATTTTACCCCTTTGAAGAAGATCTTCCTGAGTCTTACTCTCCCACCATATCAAAGTTGTGTCTTCCAGTCGAAGAGAAGCTAGTTGGATCTTTGCATTATCATCAACGATGTTTTGAATCCTGCAATAAACTTCAAGTTGCTTGATGCAGTTATCCAACTTTTATGCATTAAGTTCACCATCATAAATCGACAAAGCAAACTTAACATGAAGTTTTAATAAAGGTAAATCAGAAGGAGTTTTCTTAGAATGTTTCTCAAAAGAAGAGCTTCCACTCGAACTAGAAGAAGAGGATGAGGATGATAGGGATGGAGGAGTCGTAGGAGGGTCACCACTACTTCCTTATCCTTCAAATTTTACTATTGTGTTCGATGGACTACCTTCCTCGACCTTCTTTCGATCCTTGAAAATTTCTTCCACCATAGCTTTCATTTCCATGAATGCTTCAAAGAAAGACTCCTCAGAATCAAAAGGATGTCCTTCTCTCTGTGACGACATTGCTCGTCTTTGGAATAAGAATCCAATTTCGTGATTATCTTCTTCAAGCATTCCTTCACCACGCCTGAACTTGAGTTTGGTTAACATTCCCCACTTTGCAAATCCCGTCAAACCTACCTTGATACCAAACTTGATCTAAAATCCATTGACTTAATTTGCAAATTATAAATGCGTGATTTAACTTAGCTAAATTTGAAATATCATACAGAAAGGACAATGTTGAAATTGAAGAAAAAACACAACATGAAATAAAAGAATGAAGACAACAATGTTGATAATAAAGTTCACCCATCTTGGGCTACGTCTCCAAGTCCGCTTCCAATGAGGGACCACTCCATTAATGATGTCAAATGATTAATTACATCAAATGGGACTCCAACCTACAAAAATCCCATTCTTTGAACTACTACAAATGTTTTATAAGCCTATCCTAACCTCTCTCAAATCTCAGTTTGCCAAAATTTGGCTTTCAAAGCTTAATTCTGCAAATTTACATAGCACAATAATGTCATAATAATAATTTGGGCCGAATTGATTACATGCCCCACATGTATGGTGCAATGGTAAAGTTCTTTAGATATATAACCATGCGTCGACGACTCAAATCTTGCACCCATTGGGGAATTTTTGGGCTCTTTGCAATATTTAAACAATAAATAAAATGATATTGTTTGCCATAACATGACTCATTGTTGGCGCAATGCTCGGGCGGTTTAGTTGTATGGGTGGAGCTTGTGGGGTCAATCCCGCAGATCTCCCCCATTTGGTATTTTTTTAAAACAAAACTCTTTTAATACAACTTTGTCTGTTAACCATAATAAGTTCCATCGATGGCTAGTTGGTAAAGTCATTCAGTTCAGTCCGACGAGGTCAGGGATTCAATCCTCCCACCGACCGTTTCAGAGTTGATAAGGCCCTTCTGGGCAAATTAGGTTTGCCACATGGTGGCCTCTGATTGGCCCACGTGGCGACCACGTCCCTGCACAACCAACCGCCTACGTCGGCCTGCCACGTTATCGGTCATACTATCCAATCAACCTACCACATCATTAGTTGTATTATCCAGTCAATACACCACATCAACATCCGTACAATAGAGTCAACCTGCCACATCAGCATCTATACATCATAGTCAACCTGCCATATAAACATTAATACAATCTAGTCAGCATGCCACGTCAACATTTGTACGATCCAGTCAACATGCCATGCTAGCATCTGTACAATCCAGTCAACATGCCACATCAACGTCTATATCGTCCAATAAGCATGCCACATTACCATCTATACTGCCACCTGTTAGGTCATATTGTCACACGCCACTGTATGTATTGCCACATGTCATCCCTCTCATCATTTTTGTTTGTTTTTCCAAAATTTCATAACGCAATAACTTTCTCATACGACGTTTGTTTGACCATGTTCAAGTTGTGTTGGAAAGATCTCGTCAAGCTCTTCGAAATGGAGACATTTTCATAATCATTTGAGAACATCAATTTTTCGGTCATAAGATCCACTTGGATCAGTTTTGGACACTTAGTCGATTTCTTGAATGTGAATGCAGGGTCCTCCGCTCATTCCTATTTACCTTTCCCTAGCCCCACAACCCCACATTTTTGCACACTCCAAAATGGTTCTTAAATTTTCACAACCCGGAAAATCAACCTTTTGGGTGCTTAGTATATTTCTTGAATGTGGATGTGGGATTCCTCTCATACCTCCCTTCCATTCTTCACATCCTACATCCTTCATTTCCAAAACCCCCACATTGCACTTTCCATCCTTCACTCTACACCTCCATACTCAACCATTTTCGATACACCCCGATATGATTTCACCATTCCCATTGACATTATTTCTCATTTCCACATCAACCGCCACTCGTATGAATTGAATGTCGTTATTAAGTGGCGTGATTTTTGTAAAATCTCAGCCATAAATCTAAATTTAGACCATGTAATTGGAAACTTCGAATTAAGAGCCATAACATTTGGTAATCAAGGAAATATGAGGTAAAATTAAATAATAAATTAAAAGCCCCGTCGTAAAAGGATTATATTGAAAAAAACACTACCTATTCATAAAAAAATTGCTAATTGTAAGATATGTCAAGTAAAAGGAGAGAATTATATTGTGGTGGCACTATCAACACCTTGGGACAAGAAGATCACCAGTTTTAGTGGTCATAAGTGTTGGAACACTGTTAAAATTATAAGTCTGAAGCTTTACCCCATTTCTTTTTACTTCATCTCAAAATGAAACTCCAATAATAAATCATTTTTGTCTTATGTCCTTAAGGAGTACGCAAGGTCCACTGTTGATCCCATTCTCTCATCGATCGAACGATCCCTTTTTCTGAACGTTTTGGAGCCGCCTGAATGTTAAAAAGGTCAAGCCTCTAGAGACTTGCTTCAAAGTTTCGGGTTTCAGAGTTTCATGCTTTGAGTGTTTCACCATGTAGCAACTCCAAAGTCCCAATATCTGAAAGGTGTTCAAAGGGTCTTAGTCATCATACACATATGCCTTCCTAAGATTTGACACATCATTACGTGTAGTGGCCTGTTGAAGCATCCATAAAGTCAACTTGCCGACACAGAAACGATAGATACCTAAAAAGAAACTAAACCCCAACTAAAAAATCAAATAGTAGTTTCGCGCTTTTGGAGTTCGGGCATTCACCATCTATCATATTATAAATTCATGAAGCCTAAACTTCTAAAATGCCTTAAGCGTTAAGCAGGGTTAATTAAAGATTAAAGACAATTAGCAAATAATTAATCCTTACGCGATTTCGAGTTTCGGAAATCATATCTCGAGCTATTATCGGATATCTCGAGGTTCAAAAGCCGAAAAGAATCAAGTTTAAACATGATTAGTTAACGGGCTAAACATTATTATCTCGCGTTAATTTTTCGTTGAATCATAGTTCGGGAAAATTCAAATTTCATCCATACAACCTCCCGATCGCGAACCACCAAACATTAAATGGCATTAATAACAGATCTATGACAATGATTCCAAATAAGAGCGTGGATCACTGCCTAAATCTTTTCATTAAGGAAAGTGAATACATCGTTAGTAAAGGTATTTATAAAATCGGTACAATTAAGGTAAATAACGATATTGGAGTTTGAATTCTGATAGCAAGCTCGCAGAAAAACAAGTTTGAGCAAGATAAGAAGTTTGCGCATTTCTTGTAACATGCAACAGAGTTCTGAGCTTGTGATATCATGGCTCCACGAAAAACAGCTAAAGCGTCTGGTGAAAGCTCGAACCCGAACACATTCGTCCTCTCAGACACTTCACCTAGAACCATAGATACCGTGAAAACCTGGACGCAGGTATTTTCTATTCTACCATATGAATTGATCAACTACCCAAATGATTCGAGCGACGAGGTGACTGAAACCCAGGCTATGAGACTCAAATATGTTGCTCAATCAGAGTTGCCTAAAATAGTCGTGCGACCAAGGCTTGTGCCTTATAATGATATGATTGGTAGGGCATTAAAGAACGTTGACATCTCGACCAGGAGCATCTGGAATTCACAAAAAGCTACAGTTGGATCTTTCCAACCAGAGAATTTCCAGGTGATGTACAAATTACCCCCAGTTCCCAATTATATTTATAATGCCATTTTCCTAATGGAGTTCGACAAAAAAGAATGCGCGCAATATGGAAAGAACTTACCTGACTTGATCAAGGATTGGTGCTCACATCTTGAGAAATTTAGAGCAGACACCCATGGTGTATATGTTGTTGCCTCATTAGAACCTCACATGATGTATGTAGCCATGATGTTATGTAGACTTTTCAGAAAGGAAAACTCTGCTCATTTCTTATTACCATGGGTACCAATCATGCATACAGTGGCAGAGGGGTATTCCTTCGATTCGACCAAAATATTATCAGACAATTTGGTCTGGGAAATCACAGAATATCATTCATTGAAAGCCAAAGGGAAACCTGCCCCATTTTACATGTCGGCGTACATCATGGATGTCATTTGTTTTATGACGCCATTTCCTTTGATGAACTGGAGTTGGACTCTAACCAACGTTGAACCAATACATTTCTATCACTCCAAGCTTTGGGAGGATAAAGCAAAAGATTTCTTCTACGAAATCTACAACTATGTGGTGGTGTTGATGCATATCGCTATATATGGTTGCCCACCTCCCGGGATTTTGGACAAGATAGTGACCAACTTGGGAAAAATAGCGGATTGGTACATTGAAGAACATTTCTCTTACATCAGAGTTTTTGGATGTTTCGTTCCTCCACATGCCTTACCAAAGTTTCTACCAAATCAATTGGTGTGCCAAGAGGTAGCACATCAAACTATGCTAGGGGGAATCAGTAAAGAACTAAAGGTTGCGCAGAAAAAAGTATGGTCTGCCTTTCCTTTGCAGGTTGGTATGTTCTCACTATTAGATTTTGGTCACTCAAAAGTAGAGGCTGCATCCCTAGAAGACATTAAGCTTATTAATATCAAATTCAAGAAACACGATCCCCCCAGAATATTGTGGGAAATCACATGGCTCTTTACAATCTAAAGAGATACGAGCATGAAGATTCCTCGCATGATGAGATATTTCGAGGAGCAAGATCTTATCAGGAAGTGTTGAGAGGAGTCCAAACTCTGGCTCCAAACAAATTAGCCGAGTTCTATAATTTTCAAAGACACCGAAGAAATAGTTTGCCTAAAGTCTTACAGGGAGAAGCCTCGACATCTCTAGCTACACAGGAAGTTGCGACTCAGATTTTAGAAACAAGGAGGTCCAGTGAACAGGATGCTCAAAGAAATTCAGAAAAAACTGAGGTTTTGACAAAGAAGGGAGATACTGCAGTGACCAATTCACCAGATGATCAAACTAAAGCTCAAGTTGAAGCTTTGATAAAAAAGGGGGGAAGAAAAAATCATTGTCCACACTAGACAAATCAGCTACTAATACAACAGGGCAACAACCATCCACCGAGATAGGTAGCCCTATCAAATCGGTCACACCTTTGCAGTCCAGTAGGGGGAACCCAAATCCATAAGTCACATTTATAAAGGATCTCACTCCTATTTCGGTTGAAGAAATGCTCCCTTTTGACTTCTTCTTCAACAAGAGGAGGAGGGCTATAGTAAAAAGAGAAACACACCAAAAGGAGGGTGCAACTGTCAAGAGGCACATAGTGCTATATGATGTTTGAGCCTTAGAGGAGGCAGGATTTGCTATGGAAGTGGTAGGCACATTGGGATCTTTTGCCACAACAAATCAATGTTCAGTTGGGAATCTAGCAGAACAACTAAAGCAGAAGGATCTGTTGGTGAAACAATTGCAAAACCAAATAAATATTGTGGAACAGAGTGTGAGAAATGAGATGAATAAGGGTTTTGAGTAGATCAGAGCCTGTGACAGACAAGAAATTTAGCAACTCAAAATCAGTCTTGATGAAATGCACAAAAATTCACAGGCAAGCAAAGAACTGGACATTCAACAGGGAGAGTTGGTCAAACAACTATAGGCTAAAATAAACTTGACTGAGAACGCGACAGTGGATATGGAGGTTTTCCAAGCCCAAGCGTTGGAGGTGCACGAGAAGTTGGAATCAGCCCAACAAAACCTTTTGACTAAAGGAGAAGTTGTTCAAAACTATTATCGGGTGGCAGGCCATTCTTTAAATAACATTTACATAAAGGAGAGAGAGGCCACTGCAACTCGAGTTACATTCCAAGAGGTCGTTTTATCAGCAACAAAGGATGAAGTATCCAGGGTTACTAGATTGTCTCTTTCAGAGCAAACTCGAGGCCATATAATACTGAAACCCTGGGAGGCCAATTTAGTTGAAAGTAAAAGGTTAGCTAGAGAAGTGAAGAAAGATTGTGAAGAATCATTTTATTCACTCGACAAAGAGTCACTGGACATTGAAAGAGATAGTATCTCTTAAGCCCGGGGGAAAATTGATATAGCAAAAAATCAACTTAATTCCAAGAGAAGCGTGGAAGAAGCCCAGGCCACAATCCTACAATTGAAACAAATTGACAGTGTTCAAATTAATAAGTGGATAGTCAATCCTAGTCTACGAATAGAGTCTATATATTTAGAAGCCAGGAGACTGGAGGATAGGTTGCCTCACATAGAAAAGAAGTTATACACTTTTGAGGCAAATGACACAACAGATCCTTCCAGGTTAGTGGTAGAGTTCGTAGGCAAATGTGTTCAGTGTGTCGAGCAAAGGAGAGCCAACACATCTAGAAATAAATGAGATAACGTGTGCATACTAGTTACTCAGGTCATGATTAGAGGTCAGTTGTTTCCAAGCTAGAGGACACGAAGAATAAATGTCTCTGCCAATAGGCAAAGAGACAAAGAAGATGCAAATGAAACTCTTCAAATTTTACATATTGTAATATTTACTGTTTTTGAATTATGAGAATTCCAACCGCTTAGGGTTGAGATCAATTTTGTATAAATACATAGTTTGAAGACTTAACACAGGTTTCTTCTTGTCGAATGTAATAGAAAGAACTCTCCTTTTGTGAGAATTAATACAAGTGTAGACAGATATTCCAATTTTTGTGCAGTTTGGGTTATGTGTTTCTCATGTACCTCATATATCTAGCTTTCTTTATGTCATTCCTTGATAAGTGAGTGGTTTCAATTTAGTACTACTACTAATGAAGTCACATTTTATTAGTTGTTTGATAAGCAAGCAATTTTTCCTTTGTATTTGCTATAAGCAAATACAAGACCTGTGAGCTACTTGGATTACTGTATCTCATATCCTTTCAAGGGTGCATTATTTATTTTCTTCTACTATGAACAAGGTAAGATTCATCTTGCATTGATGCCTCATTTTGTCTAACAGTTTTGTAAGTTTCCCTCACATCAATTGATTTTATAAATCGACTCAAACGACGAAATACGACCTTTGTCCTGTTCTGTCATTAATTTCATTTGAAGTTTAATTCTTATATAACTAACGGAAGAAAAAGCATCGTTCAAAACATTCTTTTATATTCATGATGCCTAACATTATTCTTTGAGCTTTGAGGATAATCTTAGGAACAACATCTTTTTGGTGCCGTTGCCAGGGACGGAGAAACGAAGTTATTTTTCCCTGGGAGAATGACATGGTAACATTTTGTCTTTGATAGTGAACAAAGATTGAATATTGTATTAAGGTTTTTTATCTTTCACTTGGCGAGTCCACTATAGATAAATTGGCATTCGCTCGAAATAATACTAGGAAGAACCCAAACGATCAACAGACTACGCCTGTATTTGATCCCAAAAAGTTGTTAAAACCCAAGGGATACTTCAGGCCTACCGCTTCATCTTCAGGTAAGAAGTACCAACCCAAAATAACTCAAGTCAATACTAAAGTTCTTGTCGAAATATTAACTCCTAAAGAAATTTTTGAACAAATGATTTATGCGGAGGCCTCGACTAGCGAAATCGCAATAAAGATTGAGATTGACTCGTCCGATACTCAGAATAGTCTTAATAAAGGATCCTCCTCTATACCAGTTATCGCTACTTTTATGTCTACCCCATCCTCACCCGAAACCCCGAGGAGCGCACCTTATACCTCGATTCGTCTCCTGTTGGTTCACCTATCTATACATCTTGTAAGTCTGAAGAAGCCAATCCACGTTTCTCGTTCCCTCCTCTTCTAGACTTCACGCCTTATAAGGATTAGTTTCCAATTTTTTCTTCACTACAGCCCGAGGAAGTTGAACAATCACCTCTTTGGTCCCTAGCAGTTTATGAAAACCCTCTCTTTAACTCTCGAAGTTCATCCCCTCGACATCAAATGGTTGTTGTTGGAGGAGGTGGCGTCGGAGGTGTCGCTAGAGCTTGAGGCGGTGCTAGAGGAGGAGGCAGTCAAGGACCACCACCTCCGCCCCCTATGATTTTTGCCAAAGTGGTGGCCAGATACACTCTTTTAGTCCTTCCCCATGTCCTTCATGATTTACCAGAAAATTATATGCAGAACTTACCGAAATTCACGGGAGAAGGAGATTTAATTACCACAAAGCACATAAACTTTTTTGACCAATTCACTGATATTCTTGGCATTTAGCATGAGGATGTTTACTTGAGACTTTTGGTGCAAACTTTTGAAGGACAAGTAAGAATTTGGTTTTGAGGGCTCCCGACAGGTTCTGTAGCGTCTTATGACGCGCTAGAAAACGCCTTTTTAAGGCAGTGGGGAGAAAAGAAAGATCACTTGTATTATTTGACGAAATTTGGGGCTCCGAGGAAAAAGAATTTCGAGTCGGTCCTAGAATTCACCCAGAGGTTTAACAAATTCTATTATAAGATTCCAGTAGAAGTTAAACCCTCTCAGCCCACAGCTAAAGTGACTTTCGCGGGGGCTTTCGAGCCTAACTTTGCTATGCTTTTAAGGGAAAGAAGATCTGCTACCCTCATGGGAATGCAGGACGACGCCATTGAAATTGATTCGAACATGATAGCAACGGGTAAACTAAAAGCAAAGGTTGAGACGGGAACCAAAGAAACTAAACGCTTCAGGTAACAAGCTGGACCCTCCGGATCTGGGAGGTCCACGGAAGAAAAAATGGATGACATGGATCAGATAATCAAAGTGTTATCAAACAAAATCTCTAGAATGGAACTAGACCAAGCTAAACCTAATCCTTTTCCTAGGAGAGATTTCAAAAGGAATCCCAACCCCCAGATCCAACAGAGATAAGTCAAAAACAAGGACCAAAAAATCAAAGCCCCATTTAAAACAGAAAACTTCATGCAACATGATGATGTGCAAGTCTATGAGGGGTTAGATGAAGATATAAACAACCTCAGTGATAACAACCAAGACCCTCACCTAACCAGACATGATTACGAAAGGTCTTTAGATCGAGAACCACTGCTTGGAAATGAGGAAAGTATAAATAATATGGGTGGGTCTGATTATCAAGGAATCGTCGACTCTATAATGGTCGAGCTTCAACAGAAATATAATCTAAGGCCTAGAGATAAAAATTCTACAACTGCTCCACCGAGGAAGATCTTGCCGAGAACTGAAATGAATGAGGCAATTAAAACATCCACTGAAACGCAAGCTGCCAAAACAAAAACAGTTGAAACGCAAACTACCAAAACAAAGAGAGTTGAGACAAAAGCAATGCAAACCAATAGTTAAGAAAAAAAAGAAACAAAGATCCCAACCAGAGAAGCCGAAAAGACAATTAGAAGCTTCAATCTGGAAAGCGAAATTAATAAAATCAAAATTCCAGTACCTCTAGTTGAAATGGCGAAAAATCCGATGTATAGAAAACAAATTGCCAAGATGATAAATTTCTCGGATGCTGAAAGTCATGCAGATGTTATTAATTCAGAAGATGATAGACCCACTATAATGTTTGGTCTGCATATCAAAAGTTCTAAAGACCCTGTCGCTCCTTTTTATATTACGCCGACTGTGCATGATCACCTACTCCATAACTATATGTTGGATTCTGGAGCCTCCCACAACTTAATGCCCAAAGTTATTATGGAAAAAATGGGTCTTGAGGTCACTAGGCCATACCGACAGATAAACCCTATACTCCTGCATGTAATAGAAAGGGAAGTAAAAAATATCCTTGACGCAAAGATTATTGTTCCACTCAGGTATTCTGAGTGGGTAGCTAACTTAGTCCCAGTCAGGAAAAAGAACGGTGAAATCAGGCTCTGTGTGGATTTCAGGAACCTAAATAGATCATCCCTGAAAGACAACTATCAGCTCCCTAAAATGGATCACGTCCTGGAAAAAGTGGTCGAGGCTAACAAAATGTCTATGATTGATGGTTTTTCAGGTTACAATCAAATTGCGGTCAACGAAGATGACAAAGAAAAAACCGTGTTTACCACTCCATGGGGTACTTTCATGTACGATAAAATATCATTCGGTTTGATGAACGCATGGGCCACCTTTCAACGAGCAATGGACATAGCCTTTGTGGGTGAGAGAGATAAGTTTGTTGTTATTTATCTTGATGATTTAACTGTTTTTTCTAACTTAGATGCAGAGCACTTGGTACATCTCAAATAGACATTCAAGAAATGCAGAAAATTCGGTTTGTCACTCAACCCTAAGAAGTCCCATTTTGCAATGCAAGAAGGTAAACTTTTAGGCCACATAGTATCTAGGGAAGGAATCAAAATTGATCTGAAAAGAGTTGAAGCTATAGATACGATCAATATTCATAGGAACAGAAAGGAATCCAGTCCTTTTTAGGAATTTTTTTTTTTTTAATAAGATTCATTCCAAATTTTGTTGAAACTGTTAAATTGATTACAAATATGCTGAAAAAAAGACAGCGAAGTCAAATGGACAACCGAAGCTAAAGCATCCTTCGAACGCATCAAGAAGGTAATAGGAGAAGCACCGGTGTTGGCCAGCCCAGACTATATAAAAGAGTTCCTGATATTTTCGTTAGCATCCTAACATACTATTGCAGTCGTACTCTTACAGAAGAACGATGAAGGTTTTGAGCCATCGATGGCATTTTTTAGTAAAAGCCTCAGAGATGTCGAGTTGAAATATGATATACTGGAAAAATAGGCATATGCTATGGTGAAAGCCCTCAAAGCTTTCAGGGCTTACGTGTTGCATTCCAAAATAATTGCTTGCGTACCAAACAGTTCTGTTAAACATATATTGGTTCAACCAGATAGTGACGGAAGGAGGGGTCGATGTTTAGCTAAGATCCAGGAATTTGATCTTGAGGTAAAACCAACTAAACTTGTCAAAGGTCAAGGCCTAACTAAGATATTAGCCGAATCAAATTTCAGGGTGCTCGGGATAAATCATCTATAATCTTACGGAAACCTTCCATATATAAAAGAATTCGATGATCAGACACCTGCAACCCAGATCCGAGGAAAAGTTTCCACCTCTGCTTGGTATGGTGACATAGTTTCATACCTCCTGACTCTTCAGTGCCCAAGTGATACAACTCCTTCTAAGGTGAGAACATTGAAGATGCACGCGGTAAAATATTACATCATAGATAGTCAATTGTATTGGAAATATCCCCTAGGTTTTTTACTAAGATGTCTGATAGAATCCAAAACGAAGAATGTTATAAATGAGTTTCATGAAGGGGTGTGTGGAGGACAACATGTCGGGAGGGCAACGGCCTATAAAATCCTGAGAGCTGGATATGATTGGTCAAAATTATTTACTGACGTGAATAATAAAGTCAAAGCTTGTAACTCTTGTCAACGATTCTCAGGCAAATAAAATCTCCCTGCACTACCTTTGATTCTGGTAAAAAATGAAGCTTTGTTTCAACAATGGGGTCTGGATTTTATCGGATAAATCCATCCACACTCTAGTGCACAACATAAATGGATTATAACCACCACAAAATATTTCACTAAATGGGTAGAGGCCATTCTAACACAAAATTCTACAGATTCAGTGGTGATCAATTTCTTAGAAGAAAACATTTTATCAAGATTCGACTATCCCCGGAAGATAGTCACGGATAATGCCCAAGCTTTCAAATCCATGGTGATGGTTAGTTTTTGTAAAAGGTACAACATTGTACTAGGACATTCCACAACCTATTACCCTCAGGGAAACGGATTAGCCAAGTCATCGAATAAGATCCTAATCACTATAATAAAAAAGGTGTTTACTGAAAATAAGAAAGCCTGACATGTTCATTTGAAATACGCTTTGTGGGAAAATCACATTGTCACTAAGAAATCAATCAGAATTTCCCCTTTCCAAATGGTGTACGGTATTGATGTGGTCCTCCCCATAAATCTCGCTCTGCCCGTGATGAAGCTTTGGCAAGATGCGAAGGCAGAACCAAAAGAATAAACCAATTAGTTGAAGTCCAACAAAATAGGGTTGAGGTGGATGAGAAACTTCAGAGATATCAATATAATATGAAAGCCTTGTTTGATAAAAAAGCTAAAGATAGGGAATTTCTTCCTGATGACCTAGTTTTGAAATGGGATGCTAGAAAAGAAGATGCAGGAAAGCACGACAAGTTTGATCATATCTGGTTTGGACCTTTCAGGATCGTAGCTTCTGAGGGAAAGAATTCATTCTTATTAGAAAACCTYGACGGGAAAGTCCTTAACGCCCCCATCAACGAGCRTTACCTGAAACATTTCATGCAATAATTAGATTCCAAATCACCATTGTATAACATAMGCTACTTCTTGCCGAATGTAATAGAGAAAACTGTCATTTTGTGAGAAATAATACAAGTGCATACATAGATTCCAATTTTTGTGTAGTTTGGGTTATGTGTTTCTCTTGTACCTCATATCTCTAGCTTTMTTTATGTCATTCCTTGATAAGTGAGTGGTTGCAATTTGGTACTACTACTACTGTAGTCACATTTTATCGRTTGTTTGATAAGTAAACAATTTTTCCTCTGTATTTGCTATAAGTAAATACAAGACCTGTGAACTACTTGTATCTCATATCCTTTCAAGGGTGCATTATTTATTTTCTTCTACTGTGAACAAGGTAAGATTCATCTTGCRTTGATGCCTCATTTTGTTTAACAGTTTTGTAAGTTTCCCTCACATCAATTGATTTTATAAATCGACTCACACGAAGAAATACGACCTCTGTCCYGTTCTGTCATTAATTTCATTTGAGAATTAATTCTTATATAACTAACGGAAGAAAAAACACCTTTCAAAACATTCTTTTATATTCATGATGCCTAGCATTATTCTTTAAGCCTTGCGGATAATCCTAGGAACAAAAACAAGCATACAAGTGGTACTCAACTCTCCTACCTAAAGAAAAGAATTTGAACAAGGTTTGGATTTCAGGTATTGCATTGGTTGGATGCGTGCTGGAAGCACTTTATTTCAAACAAATGGTCCTCTGGTGTGCTGACAAATTCGACACCAAGAGAAGAATTATCTAGATACAAGGAAAACTGTCGATCTCTTTGGTGGCTTCTGTGTTCAAGAGAATGAAGAGACTTCCTGACCCTACTTTGACATTCAAAAATGACGAAGTTGACGTTTTTCTTAAAACTCACAGTGGAGGAATGAAGCTCCTCGGAAGATTTCTTACAAGCCCGACTACCGATGCTAATACTACATAGGTTGAAGTATGCTCTTTGAAATATCCATATAAATAATTCACCTGGTTATTTGCCAGAATCATTGGACATGAGTACACGTCTTCAGTCCCAAAGTATATTGTATATATTCCCAGTCACTTAAGTCATGAAAATGCATTAATTGATTGGACCCGTATTATTTCAAATGAGATTTCAATTTAGTTGGGAAGCCTTAGGAAGACAAAAAAAAAATTGCATGACTTCCTATCTAGTTTATGCTATAGTTTATTGCCATTTTTTTTAGGACTTGCCTGGAGCTAAGAATGTAGACTTCAAGAAGGATCCAATTTCATTCCAGTATCCAGTGTTATGGAGGCACAAGACCCCATACAATTTCTATGAAGTGCAAAATGGTTTCTTGTCCTCTTTTAAAAAGATGATTCACAGTATCGCCACTTCAAGACTATCATTAGAAGTTGCATCCTTTCTACTGGAGAAAGGAGTGTTTAAAACCATGGAAGAGTTTAGTTTTATTAGACTTTATGGATTTTAGGGGAAACCCTCTCTGTTGCATTTTTATGTTTCTGATAGACTTTTCATCATTGAAGTATACCAGAAGTACAAATATTAGGCACATTTCTCCAATGAGAAAAGAAAAAATCATTTGATCCCATTGTCGTTGAAAGTTGGAGAAATGTTTGTGAAGAACATTTCTCATTTAGATGAATACACAACTCAATTTGACCAGTTTAGTTTAGAAGAGGTTCAAGAAATTCAGGGTTTTGACCCTAAGAATTTGTTTCTGGCACATATGTTTTCAATTGGATATGGCTCATCTTTCAGTAAGTATGTGCAATTAGAAGAAGGAGGGGGAGATAACCAAAAATCCTAAAGCATCTCTTATAAATACTCTAGATGATATTGAGGCATTGGCTAGCACACAAGAATATTACAAGAAATGGGATCGAGAAGCGATAAGTAAAAATCCAAGTTCACCTAATGTGTCACAAAAGAGCACCTTGATAAAAACAAAACCTCAAAATAGTGGTCGAGAACATAGAAGGTCTTCCACCAGAAATTTAGATGACGGTGGAGATAAAGACCCTACCAGAAAAACAATTGAAATATAACTCATTATTCATATCTCGATTAAAAGAAAAAGAGAAGTCCAAAAAGAAGGACAGTAATTACCTAAAGTAGAAGTGAGTCCCAAAGACATGGAGGTTGATGACATGATAGAAGAGCTTGGTTGGGTAGAATAGAGGATGATCAAGAGTAGGGTTATAGATGAAGAATTGGCTTCCCAAGAGCCATAGATATTTGAAGAGGAATTTGTCACTTTCCACCACACCACCTACAATAAGAATTCAAAAAAGTTGTTAATTGAAAAGCTAAATTTGAAGAATAAAAAAGTTTTAAAGAAATGGAAATCAAGGATTGATTTTAAGGGGTAAAACCCTTGAAAATCATGGAGTTTCACGAAGCAACTAGAGAAGCCCTAAAAGTGTCCATTGACGAGATAAAGAAGGATAATTTGGTCTTAAAAGAAAAAATAAAGGAATCGGAAAAAGCTTTGCTTCCAAAACCTTTATTCGTCGAACCCGTCACTATTATACAACCATTATGCAATCTTGAGGATGTACTAGAAACCAACGCTAGGTTGAAAGGTTCATCAAGCTTATTAATGGTTGTAAGAAAATATATTGGAGATAGCATTAAGAAAAGGATAACCTTGATCGTTGAGATATGGGAGTTAGCAATAAATTCAATTACTCTTTCAACAAGGGTATTGCATTTCAAAGAATATCTCGAAAAGGATTTGGAAAATGATAAAGGTTTTTACAAAGAATCAATGGGTACATTTTCAACAAAGGTCTTAAGTTTAAGTGATATACATATAAGAGATGAAAATCTTCCTTCCAAGAATCATATGAAACAAACTAATGCTTGTTGGATGAAAATAATTAAATGTTTGAGGGAAATGTCATTTGAATGTGATGTTATTAATACTAATAGAGGTGATTTGTTCTTAAAACTTGTTGATTTGACGAAGGAACTTGAGGGCCCACATTTAATTATGGACTCACTGCTCTTTATCAAAAGAGCAATTGCAAGAATAATTGGATGCCTTGAAAGTCTACAGGGACAGTGAATTTAATGAATCGATTGAATATTATGAAGAAGGAGTGGAAAGGTGGTTAGTCTGATATGTGAACAAGAATGATGATATTGAGGACAAACTTCATCAATTGAGACTTGATCTTAGAGAGATGGAAAATGAGTTATTCGAAACCAAGACTAAACATGAGATAATGGTTGCTCCTATGAGGGAGTATATTGAACAATGGTTAAGAAAAGCCTTGGTTAAAATAACGGAAACAAATCAACAAGAAACCGATAATACAGTTATGCCACCTCCAACCCAACAACACCCTATTAAAGACACATGAACAAGCAGATAATGGTTATGATCCTCCACCATAGTAAATCAAGTAATCATTTTTTTTTCTCTCACCTCTTTTTTCTTTCTCAGTGTCTAATCTCTTTGCCTTTTGTTTTCTTTCAAAATTTGTGAAAACCAAAGGCTGACCTCTGACTGTCTCATTTCTGTCTTCTAGGTTTTTTCTTAATTTCATGTTCTGTGGGAGCCCAATCCCAATACTCTTTGAAGGACAAATGTCATTTACTTTTATGAACTCTACATAGATTCATTTTTTTTCAAAGACATCTATTATTTTTTAGGTTCTCAGAGAACTATTTGGGACATTACATTAGCGATTTTCTCAGACTTTAAATTTTAAGCATGAGATTTCAAATGTGTGTCTATCAAAATCTTTTTTGGATCTTACTTGAATGATCATTTAAAGTTCTTTGCCATATGTGGTCCTTATATTATTTCCTTTGGCTAAATATTGTGTCTTACTTTGTTGAATATTGTGATGGAAATATTGTTGTATAAGACTATTTACTCTCTTGGTTTATAATCTTGTATTATAGTGCAAATATTTACTTTATGTGAGATGCATGTCCTTCTCAGGTATTCATTGCATGTGAATGTTTGTTCCAAGAATAAACATGGTCCTCTCTTATGCACTTTTTATATTTTTGTATATTACTTAGATATACATGAGTACCACCTCTTTAAAAACAAAAGGGGATTTCTCCTTGTGATGTTATCATAAAGCCCGTAAAACTATCTTTTAGATCAACAATACTTAGCATTTTAATTAATTAGTTTTTGAATGCTGTGGGGGATAGGGAGATTATTAATTACTTCAACTTCATTTCAAGTTTCTTTTCTTACCAATCGGGTGGATACTATAATGTCAACTTCATGACCATTGTTCATCCATATGATGTCGACAAATCCACAACATTTCATAATGCATTAGAAAAAAGAATGATTGATGCTAAAGAAACCCTCCCACTAGTTGAGCAAATACTTATTTTCATCATTTGGCCTTATTTGGATTGTTTCAAGCTCCTAATCTTTTGGACTAGATTATTTTTTAGTTCTCAAACCCTCCTATATCATTAAAGTACATATCCAAGTTGATTAGGCTTGATTTCATAAAAAAATAAGCATAGTTTGCAAATATTTCAACGTTAACTCTTTTAATGGGTTATTATGCAAGATCCATGTGAACCAGGTCTTACACAAAGTATTCGGGTAATTTTGTTGACATTTTATAAAATTTGATGGTTATACCTGATAGTTCATATAATAATATTTCCAACAAGCCCTCATTTTCCCAATTCTGAGTTTGTATGTCCAGTCTATGAAGGGTGCAAGTTGAGTGTAGGATTATCCAGTGCATAATTGTGACTTCACTTATCATATTCTATTATGAATAAGATCTAGAGAGAAATCTAGCTTGGTGATGGTGTAGGGCTATCTATGACCTTTCTAGTAGTATATCATGTGCTTGTTTTTGAGCCCAAGTTTTCGAGAATGAACTTTCACAAGACCAACACTAGTTTCAAGGCAATAATTTGGTGGTAGAGGTTTACGTTTTAAAAAATGTTGTTCATGGGAACCAAAATAGAAAATTTGATTTTTCTAGGTTGTAGCTTACCTTGTGACCTTTCCAATGACATATCATCTGTCATATCATGATATCAAATGACTCAATTAGAGTTGTCACATGTCTTCAAACTAATTTCAAGGGTTTAGTTTGGGCATCTTGCCTAATAGACTTTTTGGGTAGTTGAATCAGTAGTTGGTGTCCTCAAATCAAATTAAGGATTGGGCATTATTGAAGTACTTGTTGATACCTTTTCGACGATTTTTTTTTCCTTAATTTGACACTTCCATCCCTATACACCAGAGCCATGTCCTCCCTCTTGAATGCAACCTATATTTGTTACTTACAGTAGCATGTAGATGTATGTCAACCTCATCTTGTATTCTCATCAACCTACTCGCATAAAATAGAGCCTCCACCACTCATGTGTTCACTTCTCCACTCATATGCTAATGGCATGTGCCCCATCCCCATCTTGAAAATCCATATTTTGATGCTCAGTTGCACCCATCACCTGCCACTGTGCTCCCTAGAAACGAGCATACACTTTGCCACCCAATTGTTGCAAGGAGTCGTGCTTTCTATCATGTCCACCAACAAATAAAATAATAAGTAGGTGGTGGGGCATCCTACCACCTAAGTGGAACCACCACCACCCCACCAAATCACTATTGTCACCCTTTAAGTGTTGTCCATGGCCTTTTAAGACAAAAATTCATTTTTTTTAATATAACGACTCTGAGAGAGAGAGAGAGAGAGAGAGAGAGAGAGAGAGAGAGAGAGAGAGAGAGATATTTTTTAATAACAATTATAATTTTTATAATTATTACAATAATACTGATAAATTTTTAATTATAATAAATCTTTTAGAGGTAAAGTTTACACTATTACAATGTGGAAACGACACTCGATATGGATTTGCATTGAAAAATGCAACGTTGACGTGACTTTGGGACATGCTTCCTTGATGAGTTACTATGCACTATATGTGCAACTACATTAGTACAATTTGACTTATGAGCTTGAAGAATAATGTGTAACCTAAGGTTGACTCAAATGATTTGTTGGCCTTTCCATTTTAGTAATTATGCTCATGACCTTCACTCCCTTTATGAGAAACATGAGATACTATAGGGTCACTTAGCTGGATTCTACAAGATTGACTTAACAAAGGTCTTGTTAGTTAGTAAGTTAATGTGCCATAGGCTTAACAACCTCTTCACCGTCATGTGCCTTAAGTCAACTGCAATAACTATTCAAAAGTTGTATATCTACATTGTGTAGAAACTAGGAAATGAAGTGATATTGAAACTAAAAGTTGAAACTAAAAGGTGTAGAATTGAATCCAATAGTAAAAAAAATGCTCAATCTCAGTCCCTTATATTATATCTCTTCATTCACTTAATCTAGTGATTTGTAGTCCTACATCCCAAGTCAAAAGCGGGGGATGACAGAAGTGAATATCACTATTCTTTGTTAGAAGGAAGATAACATGCACAAGATCATTCAATCTTCCAATAATTTCAACTAATGATTATTTTACATTCAATGAGATTAACTAAGATACTGAACACCATAAATTAAATAGTTGTGAATGCAATAAACAGAAAAGGAAATTGTAAAATTGAAATGGCTTAAAAGGAAATGACATGAAGCAAATTTGCATGAAATTACTATAGAAAATTGTAAACTACTACAAAGTTGAGAATACCACAACAATGAGGGCTCCTTGCATTCCCTTGATTGGGCCTTACTCAAGGTATTTATAGGAACCCCTAGTGAAACCACCGAGTGCTTAAATCTAGAAATGCAATCTCTTTATTTAGAAATTTAACTTCATGATAGCACAATGTCTTCTACGATTTGAATGCACTATCAACACTTATGAAAGTACCATGCCAATGAAAAATACTTGTCCCTACTTTAATCCTAGATCTAGTTATACGAAAAATCACAATTATCCCTTCAATTAATCCTTGATTGAAGGGTACTTGTCTTTTGGATCCCTAGAATTGGGGATCCTTGCTCTAAGGACCTAATGTCTCTCAATTCAAATCCCTTAACAATAAATGGATCAAGGATATAACTAATTGAGTGACTCGAGTACTATGAATGCTTGACTCCCTTGGAGGTTAGAGAGGAGGCATTATCATCCTTTTCTCTCATGTGGAGTTTGATGGAGATCATCCTTTCGACCCATTTGCACCAATCATTAGCCCACAACCTCAAGAATGAATAAATCCATTAAAAATCATGATTAAACTAAAGTACAACACATTAACTCAATCATTCACAAAATTCAATATGCATAACCCAAGATGTTTCATATTCATCGTATTCCTTTTCAAGTAATGCAAGCTTTACTATACAAAAAGGGTCATATCGACTACAATATGGGCCCTAAAATCCCGTCATTTGGTGGCCCATCAACACACCCCAACCTTGATGTTTTTCACATCCTTGTGTAAACAAAAATTCCTCCCTACATCTTGTTATTCATTTTGTCTACTTTGTTAGCTTATCCTAATGTTTTCTACAAGTCTGCCTAAGACCATAAGCCACAAACAATGTGATGGAACCCCTACCATGGTATCTTAGATTCTACTCCACTTATTTACAATATTTTCTCTCCTTCTCCTCATCTGATTCTCCTATAGGTGTGGGGTGTAGTAGGATAGGAGGATTGAACTTCAACCCAATCCATTTGAGCTTGATCTTCTTGAAAGTCTCTTTGCACAATTGTTACTTGAATAAGGAGACCTATAGATTTGAGGAGAGTGAGGCTCTATCCCCTGGAGATTAAAATGAATCCCTTCCCATCTAACTTGGTAGTTTTGGAATATACTTTCTCTTTAATCTCTAACTATGGATTCATAGTGGGCAGTTTCCCCTCTCTATTTTCCATCCGAAATAGGCAACAACTTTGTGTCTAATGTCAGAGTTGTATGGTTGTTGATTAGTTCTTTTGGTGTTATGACTTTGTCCCTAATCCATAAATTGTTGCTCATTTCTCCCTCCCTGTATTTATGCAATTCAATAGCCCTTAGTTCCTCATGGTGGGTCCACGAGCATAGTGCTTTAAGTTGGACCTCCCCTACATAGGGGTTTAGTGACCATCTATAGGGATAAAGTAACATAAATTTGTGTTGGTAGAACTCAATTAGTTGGGTTATGTCATCCTCGTTTCCCTAATAAAATGTCTTTATAAATTCACTTGGGGTATCCACTCGGTAAGAAAGTTATGTGACTAATTTATTCAACTAGAATTTGTGCCACTGTTCCTTAAGAAAGAGGGTGTATACTTTGGCTGGAGGTATATATCTTATCATATCCCCTGATAATTTTGTCATCTTGGAGATGGATGCTTCTAGGATCTCAATCTTCTAATATTGTTGGCCAATTCCTCTTTGGTTTTGGCCAGCTTAGTCTTGGAATTCTTATTTTTTGCTTGTTATTTTTTGTTGTCCATATGTTTCATTTTCATGACCTAAAGTTTTTCCCATAGGTTAGCCAAATATTTCTCAAGGTGAAATTGCTCAACCTTTTCACCAACATCCTCCATATTGGTCTTAATTTATGCTAGAATTATCTATTTAAGGGCTTCAACCCTGCTTTCTCTAATTCACTCATGATATTTTGTTCTTCTATACAATTTTTCTTAGAGGATTCTGGTCTCTTTTCTTCTTTTACCTCAATTAATTTATTAATAGTACTAGGGTCCCTTCTAAATTCACAAGTGTAGTAGAGTAAGGGGTAATTACCAACTTCTTGGCTATTTGTGACCTTGTCCTAGCTCTTATTGTGGAGGCCTGCTCTCTCCTCTCTATAGAGTGGATTTTATTCTTGATTTTCAGGGGGCTGTTATCAGGGGTCCCCATTCTCATCAGAGTGGTAGCCACCTCTCAATCTTCCTCTTTTATCTTTATTATTTCTATGTTTTCTTCCTACAAGAGGTCTATGCTTTGTTAGCTTTCCTCTTCTTCCCAAGGTCCCTTTCAAAACTAGGTTCCTTGGTTGCATCTTGTGAGGCTCTAAAGTCTTCCCTACTCATGGTGATAAAATCTTCCCATGAAATTATTACAGGTTGCCTTGTTAATGCATCACATACTATCAACTTTATTATCACACGGTGAGCTAATCACTCTTCTTTGCCCTTTTTTACCTTGATGCTCATTTATTTCAAATATTGTAGCAATAAATATGGTGTACTGAGGTTTTCCTCTGGTCTTTAACAAAAAAATTCCTCTATTGGTGAAGAAATCTAAAATGGTAAGCATAAACCATGCTTAGTGTACTTTCACATATGATGTACTTTAGAAGGTGGTAAGCCACCTTATCCCATGGCTCATGTAGATTATCTCTCTTTATTTCATTCTTGCTCTCTTCTACTTCTTCATAATTAAGGAGGAACATCTTGTTGGCGTCTATGGTTGATTGTCTACCCTCCTTGTCCCAAGGAAATCTTACGAGTAACCTTGATACTCTGATGATCACGAGTTCATCAACCTAGATTTCCAATCCTTTTATTGAGATGATGTATTCATGGTTTTTAATGTGGTGATATTTCAGGGCAAACTCCAAGGCTACAATGTCATTGTAACCCTATCATATGATGAATTATTCCAACCAATTTAACTATTGAAAGATCTCTACCACCTTAGGGTTGTTTTATAGTTTTGAGGTTTATGTGGGTTCCCTTCTCTTGAACCCACCCCCCATCTTGCAAGATTTTGTGTGAGTCTTGTGTTAGATATTTGTGTTGTTAATTTTGCTTATAAACCTTTGCAAAATCATAAACTTGATAGTGGCAAATAACTTTACTACAAAACTTCAACTTTCAATACCCAACTTAATGGGAACCGATCTCTTAAAATTGTAGTGGTAAAAACTTCATTTGTAAATACTCAACTTTCTAAGAATTGGCCTCTTAAAATGGTAGTGGCAAAAACTTTAATTTCCAACACTCAACTTTATGAGAACTAGCCTCTTAAATTGATAGACCTTACAACTATGGCAAAAATATTAGTGGAGAAGTTTGAGCTTTAACAATCCATTCCTCTAATTCTAGTATCACTTTAGTGCCCTCTTATTAT
>ML789253.1:205709-269188 GCA_009831015.1 Picea engelmannii
AAATCACATGATACTCATTAACAATGTTCAATGGTATGGCTTTTGTCCATCTGGTAAAGTAATTTTTTGCTATAAGAATATCTTTGTGGAGCTGAGATGGATTTTGCGTGATCTCCCTAATAATGTCCAAACCCCACTATTCAAATGGCCCTTCCACCATAACCGGTTGTAATGGGAATGCAAGTTTCTTTTCTCTCATTGCAGATGTTTGGCACACTTTGCACTTCCTAGCATAGGCACGTGCATCCTTAAATAAAGTTGGCCAATAAAAAACCATCACGTAGAATCTTATGAGGAGTGGTATCTCCACCAAAATGTCCACCTGCTAGACAGTTATGTAACTCAACCAATACTCTTTCTGCATCTGACTTCTCCAAACATCTCAGTAAAACACTATCATAGTTTTAGCGAAATAACACTCCGTCCATTAATTGATATTGTACAGATTTCAACCTAAGAGCTCTTTTCTTCTTTGGTCCTAGGTACTAAGGAGCAGTACCATGGGTCAAGTAATACTTGAGCTCATAGTACTAGGTATCAGTAGAAACAAAAATATAGTAAACTTCCCTTGTACTCACCTCATATTCATTATCGCATCCTACTTCTTCACCTGCCTGCTAACCTTCTAATTTTGTAGCAAGTCTGCACAAACCTTGACCTCTAACTATCTTTCCAGGTTTGATTTAAAGATCATATTCTTGGAGTGTCATCATCCAACTATCTCTTATGTCACCTAACTCCTTTTTTACAAACAAATTTCAAACTGAGGTACGTGGAATGATCACTTTAGTATGGGACTTCAACATATACAACCTAAAATTATTTACAACCTTAAAGACTGCACAACCTTATTTATTGACTTCGAGATAATTCAGTTCTGCACCTTGAAGTCCAAAACTCATAAATAAAAACGGTACTTTAAAATCTTCGGAAATTTTCTAAGTTAGGACAACTGCAAAAGACAAGTAAAAAACAAATGTATATAATCTAAAATCTTTCTGAAAATATGGACTCATCAAAGTAGGTGCTTGAGCAATTGCTTCCTTAATGGAATTAAAAAATTCTTTTTCTTTATCATTCCATTTTAAAATAACATTTTTCTTGATCATATCCAGTAATGGTTTTACTATCTTTGCAAAACTTGGTACAAATCTTCTTACAAAATTAATCTTCCCTAAAAATGATTGCATTGATTTTTTGTTATGAGGAAAGGTAATTTGTGAGATTGTTTTTGTCCTTTTAGGCTCAATCATTATACCAAAGTTTGAAACAATAAAGCCACAAAGCTTACCTCCAGTAATGACAAAGACTTCTTAGGATTTAAGGATATCCCATACCTTCTGCATCTATCAAAAATTGGTGTAAGATGATGTATATGGTCTTTTTCTATTTTTTGAGAACATTGTCACATCATCGAGATGGACACCTATTGATTTGTTTATCAGACCGTGAAACATAGTATCCATAGTCCTTTGGAAGGTGGCTCCTGCATTTATTGAACCAAAAGGCATATTTCTATATGCACAAGTTCCCCATTTTGTTCAAAATGTAGATTTCAACTGATCTTATTGTGACACCAACACTTGATTGTAACCCAATAATTTGTCCAATAAAGATAGCATTTCAACACCTGAGATCATCAAAGAATACGTTCCATTGGTGGAACGAGGTAATTATCCTTATCAGAAGCATTATTTAGGTTACAAAAATCTATATAGATTTTGATGTCCTCATTCTTCTTTCGTACTAGAACTGGGTTTGATACCCGTTGAGAATGTGAGACAGGGAAAATAATTTTAGCTTCTAGTGATTTGTTTAATTCCTCTTTAATTTGAGGCTCCAAAACTAGATGAGTTTTCTTTATCTTCTGTTGTACAGGTTTCCCATCCTTCTTAATTGGAATTACATGCTGAATAATTTTGGTGTCGTAGGTCTTTACGTCACTATATGTCCATGCGAAAATGTCTTTATAATATTTAAGGAGTTTAATGAAAGTGGCCCTTTTTTGAAGAGGAACATCTAATTCCCAAATTAATGTTTTGTTGATTCTTCTCAGTTCCCAGATTAACCACTTCGTGTTGCATAGAAGAACTATTTGTTTTGCTATTGGTTACCCCTTTAAATTTATCCTCTAGATCATGGAACTTCTCCAAACGAACCATTGACCTAGGCATAGTGTTTTTTTATTCAAGTTAAAACTCTAGAGAAGATTGATTAATTTATTTATCATGTTGATACTCATCAATAATGGCCCCTTTGAAAGTATTTTCTTATGTGAGGAAGTCCATAATTTGATCATCATCATTAAAAACTCTCCAATTTGTGATATTATCTGGGGTTGAGGGCCTGAAAAAGGAATTCATTAGACAACTTATCAGGACAAAAATCTTCTGTAGGAATTAATTTAGAAGCAACAATTGTGAGTAAATCAACGTCAGAATTCTAAGAGCGGGGTACTGAAATAATGTTAAAGACATCAAATTTATGAATCAAGTTCCATACCTCTTGTTGGTAGTTTTAAAGATGATTATAAATACAATGTATAGCATTTCGTACCTATTTTACTATAATTTCATAATCACCAATAGCTTTTAATTCTCTAACCTTCAAATCAATTGCCTTTCTAAGACCCTATATGGGGGCTTCGTATTTAGCAATGTTGTTGGTGCATTGAAACTCCAATCTGCATTCTATCATGATTTTATTACCTTTAGGATCTTGGAGGATGCATCCAACTTCTGCACCTTCATTAGGCTTGGAGCCATAAAAAACTAACAACCATAAATCTTTATTTAAATTTAACTCTAAATTACTAGATTTATTTACATCTATACAATTTGATACATCAATTTGAGTATAGTGAAGATTCTCAGATTACATACTCGAATCCCCAAAAGGCGACTTCTCTGCAGTGAAATTTCCAAAAAAGGAATCTAGACGACAGTTGCCTAAAATAGAGTTTGAAAACATGATTGGCTCATTAGGATCATTCAAGTCAGTGATTGTATGCTTCATATGCCTCTCACACTCTACTTTTATTTTATTTGGCAAACCATTATATGGCAGCCATAAATGTGACCAATCAGTCGAAAAATAACCATTTTTTTTTTTGAACAATGTCTACTTAGCAACAAACCGTATGATTATGGAATATCAACAACATTGATATCGATAGTTTGGTGAACCTTAGCATTAGAAGATAGTCTGATTAATACATTCTTAAGTTCTCCTAGAACATTAACATTTATCCTATCTAATTGTACAATCTAAAAGGTAGATTTCTCGGGTTCAACATTCAACTTCCTACAAATAGAATATGGCATTACCTGAATCTACAAAATAGTTATGTGGATTTTTGTTAAAGATTTCAAATGTCAAAAGAAAAAGGGGTGTATGAGAGCTATACTTCTCTCCTATTAAAGCAACATTTACATTAAGTTGCTTGTTAGTTTTTTACGAAGAATTCTCGACAACTTTTTCCTTATCCTTACTTCCAACTGTAGGTGTTTCATTTTTAGAATTAGTTTTCCCTAAAGCCTTAAGTAATTTGTCTTGTTGTTGTTTTAATTTTGACAGTTCATATAAGGAAATGTTAGCCCTTGTTTTCTTCATATCCTCAACCAAATCATAATCTAGAATATCAATAATGCCAACAGACTTACCTGAACCAAAAACTTATTTATTTATAGATGGAGTTTTTCGGGAAGGAGAATATGTAGATAGAGATCCTTAATTTGATGGAGGACCCCTGCTTCTAGTTTGTGCAACACAAATCTCATCAATTGTTTCATCTTCCCCGTCATCTATTATTCCAAGGGATATATCCCATTTAACATTGAATTCAAGGGTTTCTTCCTCCTCCTCTTCATCTTTATCTATTTTTGTTTCTTCCTCTTCTTCCATAGAAGTGAAAACTTTAAACATATTAACAAATGTTGGACATGTTTTCTTGGAATGAATCACATTGTGTTCTCTACATAAGTTATCTTGAGAAAATTCCTCAAGATGAATCTCATTAGTAGGAGGGTTTTGGTTGTTTCGTGGTGGAGTATTTCTCCTGAAAGGAGGTCTCGAGGGCCTTCTGTAAGATGTACCTTCTTCTTAACTCTTTTTAAGATCTACAATGTCATTTGAGATTTTTTTAATTATTCTATGAAGATTTTCCATGTCTAGAGTATCTTTGTCTTTCTTTTCATCTGCAGTTTTGAATGTAATTGGTTTCTTGATAGGTGGCATAGTTATCTTTTCTTTTGTTGATGACTTACTTGCAATGTTCATCATTTCTTTTTCCACACCCAAGGCTTCTTCAAAAGTTTCATCTAATGTGTTTTTCCTAGCTCTTTTAACAAAGATGGAAATCAAAGAAGGTATAGTTGTAGTATAAAATTTGATGACTACATTGTCGGCAGGCCTAGAATCTTTAGGAATTTTAGTCATTAGTGTTAAAAATCTTTGAATAAAATCCTTGATTTTTTCCTTTGGGTTCATTTTAATTCTAGATAATTATAACGCCAATGTTGTTGGGGTTTTATCCTCACCAAATTTCTTCATGAAGGGGGTTTCAAATTCACTCCAATTGGTTATTGATCCGTACAACAATGCAAAGTACCAAGTTGATGCCTTTCCCTCCAAAGTATATAGAAATAAACAGAAAACAACATCTTCATGTTGTGCATTCATTAAACTAACCGCTAACATGAATGTACTTACGTGATCTTCAAGTGATTTTTTATTCTCAGGATCGAACTTGGGTAATAACTTTTTTAGATGCTTGGGGAGATCATGAGCAAGTCCTCGAACTGTAGCAGCTCCCGGTGCAAGCCATGGTCTTCTTAGAACATTGGCCATGTTTCTCCTTGGAGATTGTCTAGGACTTCTCCAAGGAGATTGTCTCAGACTACCTTGAGAAGATCATGGTTGAGACCTTGGAGGGGTATGAGGAGGACTTTCTAGAGGAGATGGTGGTTTACCAACATTGCGTTCAAATTGAACTTCAACCTATTCAATTCCTTCAAAAACAAGATTGACACGATATGAATAATCAATAGTACTCGTTTGTGCTTTCTTATATTGTTTACCCTTTGTAAAGATTGTGAATTCAATGGGAGAAAGTCCAAACTGTTTGCTTGTTGCTCTGGTCAAGATTTTAGACAACTGTAGTTTAGCATTAATCAATGAATGTTCTTCAAAAATTACAGAATCTACAGTTTAGTCTGTAATGTAGAAATAAGGTCACTATGGGATTCTAAGTCTTGTGGATTTTTAGTTAAAATAAATGGATCAGAAACTACGCTTTGCTTGTGTTGTGATATTTCAATGGTAGGTTTTTGAAGAGGGATTCTCTGTGGAGGTGAGTTGGTCTGAGTTGAATGAGATGGATTGGAATTGCGAGATGCTTTACCAGCCATACATATCACTCAACTTTCCTTCTAACGCCAAAATTGTTGAGAGTTGGAAAAATTCCTTCTACCAACAATGTGGGAGGGTCACTTGATGGTAGATCTCGGATTGATCCACTCTCGTCTGTGATAGTGATCTCAATCAATATGTGCGCCCAATTGCCACCTAAAATGGGATAATCAATCTAAAATTGATTAAGTTTAACAAAATTGTCTAACTTAATATATTTCTAATTTAGTTATAATATCTATAACACTTATTAATAATAATAAATATTAATAGTATTCTAACTATCCTAGCTAGCAATAATTGTAATCAAAATTACATAAAAGACAAATTGATATGTTATTGAATTAAATGAAATAGTTATTTTATTCTGTAAAGTATTACACACAGATGCATACACATTTCCCAAACAAGAAGTTATTTGTATAACATATATTCATTTTCATATCTAATTAAAATATCAAATGGATAGCTTAATGAAATGCAAAAGAAGTTTCACAAAAGAACATAAATGACATAAATTGTATCAATTACAAAAGTGCAAATAAATACAATCTTACATTCACACAGAAAGATTTCTCCAAAAGATATCAACCCTCACTTAATCATTAAATTCTGGAAAAAGTATACAAGCTTTCAATATCAAGTTTGACAACCCTTTCTACGTTGAAAAGTTCCTCTTTTAAACCCCGTCCCCAAAAGATTTCCATCAATCAACTTCTTCTACTCAATCCCCTATAAATGGGAAATTAGTTACAATTATGTTATAGAAGAAGATTATATTTTCTTCTCATTTTCTCTATTCTTGAAATATACTCTCCATTGATTATGGATCTCCATCATATGTGATACAAGATGTGGATTTGGGTTATCCAAACTTACCTTGCATTGATAAATCCTTTTTACGACAATATATTCTTTTCTGTTGAATTTTGAAAAGAAATTTGAAATTGACCTCAAACATTTTGCAGGGGTAGTTATGAATTCATGAACTGAATTATTGTCCTAGGTTGACATTTGAGCAATCTTGTCTCTGTTGGCATCTCTTTGTTGATCCACGTTTTCGAGGCATAACTTACTTGGGGTTTCACAATATTCAACAGGAGGCATTATGAAATATTCAATAACATCTACAACAATGTCCCATAAACTTGAACATCTTTGCTTTGCTTCTTCAATCAAATCATTGACATTCATGCAGCTACTAACCTTGTTGTCCATTAGTATTTGACACTGAGTTTTTTCTCTGTCAATAATTTTAAGAATACTATCATGTGTTCTTTTATTTTTTACTTCCAAGAGTTTAATCCCATCAAAGGCATTATGGACATCTTTATGTTCTTCAACTTGAGCCTATGTCATATCAGGCAATTTAAGCAAATAATCTCGATGTTGTTGAATTTGGTTTGGTTTTTCATAAAACTCCTTTTGCAATTCTTTAAATTTGATATTTATTGAAAGTGCTTCTGTCCTGAAAAACTCAGAAGCACTCTATTTAGTTTTGAATTTATTAATTTGGGTTTCTGTGAATTGACCCACTCTCGGTGTTGATCAATAATTTATTTCATCCTCGTATTTTTCTCTTCACTTAGAGAAGCTAATTCCTTAATATGCACTTGATTTAACCTTTCCAATTCTTGTTTACATTGATTTTTGACAATTGTAAGTTGTACCCTTTGATGCTCTTTTAGCTAATTAATCCACTATTGTTGTTCCTCTGTTAACATAACCCTGTTTTTCTAGTTTCTCTTCAAGTGGTGCTACTTGTATCCTCTGCTTTTCTAATTCATAAACCAGCTCATTCACTGACTAGGCATTAGCATTGGCAAATGCACCAAATGTTGAAGTTGTCTCTTGAGCCATCTTTTCTTGTTGTTGACTTAAATACTCCAAACTAGAAGTTGCTTAGGAGATTCTTCTTCAAGCAATCCCGATTTTCTTTTCCTTGGTATCCCTTTGACTATCCCTTTCTTTGTACCACTGAAAAAAAGATTCTCTCAAAGGTACTACAATATCCTCTACAAGCTCAAACTGATCTAAATCAAGTGTTGAAGATGTTAGATCTCCCGCAAGAGTATTAATTGGTGTAACTACAAAGGGAGATATTTTTGAAATATCAATTTGGGATTCTTTATTTATTGGAGTATAATATGGGTTTACTTTTGTGACAACCACATCTTGAGATATTGGAGTTTGAGTTTCTGGAGCTCCCTCTTTGATAGAAGATTTGCTTGACTGATCCTTACCTTTTGTATCCCCTTGTTTGTCTCAAGTTGGATTGTCTTTGTTTAGTCGTAAATCTTTTGTTCCTCGTGTTAATTCTCCTTGATTTTGCTTATCATTCTATTTATCTTAAGAAGACTCATTTATTTTGTTGATTTTTCATATGAGATGATATGTATATTCGAGATATTATTACAATGAAGAGTGTTCCATATATAGAGAACATATGGTGACCATCCATTAAAGGATGCATCCCTTGGTTAATCAATAACTATTTATTATTATCATTTACTTATTGTATATATTATTTAATAATCAATAATTATATTATTAATTATTAATCTAAGAGAATGCCTTCCTGATGTTGTCCAAACATCAACATATTTTGCTCAGATTCTAGGTTGCTTTTTGTGCCCATTATCCTTAACTTTTCTTCACAAAAAGTCTTCCATCTCTTATCATGAAGGGTTGAGAATTTTTCCCTTTCTCGTTTATCTTGAACATCCACAAACCTTTACTAACATCTTCAAAGGTGTCAACCCCTTGAAATAGAAGATCAAATGGACAATTCTCATGATAATATGACTTGGAGAATTTAGTCAATTTACGATGTTCTTTGATAACATATCCAAGATCATGTCTTTTGAACTTTCTAGATGACAACCAATTGTTTTCCATTTGCTTAACTTCTTTCATTGCATGCTTAATATTTAGCAAGGTATATTTTCCAAGACTCAAAGGAAAATTGGGTCATCATTTTTTTGAATTTGAGAATAAGGAACGAGTAATTTCTGTAGAAACTGTTTGGAATGTTATTTCCCTTAGCACCAATCTGCGAGGTACACATTTGGGCAACAAATGAGGGGCACTTGCACACCCATATATCATGATGCAAGAAAGATTCTCATCTAAAAACCAATCTCCTATCTCTTTAATAGTATTTATACCCACTTGGGTGAATCTCATAGTTGGTTGGTTGAACAACACAATTTGTAAATGAATCGTGAAATTATCACAAATATTGTAAAAATGATTTTTACAATTTTGACTCTAGAGAATAGAGCAATAGGTCTGTATGGGTACTTGATTAAGTGACCAATTCCATTTCATTAATGGAAAAGGGGTTTTTGCACAGACTGCATCTACAATATAAGCAAACATATAAAACCCTTCCTCAAAGCTAGGGGGTGTTTCCAATGATTTCTTAATTGCCAACTGAATATTGGCTGGCAAAATTTGGGCCTAATTGAAAATTACCACATCTTCAAAAATTTAATGCATTAGAGGGATTCATTCCAATTTGAAATGCTTGGGATCCTTCTCACCATAAAGTCGACAAAACATAGTAGTTGCTAAAATGTGGGGGTTTGTGAAATTCTAAATGGGATATAACYCGTTTCATTTAACTTTGAAAGACATTGGGCCATACCACTAGGGTTTGATTAAACTAGCCATATCTACCTCTTCTCCAGCTAATACTTTAACTTTGAAATCATCTATGCATTTTTTATTTAAGCCGACCCCARGAGAATCCAACTTGTATATCTCAGCTAAGTCTTCAAGCCTAAAAGACCCTACTACATGACGAGATGCATTAACTATTGTGCAAGTTGCAATATCRACATGAGAAATTGTCCAACATACCATGTCATAATATGGAAGAATGGGTGGTCTTACAACAACCTTGTGAAGATTTGACTTTCCAACTTCATGAAGAACATCTGCATCCTCTTCATCTTCATCAAAAAAACTTCCTTTCTCAAACATTTTATGAATTTGAATCCAATCTAGATAACCCTTATGTCATGTATTGTGAGTTGTATATGAGAAGAAATCATAATTGGGATTTCTTTCTTCAGTGAAGTCCTTATCTTTTGGGTCATCGACTCTTTGTTGCTTTCCCTTAACTTTTGGTGGTGCCATATTCCCTGTACAAAATACAATTGAAGAAGAAATTACAACCATAATATATAAACCTATTTCAACTTTTAGTAGGAAAATGGTGGTTTTTCATCTTACCATATTTTAATAGCAGTTTGCAATACAATCTCATAATTTTTTTAAAGTCCTTTTATATGTTTGCAAAACTACTAATGGATGCAAAGGGTTTCAAAGTATGTTAAGGGGCTTTGAACAAGAAAACCAAATTCTTTGACAGGAATAGACTTAGAGAAAACTAGGCATGAGTAGAGCTTAATCAATCTCCCTCACAATGGATTAATTCAATCAATCAAGAAAAATATTTGATAATAATGGTGGATCAAAGTGTTAAATGCCAAATCTAGTGGGAAATTCAAAATATAATGTATTTAATTGAAAAAGTACAAGACATCTGGAAATCCAAAAATTTGAAATTTATGAAGATAATAAATTTAATCGAAGTCTCGAATTTGGAGGCCATGTTATTATGTCACGTTACCTTTAATATGTAAACCCTTTTATCATGAGAGAGTTTGAACTCTAGGAAATCCATAAATGATGTTTAAATGCAAAATCCTAGATCTAGATATTCGAGATCCAAAAACTTATTAAAATCACTATCAAACAAGAGCAACATCCGGGTATTACATAATATTTTAATCCACTGTAAACCGTCGATCAAGTAATAAGAGTTGATGCCCATCATAGATTTCTTTTCGAGATAACCTATGTTGTCACTTTGCAATTTAAAAAGTTAGTACCACATGCACTGTGGTAATTCATTGTAAATGATTTATATAGTTTAAGTCTTACCATATAACTGGTGGAAGCTGAAGCTGCAAGAATTTCCTATTTGCCCTCAGACCTGACTGGATGGTCTGTGCAGCTAGCTCTATTGGAAACTTAGGCGGACTCCTGGCGGCCTGGGATCCATTACACTTTGAATTTACTCCAATGCTTGGTCCGGGTGGAATTCTTTTATCCGGCACCAGTTTTGAACTCAACTCCTCCTTGACCTTGTTCAATACTTATGGCCCTTGCTTGGACCGCAAACATTTTTGGGAGAAGCTCGACCGCCTTGGCCTTCTTGCCATAAAAGACCTCATAATTGTCGAAGATCTAAACTTCACGCTCAACACAAAGGAGATTTGGGGCGTCAAGGCAAAACGACTCACTAACGACCTTCATCACACCTCTTCTCACAAAAAATGCATTAGTGGACTTGGAACCAACCGAACTATTGCCTACTTGGCGTAATGGGAGATCGGGCTCCTCTAGTATTGAAAAACGCCTTGACCGATTCTTGATTTCAGAAGACCTGCTAAATCCAACACACATGGCTCGGGCCTGGGTTGACATGCCCTACCTGTCCGATCACACACCCATCTGCCTTCAACTTGGAAAAGGAAAGTCGGGGACGAGTTACCCGTTCAAGTTCAACTCGGCCTGGTTGCTGGAGCTCGCATTCGATCTGATAGTTAAAACGGTCTGGACCGACCCATCCCACTCGCTACCTAGGGATGCACAGGGAAACCTGGTTAGGAAACTTAAGAGTCTAAGAGCAAACACAATCAATTGGCTAAAGAGGAAAAAAGCACATGACACATCCATTATGAATAGACTCGAACTTCAAATATCCATTTTACACAGGCTCAAGCCACGGACCGACTAGAAGAAAGAAATTGAAGCAAAATTACATACTTTAGAGGCTAACCGATTGCACATACTCCATGCAGAAGAGAACAGATGGCGATTAAAAAGCAGAGCGTTCTGGCTCACTAGTGGTGACAACAATACTAGGTTCTTCCACCGCAGAAATAAAAAACGCATTTGGGATGTAGAGGTAGAGGATGGAAGCACCGCTCACAAGATAGAAGACATCAAACAAGCGACACTCCAACACTTCAAGACTTTTTTCCAAGAAGACCAACATATCTCCATTCAGGATCAGACAGATATAGCCCAACTCTTCCCACAGATGGTCACTGAACAGGAAGCAAGAGCATTGGAAGCCCCCTGCACAAAAGAGGAGATCTTCCAGGTACTAAAAGTCTTTAAAAAAGAAAAAAGTCTCGGTCCCGATGGATGGACTGTGGAACTCTACCTTCACTACTTCGATTTAATGGGTCAAGATCTGCTGGAAGCTGTCGAGGATTCGAGGACCAGAGGGCTGGTTAACAAACATTTAAACAACACTTTTATTGTCCTGATTCCAAAACAGAATCACCCTCGACAGTTCTCGGATTACCGACCGATCTCGCTGTGTAATCTCAGCTACAAGATCATCACCAAGATCATTGCTAACAGGATTCGCCCTCTTCTCTCCCGGGCACTGGCAGAGGAGCAACTTGGTTTTCTCAAGGGAAGACAAATCCTTGACGCTATAGGCACTGCACAGGAATGTTTACACAACATTAAAACAAAAAACTTACCTGCCATCCTCTTAAAACTAGACATAAAACAGGCTTTCGACTGTGTAAACTGGAACTTCCTACATCTCATCTTTCTCCAGTGTGGATTTGGGGCAACCACTACAAACTGGATGATGGGCTGCATAACCATAGCCTCCTTGGTAGTTTTAATCAACAACGAGGCTACAAAAGCTTTCCACAACGAAAGAGGACTACGACAGGGATGCCCCCTCTCACCCCTACTCTTCATTCTGGTTTTAGAATGCCTCAACATCTTGTTAAAAATAAGTAATTTAGCTGGCAATCTCACGGGAATCAGAGCTTCTAGACTGACTCAAATTTTACATCTACTTTCCGTAGATGACGTGATTATTATGACATCAGACTCCTTGTTTGAATGGACAGAAATTTATAATGTGCTAAATGTTTTCTGCTCTGTTACATGCCTAAAAATTAATTTTCAGAAGTCATTGTTCTTGGCCACAAGCGCGAGGGAAGCTTTCCTGTCGGAGTTAAAATCACTTTTCAGCATTGACTTTCGAGATCTGGAGACGGGCTTCAACTATCTTGGTTACTTTATCGAACCCTCAAGCTACAAAGCAAAGGACTGGTGCTGGTTATATGAAAAGTTTGAACGCAGAATTCAACACTGGTGCAACAAATGTTTATCCATAGGTGGCAGATACATATTGATCAAGGCAGTTTTGGAAAGTCTCCCGGTGTATTGGATGGCGCTGGCACACATCCCATAATCTGTGCTAAAGAAGCTCCGCAAGTTGATCTTTGCCTTTCTCTGGAAAAGCACCAAGAAAAGCAGAGGCATCCATCTTTGCAGGTGGGAAACCCTCTCAAAGCCAAAAGCACTTGGTGGCTGGGGCTTGAGGAATCTGCACCTCACCTACCTTGCTCTCTCAGCAAATACACTTTGGCGTATCCTGATGGCACCAGGCATTTGGAACAACCTTATAAAAGACAAATATTTCTCCCACCTGCCGGTCCATTCCTGGCTCAAATCAACCACCTTTTCTCCTCCGGGGGGCTCACAAACATGGAATCACCTTCAAAGGACGCTACCTATTCTCCTACATTGGATCGCGTGGCTGCCTGGCAATGGTTCTGCTATTGAAATTGACATAGATGATATCCTCGGCATGGGCATAAAGGCCCAGCTCTCTCCTAGATTGTTGGAGCGCATACACAATTTAGGCTTACATTATCTCTTTCATTTAAAAGCCCCTCACAACAACAGTTCACTTGGCGAATCCTGGATGACTAGCTCCACACTGAATCTAGACAGAGAGCTCTCGGTGGAATGGAACAGATACACACATCATCTAAATGAGGCTGGCATATGCTTACAGGAGAGACCTGACATTCTCATCTGGATGGGAGGCGATAGTTCTGGAGTCATATCCGTCCGAAACATCTACAAAGCATTGACAGAGGAAATCTGGCCCACTCGTGATCAGACCTGGCGCACCCGGCTGTGGAAGTGGAATTGTCTGCTGAAACTTAAATTATTCACTTGGCTTTTGACGGAGAATAAAATCCTAGTCTGGGATATCCTTCAGAGCAAGGGTTGGTCAAGCCCAAACCGATGCATTATATGCAAGGAGGATAGTGAAACTTAACACCACCTCTTCGTGAGCTGCATTTTTACACGGCAAGTCTGGCATCATGTCACAACGTCTCTAAAACTAACTGAACAGTGGCTTGGACCTTCGACGTTCTCCTGCTTTAGTTCTTGGTGCTCAAGACACCAGCTTTACCCCTTGCTGCCAGCCACCATCTGTTGGAATGTTTGGTTGACAAGGAATGCCGCCATCTTTGATGAAAAGCCCCCTTCGGTTAACTTGGTGACAAGCCTCATTCTATCTGCAGTCGACCGTCCTTCTCTCCCCACCACTGTACGAAAAATTTGCAGATCTTCTACAACACTTCCCTTTGACAAAGCCATCGCTTGGTTCAATGGAGCAACTCAATTAGATGGATCTCTTTGCGGGGCGGGGGCCATATTTTCATCAGCTCTCATACATCCTACAGATGGACTCTCAACGGAGGACAAGGAACCAACACCAAAGCCGAACTTTTGGGGGCATGGGCTTCCCTTATCCTGGCTTAGAGGCTGAACATTGAAGTCTTGCTACTTCTCGAAGACTCAAAAGTCATTATTGACTGGATAAATGACAAGGTTGATCTCCGATCAACAGCTCTGGAATGTTGGAAAGAGAGAACCATCGAAGGAAAAAGATTCTTCAAGAGCCTCTCTGCCTCTCACATCTACAAAGAAGATAATGCCATTGCGGACCACCTATCAAAACTGGCTTTATCCTGGCCTCTCGGTCTCATAACTTTCGCCAAATGGGAGGACGGCAACGAGGGCCCCCCTACTCAACTCAAAATCTGATGTGGAAGACACCAGGTCACCAAATATCCATTTGGCAAAAGAGTCTCTGTTTGGTATCAGTCTTTTGTTCTACTCGGCGATATCGTGGATCAGATATCCAATAGGCAGATTTATATGAATGTTAAGACAGGCTGCGTGCTGCTCATAGCACACCACCCGACGACATCTTGCATCAGAGCACAATCATGGCAGATAATTTGTTTCTTCTTTGACAGTCTGCGTGCTGTCTACAACATACTACACAGGTTTCTGTTGCGAGCATTTAGATCGTTGCTTTGTAAATTTTTTTATATACTTTTGAATATAAAATAGCAACTTTCCCCGTGGAAAAAAAGTCTTACCATATAACTTGTGTGTAGTTCGGAAAAGAATGGAACTTTGTGCGGTTTGTGAGTATAGTAAGTTTTGTTGGTCACGGTTACCATAGATCTGGTATTCAAATATTCGAGAAATTAATAAAGATGCTAAGTAGGAGAGACGCACTACCTGATTCGTAACCTGAACAAATATTCCACATAGGATAACCCTTATTCAATAAAAGTATCTTGGTCTGACATAGCGATGAGAATGCGCATGACGTGGACATTCGAGATCCAAAATTCTTAAGAAATGCATATTCAAAGAAAAGTCATGGTCTGGCATAGCGACGAGCTTGCGCATGACGTGGACATTCGAGATCCAAAGTTCTTAAGAAATGCATATTCAAAGAAAAGTCAGATCCACATATTCGAATATTTGGGATTTGATAAAAAATGAGATATAAAGGAAAAATCGGATCTAGATTCCACGTAGGCAAGGTCGAGTTGAATGACAAGTGGCCATATATGATGACATGCTAGATGCTAACTAAGAAGATAAGAAACCTGGATCTGGAATATATATATATATATATATATATATATATATATATATATATATATATATATATATATATAGTGCAACCAATGGGTAGTGAGATGTCTAGGTTCCACCAATGGAGATGATGGTTCCACATATGGGGTCTAAGTTCCACCAATGGAGATGATGGTTCCATGTATGGGATCCAAAATTTAGAAAAGTTCACATCATAAAAAAATTCCAGAATTCTACATTCCAGATATAAGAATTCAGAGACAAGCCAGAAACAGATGCCACATAGGACGACATCTAGGATGAGACGTAAGATGCCACAAAAGATATCAAATTATATCCATGTCAGACTTGGATTATGTGTCAAGTTTGTGGTCCAAAGAGGAAGTTTTCAGGTGGACATGTGGCAAACTTTGATTGGCTTCTGTAAAGGAACGTGTTCGAAATCCGAGATTATTAAAACACACATAATTGAAAAACCTAGATGTTCGGATTTTCAAATATCTGGGATTTACATAGGAGTATGTCTTTGAAAAGTCCGGATGTTTAGGATCTATAAATAAGTAATATGATGGATAACTGAAAAACCTGGATACAAATGTATTTGAGTAGTAACCGTTGATTAGTAAATCAAAAGCCATCTCGAACGTTGATTTGATAAAGTGAAATCATGCTTTGTTGTGTCATTGTGGCTTAACAAATTTGCAATTAGAAAGATGTGAAAGATTAATAAACGTGTGGAAGACAGAAGATTTGGAAAGCCACTTGCCCCTTAAAATACAAGTTGCACTCGTGGCTCATGCTGGAACAGAAACTACTCTTCTGGGACAATCTCCAACTGCGCGGCTGGCAAGGCCCAAGTCGATGTGCTCTCTGTGCTCAAGGCACCGATTCTTCCCTCCATGTCTTCGTGCTCTGCTCTTTCACCAAAAATCTGTGGACAGCAACTACGACAGCGTTAAAAATACCAAATCATTGGATTGGTATAAGTCTACTTTCCTGTTTTCAAAACTGGATCCACAGTTCCAACACTCACCATATGCTTCCACTTCATATCTGCTGGCAAGTATGGCTGTCTAGAAACGCCTCCATCTTCACCGATAAGACGCCCTCAACTCAACACATTTTATCTCTCATCTTCTCTGAAACAATCAATTATGCTAGAACATTACAGGTTAAACCAGTTCGGCAGCCAAGATCCATCCCAACAGACAGAGCGGTGGCCAGGTTTGATGGGGCCTCCCAACAGGGAGGCGAACTTTGTGGTGCAGGGGGGAAATTGATTTTAAATTCCCATTCGAGCATTAGCTGGATGATAAACTGCAGACCGGGTTCCAACACCAAGGCAGAGCTCATTGGTGCTTGGACCTCGCTTATCTTGGCTAATAGGCACACAGATACTTTACTGCTACTCGGTGACTCCAAGCTCATTATCGACTGGCTGAAAGGAGTGGCAGATTTCCAAGTGGCAGCCCTCAATAGCTGGAAGGAACGGACCAAATACGCAACTCTTCTCTTCAGTAACCTTACCTTCCAGCACATTTTCCGTGAAGCAAACTAAGAGGCAGACACACTCTCGAAAAAAGCCCTTCACCTTCCCCCGAACCAAATCTTCTATACATTCTGGGAGGACGGACATGAAGGCAACTCATATAAGCTAAATCTTTGAAAGGATCTCTCATTAGTATATATCAGATCTTTGGCTACTTGGCTTTATGTACTGTTGTTGTTGGACATAGGCAAATTGGCCCAATTTGATGTGGATCTGACTGGAACCGCTGTTGTATTTGATCTCCGTCTTGTACACATTTATATTCTTTTGAATATAAAGAGCAATTTTTTTCTCGTGGAATAATAAACGTGTGGAAGAAAGGAAGTGTAGATTTCCCGATACCTAAATATTTACTGAATTTGGGGTTTCCACTTATGGCAAACAAAATTGGACCGAAACACATATTTCTGAAGGTTAAGTTTCAGAAATAAGATCATAATCCAAATAAAAATGATCAAACTCACAAAACAAAACCGTTGAAATATAATTTATTCAAATTAAAACATAATTCATTCAACCTTTAACCATTCCTAAATAAAAATCAAAGCATAAAATTAAAATAAACAGTAAATACAACTAAACCAAACCAAAAAAATACATATACATAATTTAAACAATAAAATAAAAAAAATACATATACATAATTTAAACAATAAAATCAAAGTTTAAATGGATCTTTTATTTTTTAAAAGAAAATAAATAGGAGATTATTGTAAGTATAACAAGGTACAAAGTATTGAAAATTTAAAAAACTAAAAATATAAAAAGGATACACTAAAGAATTTTGTATCAAAAGTTTTGAAACGTCATCATAATTAACTCAAAATTTACATAATCAAACTTTAAATAAATAAAAAATTAAATTATAAATATTTTTTTATCAAAAGTTTTGAAGCGTCATCATAATTAACTCAAAATCTATATAATCAAATTTTAAATAAATAAAAAATTAAATTAAAAATATTTTTTTTAAGTAAATTTCTTATAAATTAAAAATACTATAGAAAATAACTCATAACTTATTTTTACGTCGAAAGGTGTACACCTATTGATAATGGGCATAATTAATGATTTTTTAACTTTATTTAACCTTAAACTCTAATCTGATGGTTATGCATTAAAGATGATGGCATATTCTTAGTCGTCCTCCAAAATCAATGGGTCAGATTTATTGTTCATAACTTTCTTGCATTTATCAAGGCATCCATTAACATGTTTACTTTTTAACATTTACCAAATCACATTAAAAAATTACTGTAAGGATATGTAATTGCCACGTTTAAATGATTAAATAGAATTAAACCGTGACATCTAAATAAATGCCCACGTTCTAACCGACCGTCTATGCCCACACGTTCCATTTATCAACCTAATGCAACCAAACGTTTCATATTACCACAAACATTTTATAAATTTCTTATAAATTTCTTATAAATTAAAAATACTATAGAAAATAACTCATAACTCATTTTATTTAAACAAATAAATATACTCTGTCCACAACCAACCAATTATTGTGGTTACCCCATTGCCCCATGGATTACAAATGCCTATAACTATCCACAATCCTCAAATTTAATCATCTTTTAATTATAATAAAGAAATTTTTTATGAATATAATTTAATTTGTTTATAATATTTTTTTATCTTTACAATATTTTTTTTTATAGATTATCTTCTTTCTATGTCAAAACAAAACAGTTAATCATTAATAAAATTTATTAATAAAATTAGTTTGATAATGACGAATCAAATTATTCATTATTTTTATTAATAAATTAGCTTGATAATGACGAATCAAATTATTCACTATATTGCTGTTTAGTTTTCACAACATTTACTGAGCCGTGGTTTTTACAAGGTCGATTATTTACTGTGTCAATGAAGAGAGATTACCAGCCGATTCATTTAGGCATTGGCATTTACTAGCTGCGAGTTACAGGCTGTGTTAGTAATTTGAATATCTGAAAATTCTAAAATTCTAATTATGTAATAATTGTGGTTGGACGAAAATTTTCAATGTTTCATGTGGTGGTAATTAATTTTTTTTTTTTAAATAGTTAAAAATAAAAGGATTATATAATATTTTAATAATTTATTTAAAAAATTTAATAATATAAAATACGGAAGACAAAGTCAGCCCCAAGCCGAACGAGAAGCACAGTAGAAGAAGAAAGAGCCCTCCTGGCGTGAACACAGAACACACAATGTAGATGTCACGGATAGTGCCATTGAGGTATCGCAAGTAGACCAGGCCGTCCATACAAAAATGCAGAGGATTAACTCGTCTAACAGACATACGCGTGCGAAATCTGCAACCCAACAAAGAAACGCGCCCCTGCAGTGGTGCAATCGTAGAGGAAAAATAAGCAGGGAACATAGCATGTTTTTCAGACGCGAGAGTAATTGATTTGCAGGGAACATAGCACGTTTTTCAGGCAGAAGACTCGAATTTTCGCAGACAGAACACGACCTGATTTTCTGCAGGCAAACTATAATTCCACAGAAAAGGACAAACGCCGAGAGAAAAGAGGCCAAGCCACGAAACAGAGAAATTCGTGCCATAGAGCGTGGAGTTGCATAGAGAAGCGTGAAGAAAATACGCGTCTGGAGCAGGCACAGATTCGATTTTCAGAGGTAATCTTTCGAAATGTTTTGAATGAGAAAAACTAAAGTAAATTAAAACCCTAGTTTAGAGCCCGATGCCTGCTCATAGTTAATCACGTTGCATACGATATTTGGAGATTAGGTTTCTTTGAGGAAAATATTTATTTATTTTCAAGCAACGAAGGCATTGTAGTTAAGAGAGTAAAAAATTGCTACCGGGCAAAAATGATTTAGGATAAAATGATTAATTTGTAAATGCGACAGATTTTGTACATCTATTAAAGAACCTCTCCAAATTTGTTGAAAGAAGACATGTTTTGCGGGTATACATCTAATAAAGAACCTCTCCAAATTTGTTGAAAGAAGACATGTTTTGCGGGTATAGATGGAAAACAATTCGAAATTTGTTTTTTAATTTCATAGAGAGTTTACCCTGAAGACAATAAATAGAATGTTTACCCATATGACGCAAGTCTTGAAGAAAGGGGTTGTACCGTTGATTGGTCGTTTATGCGGCAAGTCTTGTCCCGTGAATTCTACTTTCAACATCAAAAGGAGGGTTTAATGGGTTCTGGGGTAGATGTGGTTACTGGGCTTCTGGAGTAGATGTGGTTACTGTTGCATTGAAGCTTACGTCACATGTGGCTCAATGGATGGGAGTTGTTAAGATGTGACCGATGCAATATTATATATTACTAAATATGGGATGGGGTCAACGGTGGCTTGTGGGGTGGTGAAAGCAGGGTGTTATTATTATCCTCACTTGGGTTCAAGTCTATACAATGACATGCTTGTGTGCCCCTGTTCTTGAAAAAATGGGTGAGGCCAGTTGTGAGCCTTGGCAACTTTGCAATATAGATATGCCTCATGGCTTCTTGGCTTCTTAATCAAACAAGATTTCAGTAGTGTGGAGATGTTTCTATCCTGATGTTAAACCTTAGAGCAGTTTGTGTCCTAGTGTTAAATCTAAAATAGAGCAGTTGCTGCTTGCTCTAAAGCTTGAGTCAATAAAAAAAAGATATTGGATGGGAGTTGTGTTAATAAGTGATCAATAGAATATTGAATATTGGTGTTAAAGGTTAGGTGGTTAAACCACCTAACCAACTAGGGTGCTATTAATGTCACTAGGGTGCTATTAATGTCACCTATGGTGATTCATTGTGTGTGAGAAATGTAATGTTGCAACTTTCATAATATATTTCAATTTTTTCTCTCTCCACCATTTTTTTTTATAATGTCTGCACCCTGTTTTCCTACCAAGTGTTTTTTTGGTGTGCTTGTCTTTATAATACTAACAAAATAAAAGGGAAAAGAGCCAATGTCTTTTTTAAAATTATTATGTGAAAAAAAGTAGATATATTATTTATCTACTTGCCATATTAAAATAACAATTATAAATAAACTAGTATAGATCTTTTTTAAGTTTTTGATCCCTTCTGAGACTTAATAGTGTCAAAAATCAGACCATGATAAGCAGATTCTGCACTCAAGAATTTAACCTAAAATTCTAGATAACTAAAGCTGAAAACAACAATCAAATTAACAGCAATAAAGTATGTTAACCTACAAACACATACTACTGATAATATGAACAGAAAACACGCAAACTCTCAAAACAGCATCACTTTTTTTATATTAATTCTGAAAACAGTAAACTAAGCAATGCTATAAGTCAAAAACTCAAATTCTTGACCCACCAGAGTGGTGCGCTTTGCTTCTCCTTTTTAGATTAGGAAGACGAGAAGGTACAATAAATCTGGACACATGCACACCAATGCGCCAACAGAAAGTGTCAAACCCTAATCTGGACACATGCACAACAATGCGCCAACAGAAAGTGTCAAACCCTAACCCTAATGCGCCTTCCTTGCAAACATAGATGAGCACCTCTATTGGAGATGAACCAAAGGATGCAAGCATGCATCCTCTTAGAGATCTGTGCCTAAGACCGAGAATCCACATCCATGAGTGCCTAGTCTAACTAGGGAACTATGCATGCTGACTAACTGTGCATGCAACTACTAACTAAAGCAAAACTCAGAAACAGTACTGAACTGCTAAATATGGAAAAGCATCTAAACTGGAACTGAACTGAGGATGATCTCTCTCTCCTTCATAAATGCCCTTGCGCTCTCATTACTTCTGTACGGAACTGTTGAAGGAGGGCATACTGCTGCTGTTGTCTACTTTGTTGGAAGAGGAAGGTGCATAGCTGGAACACAGTTCGAGCTACACAGGTAAAAAACTAACAAATAGATCCAATCTTAACATGGATTTGTGCTAGTCTAAATATGTAGGCCATGGTTGTATTTATGCAGTTTGTAGCACTCACAGTGTTCGAAAATGAAGGAAAGATGCTAAGAATGCTGGTAAATATCTAACTTGTAGGGTTTTTTTGTTTGCTTTTCCTTTCATTCCCAGTACTAAAACACGGTGGGGGCCAGGTGTTTCCCGCAAGTTGGAATTTTATTACCCTTTAACATTTGACTCCTAATATTGTTTGAGTGTTAATGCTCTAGCAATTTGAATCTTAAATGTCAAGAAAGTTGGTGGAGATTAAGAAACATAATTACTAGACTCTTCCGAGTCTGAGTTGACTCTATTCTTTGAGGAAATCGAGTTGAGTCAACCTTTCTGAGTCTAAATTGGCCTTGATTCATACTTGCGATTTTGATTTGCATGTCAAACATGAGTCACATTGACATAGTGGGTTTCACTTGTGAGCTATGAAACAGGACACGCCCCCCAGCCCCCTATGTTATGAATCTTGCATGGGGACACAGATTCATGTGGACATGTGTTGGACACGGATTTGGCATATGTCCTGTTCATAGGACACGTGCCAAATCCGTGTCCAACATGTGTCCCAATTTCAGGACACGTGTCATGCACAAAAAAGACTCGAGATCTCGTTTTGTCATGCAAGTTGGAGCTGTGAGGTGTTGTGGTGTGCAGCTGAGGATTGTTTTGCCCTACTAACGCCATTTAAAGAGGTCCCCACCCCCTCCATTTTACCCACCCTAGTAATTAATGGTAATATTAAATTCTTAAAGTAGCTTTTTAACATTACCATTAATTCTTTTAGGATGTTTGAGAGTGGTTCCAACCTCATTGGACTTCATATGGAGAAAGTAGAATTTTAGGTCCCATTCAAAATTCAGTAGACTTAACGGTTTTCAGGATTTCAATATTGGTAGGATTGCAATGTTTCCACTGGATTCTATCATGTATGAGGGTATGGAACTGGCAGTTAATCAAGAGCACCAAGCCCTTTATGTACCTCGATGTTGGTGGCATTGATTTTTGAACTCTTATGTCATGACCCTAATAAAAGTGTACCCTTCACTCAAATATAAACTCTTCTCTTTGTCATCGTGTCAGGTGACTTAGTTGTGTATGTGCACACCAACCTTCGTCTTATTTATAGGTAGAGAGAATAGTGGTTGAAGGGAAAGACAAAGATGTGCGATGTGTTTCCTGATGATATGGGTTTGGACAACAGTGTTGGGTTGGCATTAGCCAACTTGTATCTTAATGAACTAGTGCTAGAGCTGGTCACTTTTGATGTTGATCCCCTTGAGGGGTCATCCTCCACACTAGTGGAGGCATATATTGCATTGGATGTAGAGGAGGAGGAGGAGGAGGAGGAGGAGAGAGCAGTGGTAGTGATGCTGATCTTGATGATTATGACATGGAGGACTACTAACAATCACGACCCACGAGCTATGAGATTCTTCCATCTACAGTTCTAGTATTTACCATATGGCTATTATGTATTTGCCATTGGCATTCCCACCTATAGTATTAATGACTCTAATTCAGTATCTATGTACATTGTAATACATTTTGATTTTGATGACTTAATGAGATTGAGAATGTTGCAACTTATGGTTCTAATTCCTTGTGTGTTTAGTGTTTTTCATTTGATCATCATTGATGTTACAGTGTATTATGTTACTTGTTTTGTATCATATAAATCTTCTAGTTTCTAACAAAATATGAATCTTTATGTCTATATTTCATTTTTGTATGTGTAATTTTCAATTTTTTTTTTCATATATATAAATTATTTTCATATATATATATATATATATATATTTTAATATATTTAAAAACGTGTCCTCCATGTCCTATTTCTAGGGTCGCCATGTCACGTTTTGGACACTTGTATTTTTGTGTCCTCCGTGTCTCGTGTCTCGTGTCATCGTGTTAGGTGACTTAGCCTGTGAGTCAAATTGACTTGAGGAGTTTGACTTATGAGTCTCACAAGCTCTGTAACAGGATACGGCCCCCAGGGCCTCTGTGTCACGAATCCCACATGTTGGACACAGATTTGTGAGAACATGTGTCAGACACGAGTTTGGCACGTGTGTTGTGCAATAAGTCAAACTCGTCAAGTCAATTTGACTCACAAGTGAAACCCACAATATCAATGTGACTCGTGTTTGACATGCAAATCAAAATCATGAGTATGAATCAAGGCCAATTTAGACTGAAAACAAGGACATGTGCCAAACTCGTGTCCGACACATGCCCTACATGTGTCCCGATTTTAGGACACGTGTCACGCATAGGAAGGGACCCAAGCTCATGTTTTCTCATGCAGGTTGGAGTTGGGAGGTGTTTTGGTGTGCAATTGAGGGTTATTTTGCTATACTAACGCTATTTAAAGAGGTCCCCGCCCCCTCCATTTTACCCACCCTAGTAATTAAAATTTAATGGTAATATTAAATTCTTAAAGTAAAAGGATGAACATTTTCATCCTTTTACTTAAATTTTTAACATTACCATTAATTGTTTCAGGATGTTTGAGAGTGGTTCCAACCTCATTGGACTTCATATGGAGGAAGTAGAATTTTAGGTTCCATTCAAAATTCAACAAACTTAACGGTTTTCAGGATTTCAAGATTGGTAAGATTGCAATGTTTCCACTGGATTCTATCATATATGAGGGTATGGAACTGGCATTTAATCAAGAGCACCATGCCCTCTATGTACATCAATGTTGGTGGCATTAATTGTTGAACTCTTTTGTCATGACCCTAGTAAAAATGTACCCTTCACTCAAGTAAAATCACTTATTAAGCATTTTAAGCTTTTTCTATCTTATTTTAATGCTTAGAGGGTGACACTGATGATGAGGATCCTAATATAGGTAGTGCTTTTGATGATATGTAGTTATTTGTTGTGGCATGATTTTTTTTGGACTCTAGAGGCCATTTAGAGCCTCTTTGTTGATGTATTTTGGTTCATAGATGGATTGCACTTGGTGCTATTTTGGTTATATGCACCCTTACTTGCTATATACATGAGAAAATTTGCATATTTGTGTGTAATGGTCTGGATTCAGATGGATGCACATGAATATATATATGTTTTTTTTCAAATTTTGAATATTTTATGTATTTTTTGGTCGACTAGTTTTTTGGTCCAGTTCACTTTTTTAGGGTTGACCGGTTTGATGATTTGTTCGGTTCTGATAACACTGATTCAAAGTGCTAGGCAAGTGGATTTGTCAACCAGTGCTAGAGTTGGTTACTTTTGATGATGGTGATCCTCTTGGGGGCTCATTCGCCACACCGACAGATGCACAGATTTGATTGGATATAGAGGAGGAGGAGGAGGATGGAGCAGAGAGCAGTGGTAGTGATGCTGATTTTGATGATTATGACATCGATGACTACTAAAATTCACGACTCATGAGCTATGAGATTCTTCCATCTACGATTCTAGTATCTGTTAAATTTCAGACCCAACACATGACAATTTATCTCCTAGCAAAAACCTTGTTGTAATAAATTTATTACGCAAATTTATTTAATAAAAAACACGATTGAGTTTGTAGAAATCTAAATGACAAAATCAACTTATAAAAAGTTCTGTCATACACTTAGCAACCTAGAGATAATTGTCTTGTATGAACGCTGAAATGTCTAAAACCCACATTCAGAAATTACCATAAGTAGAAATACACATTGCTAAACAATTTTGCAGTGGAATAAATATAATGAACAACAACCATTCAACTCAGAAAAACTTAGAAATCTAGGCAAATGCCAGGGAAAACCCCAATGTGGGGAAACCCAATGAGAGAGAGAGAGATTTTATTATTCAACTTCAGGAAAGTACATATCAGCAGCAACAATACAATTTCCAGCCAAAAGAAAAATACCTCACAACACCCAAAACTGTCCCAAAAATTGCTGCCTCGATTTCTGTGCCAAGTCTGTATTGTTGTACGACCCACCTAGAAAAAACAACACCTCAAAAATAGAGCCAAACTGCTGCTATACGGATTGTCCTTCAACAACAAATATCCCAAGCTGCCTCGATTTCCATGCCAACACGTGCCTCGATTTTCATGCCCTCTTTTCTGCTATACGGACTGTACGGATCCGTATAGTACTGTTAGATTTTTTAGCTCGGGAGGTACTCCGCATGTTTTGTCTTGTATGCGGATGTTACCTTAATATTTGCACTACCAAGCATTTGACTTTGTAATAGTTTTTATAAAGTTGTTTTAAGTGGTTCTTTTAGTAAAGTGACTTTTTTTAATAAAGTGTACCTTCTAATTTTAAAGCACTTATGTAATAAAGTGAAATTCACTTTAATTTTAAATGAGACATTTTGGAGAGAATGGATCATGATCCTTGATCTTGAAAAAGGCAAGATCTAATCTTGGCCTTTGGATCTAGGGTTGAGGAAGGTGAAAATACACTTTTGGGGGGAAAAAGTCATTTTCAAATTATAAAAGAATGCATTGGGTAGTGTGCAAGACATGTTGTGAAGACATCGGGAGGAGAGTTAGAGAGATTTTCTGAGCATGCTTGAGAGAGGAAAGTGAGCAGCAAAGAGGGCACGAATCCCGAGAAAACTTTTCTGTGAATTTTTGGCCTTTTTTTTTTAAATTTTTCTGCTGTGGGAGGCCATAGTGTACAGATCCGTACACTCTGTACAGTCAGTACGATTTCGTATAGTCCGTACAGTTGTACAGATTTGGGCACGAAAATCGAGGTGATTTTTGGCATGGTTTTCGAGGCAGTTTCCAGGTTTTTTTGTGGTTGTTTCTGGGTCGTACGGAACAGTCCGTACAGGTGACTGTGGGCATGAAAAACGAGGTACGGAAGAGGTCGGACAGTGGTACGGTTTTGGCACGGAAAACGAGGCAGATTTTTGTGGGACAGATTTGGTGCTGTGAGGTATTTTCCTTGGATGGAAATGTAAATTTGCTGCTGTTTTGTACTTTCCTGATGCATAATAATAAGATCTCTCTCTCTCTCTCGTTGGGTTTCCCCCCATATTGGGGTTTTCCTTGGCATTTGCCTAAATTTATGAGTGTTATTGGGTTGCTGTCCACTGTGTTTTTCCGCTGCATATTTTGCTTAGAAATGTGTATTTCTGCTTATGGAAATTTCTGAATGTGGATTTTTACATTTATGAAGTTTATGAAGACAGTTATCTCTAGGTTGCTAAGTGTTTGACAGAATTTTAGTTTGCTGATTTTAGTTATTAAAAATCTACAAGTACGACCTCCCTCATAGCGATAAATTACAACACTCACAAAACATAAATTCCTCGGGATTTGTGCCCAATGTCTCTTGGGAAATGTGCCCTCTTTGCTGCCTCTTTCCTCTCTCAAGCTTACTCAGAAAATCCCTTTCATTCTCCTTCTCTTGTGTCTTGCACACTACCTAATGCATTCTTTTATAAAATCTGAAGATGATCTTTTACCTCCCAAGTGTCTTTTCACCTTCCCCCAACCCTAAATCTAAAGGCCAAGATCTAATCTTGCCTTTACAAGATCAAGGGCCATGWTTCTTTCCTCCAAAATAAATCACTTAAAATATTAAAGTACATTTTACTTTATTACATAAGTGCACTTTATGAAATAAAGTCACTTTAATATTAGAAGGTACACTTCATTAAAAAGTCACTTTAATAAAAGAACCACTTTATAACAACTTTATAAAAACCCATTACAAAGTTAAGTGCCTAGTAGTGTCAATATAAGGTTACATTCGCATACAAGACAAAACATGCGAAGTACCTTCCGAGATAAAAAACTAACACTCCCTCTTAGCTAGGGAAGTACTCGCTGCCATTACTATCATCTCGTTCCATCACACTGTGCTCAGTAGGAGCTCCCTCTGAACCTGGAGCCATCCTCAACACTTGCACAGAACTCTAACTAGAAGATCTTTTCCTGACAGCTACCCGGAACCCCGAGCTCCTAAGAGAATCCACTCCACCTTGAGCATCGGTTCGATCACACTCGCTGAGCCTCTTGCCAGTGCTCAGAAGAGACTCCCTCTCTTCTCTCGGAATGCAAGACTGAATCCTTGGTACCACCGCAGTCTTAGGAGCCTCCTCATGCTCCTCATCCGACGTTGAATCATACCCTGAAGGTTGTCCTCGCAACATATACAACCTGTCCACTCGATCATCGATCAGTTGCAGTTCCACCGGGTCCACTCCCTCCCTGTAGATAAAGACATGTTCCCTCTTGAACAATGTACAATATCCTAGATCCTCTAAGGCTAAGATTGAGAGCATGTTAACCCGCAACCCTGGAACAAAGAGAACTCCATCAAGCTCCAGGAATCCTCCATATTCGAGTCAGAATCTAACCCTTCCAACTCCACATACAACTCGCGCCATACCACCTTCATTTACCACCTGTCGGTTAGGACTTGTCTCTGTGATAATTAGGAATATTCGCCAGATTCCCGTCATGTGGCAAGAGGCTCCACTATCCACAATCCATTTGATATCACCCCCAAATCCTCCGCTACCGACACTGGAAACTAGAGTAACCAAAGAAAATTCCTTGTCATACTTGGAAGCAAAGTCTTCCATGGCTGCTGGAGCAGCTGTCTCAGGTCCCTCCGGTTCCTTCTTCTTCTTCTTCCTCTCAGGACAATGAGAAGGAAGGTGCCCCAACTGGGTACAACAGTAACATCTGACTTTACTCAAGTCCCTCTCTGAACTTCCTTTCTTCTTGCTCTTTGCAGCAAGAGAAACATTTTCATCAGCTCCATCTGTCTTTTGTCCACTGCTCTGAGATCCTTCCCGGATCTCCTCCTGAGTGAAATCGTCCCACAGTCTGCTTCAATCTGGAAGATGCTGACGACCCACCACACACTTCACGAAGACTTCCCATTCCTTGGTGAAGCCTTTCAAGGCTATCCTCACCAACTCTGAATCCGATATGACCTCTCCAACTGCAGTCAACTCATCTTTCACTTGAGCTATTCGGGTAAGATAAGAAGAAACACTCTCCTCCTTACCCATCTTGGTATCATGCAACTTAGCCTTCAAGGCCATCTTCCGATTTTCATTCTTCGCCTCAATTAAGTTCTTAAGTGCATCCCACATCTCTTGGGCCGTCTTCTTCTTAGCCAAGTGTGGGATAAGGTGATCCTTCACCCCATCCAGAATAATCCTTTGAGCTTTGGCCTCCTTGACCTCATGCAAATCCAAAGCAATAGGATCTGCTGTGGGAGCCACAACAACATAATTGACATAGTTTCAAATCTTGTTCTCCTTGAGAACAACTGACATCCAGACCTTCCACTGCAAATAATTGGAAATGTCATCTAACCGATCCTCAAATCTAATGCATGCAACCATATTCCCTGTCACAGCTCAAGGAAAACAATCACAAATTTTTCCTCTTCAAACTTGCCCAAAAATCTCACTGCTCATTGTCACTTAGAGCCCAAGCTCTGATACCATGTAGAAATCTAAATGACAAAATCAACTTATAAAAAGTTTTGTCATACACTTAGCAACCTAGAGATAACTCTCTTGTATGAACTCTGAAATGTCTAAAACCCACATTTAGAAATTACCATAAGCAAAAATACACATTGCTAAGCAATTTTGCAGCGGAATGAACACAATGAACAACGACCATTCAACTCAGAAAAACTCAGAAATTTAGGCAAATGCCAGGGAAAACTCCAATGTGGGGAAACCCAATGAGAGAGAGAGAGAGATCTTATTATTCAACTTCAGGAAAGTACATATTAGTAGCAACAATACAATTTCCAGCCAAGAGAAAATACCTCACAACACCCAAAACTGTCCCAAAAATTACTACCTCGATTTTTGTGCCAAGTTCATACTACTGTATGGCCCACCCAGAAAAACATCACCTCGAAAACAGAGCCAAACTGCTGCTGTACGAACTGTCTTTCAACAACAAATATCCCAAGCTGCCTCTATTTTCGTGCCAACACTTGCCTCGATTTTCATGCCCTCTTTTCTACTATATGGATTGTACGGATCCATACAATATGACCTTCCTCACAGCAGTAAATTACAACACTCACAAAACATAAATTCCTCCTTGGGATCTGTGCCCAATGTCTCTTGGGAAATGCACCCTCTTTCCTCTCTCAAGCTTACTCAGAAAATCTCTCTCAATCTCCTTCTCTTGTGTCTTGCACATTACCCTATGCATTCTTTTATAAAATCTCAAGATGACCTTTTACCTCCCAAGTGTCTTTTCACCTTCCCCCAACCCTAAATCCAAAGGCCAAGATCTAATCTTGCCTTTACAAGATCAAGGGCCATGATTCATTCCCTCCAAAATAATTCACTTAAAATATTAAAGTACATTTCACTTTATTACATAAGTGCACTTTATGAAATAAAGTCACTTTAATATTAGAACTTAGAAGGTACACTTCATTAAAAAGTCACTGTAATAAAAGAACCACTTTATAAAAACCCATTACATAGTTAAGTGCCTAGTAGTGTTAATATAAGGTTACATCCGCATATAAGACAAAACATGCAGAGTACCTCCCAAGCTAAAAAGCTAACAAACTTTTAATGATTTATAAAAAGAAATCAACAGAAGCAAAACAAGAAACCAAACACATTTGCACACGTAATTTTCTGGGTAAATACCATTGGAAAAACCCCCAAGGGAAAACCGACACTGTGATGATTTTATTAAGATAAAATTTAGGTTCGTGTTCTGGGATAATGGCCCACTTGAGGAAAAATACAAAACAACAAGAATAGCCTATCTCACTTCAAGATTTGTCCTTCGATCTTGCTGGCCGCTACTTCCTTTGCCGCCCCTTCCTCGGACCGTGCCCATGCACATTTGGATGAAAATCCTTCTCCACCCAATCAATGAGATCTCACCATCTCACTCTTTGTGTATCTCCTCCTCTCACCTTAGCTTCCTTTTATGATGTTGAGTTTACCCTAAATCCAAAACCCTAGATCTTCAAAGTGATCAATGGCTAAGATTAGATCTAACCAATACTTTAGATCAATGGCTAGTATTTAATTTAATTCACTAACGCCAAATACTAAGGCATTTAATTAAATTAAACTCGATTAATTATAAGAAGGCATTCACTTTAATAATCACTTTATTAAAGTGAATTTCCTAAGTCTTGAAAGGTATTAAGGATGACTTCCACATGTTAGACACAAATCCAATGTGGAAGTACCTGTCTGATGCTACAAACATCAACACTCCCTGTTACCGAGGAAGGTACTTCTCGAAGAGCCACTTGGAACTGGTTCTCCCTCTGACACTGACACAATGTCGCACACATCATCTTGCACATTGGCAATCCTCCAACCCTGCTGGTCAGCTGCTCCTTGAACACTGGAAGTCTCCGAATCGATGAAGCTACATATCAGTGCCCTGAAGTATGGACACTTCTTCAGAGGTCCACTCTCCCTATCTGTATCCCTAGGAGCCACCTCCTGCTCTTGAGAATCCATCAATGTCAGCTCATATCAACTAGGTCTCCTGACAGAACTGGAAGGGGCTAACTCCCTCTTCCCATTTGAAGGTTGGCTCCCCACACTGGAAGTCTGTGAACTCTGCTCACCCTTCAGAGCCTTCTGCTCCTCGTCCTCTGTCATTGGCATCAATCCATGATCCAAGATCCCCTTGGATCCACCTACAGGCTTGCCCTGCAACCTGTGTACCTTGCCCTCTTTGACACCAAGAACTTGAGCCGAGTCTATGTCAGATCCATTCGATTGAATAAGAACCTGACCATCCTTGAAGGAGATGGTGTATCCTCTGTCCTCTATTGCCAAAACTGAGAGCAAATTCATTTTAAGCTCCGGAACATACAACACATTTGCCACCTCCAGAGAACCTTTTGACTCTAGCTGGAACTTGACTATCCCAATTCCCTCTACACTGAACTTGGCATTGGTACCAAGCTCCACATGTAGATCCGAGTCCGTCTCTAACCAATTGGTGAACAACTCATGTGTCCATGTCATGTGACGAGAAGCCTCACTATCCACGAACCAAACACTACCGGAAATTGTGCCAGAAAGACAAGAGACTAACAAGAAATCCTTTTCGAACCTCTCAACAAACTCCTTGACTTGAGTTTCTGCAAATGCTGCTACATGTTGAGACCTACCCTTCCCTTTCTTCCGTTCAGGACACTGTGAAGCATAGTGACCACTTTTGTGGCACACAAAGCATTTCACTTTGCTCATATCCTTCTTCTTTCCAATCTGTGGAGTTGACTCTCCACTTGTATTCCCCTTGCTCCTCCTTGGTTGACTAGCTGAGCCAGATTCTCATCATCACCAACCTATTGGCTTGCTAGAGATTCCTCCCGAATCTCCTCTTGGATGAAATCATCACATAGCCTGTCAAACTTGGGAAGTGTTTCCCGTGCCACGATGCCTTTGATGAATGGGGCCCATGCCTTAGAGAAATCATTCAGGGCCGTCCTCACTAACTCTTCATCTGTAACGACTTCCCCAACCACTGCCAACTAATCACGTACTTGAAAAAACTTGTTGAGATAACTGGTCATTGTATCTGATCTGGTCATCTTGATGTCTCTGAGATTTTCCCTAAATACCATCTTCCCGTTTGCATTACTTCTTTTGAAAGATTCGTCAGAGTTGCAAACATCTCCCTGGCTGACTTCTTCTCAGATAGGTAAGGAATCAAATGATCCTTCACCGCATCTAAGATGATCCTCTTGGTTTTCATGTCCTTCAACTCATGGACGACCAAGTCCTTTGGATTTGTCGGTGAGGTCATGATTGTGTTAGCAAAATCCCACAACCATTCTCCATGAGAATCATTGACCCTTGCCTTCGAAGGTAGGAAGTTTGATGCAACCTCTAGCCTATCCTCAAACCTCAAACTGGCTGGGACCATCTCCTAATTAGAATTTTATCGGGAAATAAACTACCAAAAAATGTGCCTTGTCCTTCAGGCACATTAAACTGAAGAGTTTGTGCTTAGTTGTTAAAATTAATGCAGCTGCAAGAGCCATTCTCCGGGAGGATGACAAAGACCCTAGCTGAGATCTAGGCCCCTAGTACACTCCTGGGGTTCTTGGTCTGGGACCAAGCAGTTAGAGCCATTGCAAAAGACCATAGTGAGGGCCCCTAGTGTATTGCTGGGGTTCTTGATGTGTTCTAGGGCCCCTAGATGTGTTCCAAGGAATCCTTGCTCGGTGCTTGGATTGATCCTTGGTTGTGTACCTTGGTGGATAAGACCCTAGTGGTGATCTAGGCCCCCCAGATATGTTTTGGGGTATCGTGGTTTGGGACCAGGTAGTTCTTGGTCAAGGACCAAACAGTTTGATGATGTAAGTCCCTCGATGTGTTCTAGGGCCACTGAATGTGTTCTAGGGAATCCTTGCTCGTGCTTGGATTGATCCTTGGTTGTGTACCTTGATGGATAAAACCATAGTGGTGATCTAGGGCCCCCAGATGTGTTCTGGGGTATCCTAGTCTGGGACCAAGAGGTTCTTGGTTAAATGCCAAGACGAGATGATGTGTGATCTTCTTCTCTCCTGGGATAGTCCATGAGACCTAGGAGCAGTTAAGAAGAAGGACATGATCACATCAGTGATATTCCTCTTATGCTGGGATGATAAAAGCTTATAAGTTATCATGAGACTTATGTGGACAGTTTGCCATTGAAGAAGGACCACTTTGACTTTGTCTTGCTACAGTTGCAACCTCTTGCTTGTGCCACATCCTCCTTATTATGTGTTTTGGTTCTTTGTTAGTCATCTTGACTTTGTTGACATTGCTAATTAATATTTTATAATTAAAATATTAATTATTTTTTATTAGGGTTTGATTTAATCCTAAAGATAGGATTGAATTAGAAAACCCTAACCTACCCACCTAAGCTATAAATAAGAGACCTCACCCCCTCTCTTTTTTAACGATAACGATTCTTCCTCCAAACAACACTTGGTCTGGTTTTTTGTTTGCTGCAGCCTCTCCTTGTTTCAGTTCATGGTTAGGTATGGCCTCCTTGATTTCCTTCTACTTGCTGTTTGGTGGTACGGTTTCTCTTCTTGTTGCTGGTGGAGGGTATGACTATCCTCTTTGGAGTTCTTCTCTTGCTATTTAGTGGTGCCGTCTCTGTCCTTATTTGCTGGTGTAGGGTACGACTACCTTGGATCTGGTTTCTCCTTGCTGTTTAGAGGTACGACTATCCTCTTTGGAGTTATCCTCTTGCAGATTTTTGAGTGCAGCCCTCCTTGGTTTATTTCTCTTGCTGTTTTGAGGGTTGCGGCTACTTTGGACCTGTTTCTCCTTCCTGGTTGAAGGGTTCGGCCTTCTTGGTTTCTTCTTCTTGCTGGTATAGGGTGCTGTGACCCTTCTTCCTTTCATTTCCAGCCTGCCATTTCTTTTATTAGCTGATGTTAGGCTGCTGCTAGTGGCCTTCCTTTCAGCTGCTGCTGGTGCCTCTTTTGCTGCCACTGTTTTCCAGTTTACAGCTTGTAAGGCTTAATGGAACAGCCCTAAAGTTTGCCACCTGTTGCTGTAACAGTCCTTCTTGGACAGATTTTTATTGTGGCTGTTTGTGGCCTTTCTTACAGCCCCTAGTTGGACAGTGGTGTCTTTTGTTTCAGCTTCTTCTTGACGAGTGCTATGCTGGTTGGTTTTCTGTTATCTACCTAAAGTCTTCTTGGCAAAACTGTCCACTAAGATCATGATGAGATCTGCCATTGAGGGTTTGATCCATGACCATTGAAGCTTTTACTGAGCATACAGAATAGAGGACAGCAGCAAGCATCTAAGGTAAATCTGTTCTTTGTTTTGGTTAAGGTAATGCTCATAGTTTTCTTTTGCTAATAATCAGATCCGTTCCTTGTTTAAGTTATTGTTCAGAATTGTTTCTTGTTTTCTTAATGATCAGATCTGTTCATGTTCAGATTTAGTTAAGAATAGTTTTTTTTAATGTTCAGATATCTACTTCAGAAATTTTGATTTGATTGCTGATCTATAACTACTATAGTGAACAAATTGAAAATAATATTACAGTTTTTAGTTTTCCCTTGAAATTCTAACATGGTATTAGAGCTTAGGGCGTGAAAAGAGCTCAATTGTGGCAGAGTTTTGAGCCTGCGTAGTGTTAGAATGTGCTCGTTGTACCATAGACAATATCACTATTGTCACACAACCATAGGCCGAAGTCACCGTCCGAGCACCTTAACCTTGACAGAGAATCATTCCGGAAGCAAACCCTAGGCTAGATAGCCAAACAAAGGGTAGTGCACCTTTCTCCATGGATAGCGCACCAAACAAGAGCTGATCAGATAGTCCAAACCATAGCCAAGAGATAGTCCAAGTCAAAACGAAATCTGCTAGCTGCAGCAGCTGCAACGACAACTCTCCTCCAGACTTGCGCACAAAATTGCCCAATTGCAGTGCGCACAAGTTGGCTTTGTAGTTTTGAGAATGCTGGCCAGAATGAGGACTGGCCTTCTGTATTTATACTAAATTTGGCAGACTGCCTGGGCCGACTTCTTATTCTGGGTACTAATTCTTTAGTATATATTATTTCCTTTAGTCGACTTCTTCTCTTGGAGACTAATAACCTAATACAAGTCGTTCCCTTGAGCCGATTTGTCTTCTAGGGTTATTAACCAATCAATTAGGGTTTCTTCTTGCTTCCCGGAATATTCTATTCTCGTCAGGTTTACACGTGGAGGTAAATACCTCCCGCAACTACCATAATATCAACACGTAGATCCACATCTAAGGGTTTGTTTTGCAGATCAACAGTAAACATGTTTTATATCATATCTTGTTTTCAATATGACACCATCACTACTCCTCTGTGGTACTAGAACTCGGTGTGTTCTAAGGCTGGGGCAGCCGCAGGCCCAAGACAATTCTGAGGCTATTGAACAACAGGTCTGGGTTGATTGTAGGAGCAGGTCCAAACCCCATTTATGGACATTACCAGCAACAAAACCCAGCCCTGTTGTGGGTAATCCAATTACAGATCCAAGCCACTTCTTGAGGCAGAAGAAGGGCAGCTATCCAGATGAAGTTGTGGATGCTCGTCATGGAGGTATTTACTATTAAGGAAGCATCTTTAGAAAAAATGCAGACCACTAAGTTGTAAATTCTAACAGGGAAAACCTATGCAGAAAACTAGTTTACTAGTTCTTATAAACACTTAAATCACTAAAGATCCAAGACCTATAATTTCGTGGCATGATCTGAGGAAACAATTAAGTATGATTTTGTGAGGTTGTAGAGGCCAACAGAAGTGGGGAAATCTGCTATATAAAACTTCTTGTGGCATGTGAAGGTAGCAAGGTCTAGTTGTGGTGCTAGGAAATACCACAACAATAAGTTGTGATGTAGGTAAGGGAACGTTGTGGAGTTGATGAATGTTGCAATCCCAAGGTAGTGATACTGCAAGGGGATCATAATACAAGGCTGCAGAGAAGCATAATCCACCAACCCAAAGTTGTAGAATGGACATAAGAGTGGAACCCCACAGTACAAACAAATTGGAGTTGCAAGAGCAGATGAAGACCTGCAATTCCAAGTTGCAGAAAGAGAAAACCAGTGACACAAGTTACAGAGATGACGAATTGATGCAAGTATTAGAAGTCACACAATCCAACATTGCAAGGACATAAAAACTGCAACACATGCAGAAAGCATTGATCAAGTGGAGCTGTCCCCTTTCATTTCTGATGAAACACTTAATGAAATCCTTTCAAAGAATAGAATCAAGTTAACTAACATGGAACGAAATGAAGACCTTTACCTGAAGCATGTCTCGTGCTAGGGATGTGACAGATAATCAGGCAGATGGTTTTCTGTTGCGGATTCCTTGTGATTTTGTTCAAGATTCCTCTATCAAATTTATTGACACTCCAAGCGGACTTCTTGGTAAATTCCAAATTGAACTTATAGGGGCACAACTACCAGAGGGGCCAGATCCTCCCATTATATTGCGTAGCCATAAGTACCCATACACCACTAATGACTAATACACTTTTTGTCCTACTTGGGCTCTCTCATGACAATATCGCCGACAAAACTTGCTGCGAGAAATTATTGGTTACAATACGTATATCCTTTGCCTCCAAAAGGTTCAGAGTGATCATTTTGAAGAATGGCAAGTAACTCTGGTCAAAAAACTGAACTCCTATAAAAAGGGGTCAAAGTATAGACAACAAATAAGTGTTACAACAGGCTCAAATAAGGACAACGGTATGGTCCCTTGAGGATATGGAGTTACTTGATATACATCCGCATACACATGTCTTTGGAAGCTACAGATGGTAGTAGGCTGCAAAGTACAAGGTGTGTCTTCAGCCCAAGCAAGTTTAAGGTAAGTCCAGGTATGTATCATTTGCATTTAATCACTGAATTTGAAATAAGTATGTGACTACTATAGACAACAAGAGGAGCCGTGTTTATATTCCTGTCGTATTTATGGATCGATGTCTTAAAGGAGTACTATCAGAATCTCCATTGTATTTTGGTTATATGACCAAGGGAGCTGTGATCTCAACATACTTGTTTTAATTGATGTAAGCTAGGTCATTTTCCATGGTTTGAGATCTCAACAGTATGTTGGACCATTATCCCTGGTACGAGAGTCCAACAAGTTCTCATTTGAGTCATTTTTAGGTTGGGTTGTTTTCTTGGTTAAGGAGCCCAACAAATTATCTTGGTTGTATTTCTCCCTTGTTTTGGGAACCCAACATATATCCTTTTTAAGTCCGGAGTCCTGAAATTGTAATTGAGCCATTGTCCTTGGTACAAGAGCTCAATAAGGTTATACATGTCATCCGCTGTATGTATCCTGCAGTTTTCCGAAGAGAAGACTTGGTTAGTGGATAGTGAGGTCACATGACAAAAAGCATACCCTAGTAAAAGTTTGACTCAACTTTTCATATTAAACTTGGTACCGGCACCAAGTATATCTTGAAGAGATATGACACTAGATCAAAATCAAAGGATCTTGCAAGCTCAGAGGGAGCCAATTTGCTCATGCAGGGAGGCAGACATATTATAAGACTCAGAGGGAGTATGTGTAGTAGTCCCAGTATGTGAGTTGGTCCATGAGATGCAGCAGGAGCAGGCATGACATCAACTCCAGTGTATGTAGTAGAGGTACTCCCAGAGAAAGAGGAGGTACTACTTCCATAGGGAGAAGTTATTGAGTCAGTTTCAGAGATAGTGGACACCACCATGTATAGACAGATGACTAGTTCGTTGATATATCTAACGAACACAAGGCCATATATATGCTTTGCCGTGAATACATTGAGTCTGTATATGGTTGAGTTAAGACGTGTTCACTTGGTTGCGACAAAGACATGTGTTAAGGTACTTGAAGGGTACAGTGGACTATGGACTTAGATACACTTCTAGTGGAAGTGTAATGCTTCATGACTATACAGATTCAGATTGGATGGGCAGTAAAGTGGATCGGAAGAGCACTTCTGGATATTGTTTCAGTTAGGGTTCAACTGTGATCTTCTGGTCCAGCAGGAAGCAAGGATCCATAGCCCAAAGCATTGCAAAGGCAGAATATATTGCTAGTGGAGAAGCAATATGACTCAAAAAGCTACTCTCAGATTTGTTCAGTGCTGAGCTGGAACCCACAGTATTTCACTGTGATAACCAGAGTTGTGTAAAGCTCTTCGAGATTCCTGTGTTTCATGACAGATCGAAACACATTGAGATGAGATATCACTATGTTTGGGACATGGTGTAGAATAACACTCTTAGTATTCAGTATGTTATGACGGCGGAACAAACTGCAGATATTTTGACCAAGCCTCTGTTGTTGACAAAGTTTGTATACTTTCAATGACAAGCTTGGTGTTGCTGAGAATGCCTCTCTTGCTGAGAGGGAGTGTTAAAATTAATGTAGCTGCAAGAGCCATTCTCCGGGAGGATGACAAAGACCCTAACTGAGATCTAGGGCCCCCAATACACTCCTGGGATTCTTGGTCTAGTACCAAGCAGTTAGAGCCATGGCAAAAGACCCTAGTGAGGGCCCCCAGTGTATTGTCGGGGTTCTTGATGTAAGTCCCTAGATGTGTTCTAGGGCCCTTGGATGTGTTCCAGGGAATCCTTGCTCGGCGCTTGGATTGATCCTTGGTTGTGTACCTTGGTGGATAAGACCCTAGTGGTGATCTAGGGCCCCCAGATGTGTTCTGTGGTATCCCGGTCTAGGACCAGGCAGTTCTTGGTCAAGGACCAAGCATTTTGATGATGTAAGTCCCTCGATGTGTTCTAGGGCCCCTGATGTGTTCTAGGGAATCCTTGCTCTTGCTTGGATTGATCCTTGGTTGTGTACCTTGATGGATAAGACCCTAGTGGTGATCTAGGGCCCTCAGATGTGTTTTGGGGTATCCTGGTCTGGGACAAGTAGATTCTTGGTTAAATGAAAGACGGGATGATGTGTGATCTTCTTCTCTCCCGAGATGGTCCATGAGACCTAGGAGCAGTTAAGAAGAAGGACATGATCACATCAGCGACATTCCTCTTATGCTGGGATGATAAAAACTTATAAGTTATCATGAGACTTATGTGGACAGTTTTCCATTGAAGAAGGACCCCTTTGACTTTGTCTTGTTACAGTTGAAACCTCTTGCTTGTGCCACGTCCTCCTTATTATGTGTTTTGGTTCTTTGTTAGTCATCTTGACTTTGTTGACTTTGCTAATTAATATTTTATAATTAAAATATTAATTATTTATTTTTTTATTTTTATTAGGGTTTGATTTAATCCTAAAGATAGGATTGAATTAGAAAACCCTAACCTACCCACCTAAGCTACAAATAAGAGACCTCACCCCCTCTCTCTTTTAACGATAATGATTCTTCCTCCAAACAACACTTGGTCTGGTTTTTTGTTTGCTGTGACCTCTCCTTGTTTTAGTTCATGGTTAGGGTACGACCTCCTTGATTTCCTTCTACTTGCTGTTTGGTGGTACGGTTTCTCTTCTTGTTGCTGGTGGAGGGTATGACTATCCTCTTTGGAGTTCTTCTCTTGCTGTTTAGTGGTGCCGTCTCTCTCCTTATTTGCTGGTGTAGGGTACGACTACCTTGGATCTGGTTTCTCCTTGCTATTTAGAGGTACGACTATCCTCTTGCTGATTTTTGAGTGCGACCCTCCTTGGTTTATTTCTCTTGTTGTTTTGAGGGTTGCGGCTACTTTGGACTTGTTTCTCCTTGCTAGTTGAAGGGTTCGACCTTCTTGGTTTCTTCTTCTTGCTGGTATAGGGTGCCGTGGCCCTTCTTCCTTTCATTTCTAGCCTTCCATTTCTTTTATTAGCTGATGTTAGGCTGTCGCTAGTGGCCTTCTTTTCAGCTGCCACTGGTGCCTCTTTTGCTGCCACTGTTTTCCAGTTTACAACTTGTAGGGCTTAATGGAACATCCCTAAAGTTTGCCACCTGTTGCTGTAATAGTCCTTCTTCTTGGACAGATTTTTATTGTGGCTATTAGTGGCCTTTCTTACAGCCCCTAGTTGGACAGTGGTGTCTTTTGTTTCAGCTCCTTCTTGGTGAGTGCTATCCTGGTTGGTTTTTTGTTATCTACCTAAAGTCTTCTTGCCAAAACTGTTCACTAAGATCATGATGAGATCTGCCATTGAGGGTTTGATCCATGACCATTGAAGCGCTTACTGAGCATACAAAATAGAGGACAACAACAAGCATCTAAGGTAAATCTGTTCTTCATTTTGGTTAAGGTAATGCTCAGAGTTTACTTTTGTTAATGATCAGATCTATTCCTTGTTTAAGTTATTGTTCAGAATTGTTTCTTGTTTTCTTAATGATCAAATCTGTACATGTTCAGATTTAGTTAAGAATAGTTTTCTTTAATGTTCAAATATCTACTTCAGAAATTTTGATTTGATTGCTGATCTATAACTACTATAGTGAACAAATTGAAAAGAATATTATTGTTTTTAGTTTTCCCTTGAAATTCTAACATTAGTCTTTCAAGCACCAAAACGATCTAATCTTTTTTGGCTGCTCGGACCCCTGTTCGGTATTCTGTTTCCCCTTGCCCAAACTTGCAGTCTGCTGGCCACTGCTTGGGATTCATTGTCTTGCGGCCTCTCTGTGCCTCTTTGGCGGCTTTTGCGGCCTAGCCCTCGTTGGCCTTGCGGTGCCCTTGGTGGCCCGTGGCCCTGTGACGACTTTGCTGGCTTCTATTGCGGTTGTGGCCGGTGGTTGCGGCTAGCTGCTATTGCGGTTGTGGCCGGTGGTTGCGGCTGGCTGCTATTGTGGTTGTGGCCGGTGGTTGCGGTCACTGCTGCAGCTGCCCCATGACCCAACACTCTCTCCCAGATCCACCTTCTCTGCGGGTGTAGCTCGATTCACAACACCTGTGGCTACTCCCTCTGTCGCCCGCTTCCTCAATCTGCGACTGCTTTTGTTGCCACCTTCGCGTCGTCTATTGCTGACAACCCACTTTAGCCCGCACGACTCCTCCACCTGTTGCCCGACTACCAACAGCTCCATGCGGATCCTCTGCAGCTGCTAGTTATTGCGGCTGTATGTTTGTACGACAATTGTACGACTGCTGTATAGCCCCTACGACCCTCCCTTTTTTTATTTTTATTTTTATTTTTCCCGCAATTTGCAAAAACAAAAAATTTCACTACTGCAAAATTACGATCTGTGCATCCTGGCTTTCTTTTCAGAGTCTTGTTCTGATACCATGTTAAATTTCAGACCCAACACTCGACAATTTATCTCCTAGCAAACACCTTGTTGTAATAAACTTATTACGTAGATTTACTGAATAATAAACACAACCGAGTTTTGAGGATTTACATAAATAAAGCAACGGAATCAAAACAATAAACCAAACACATTTGCACACGTAATTTTTTGGGTAAATACCCATGGAAAAACCCTTAAGGGAAAACCAACACTGTGATGATTTTATTAAGATAAAATCTTGGCTCCCATCCTGGGATAATGGCTAACCCGAGGAAAAATATAAAACAATAAGAATAGCCTATCACACCTCAAGATTCATCCTTCGATCTTGCTGGCCGCTACTTCCTTTGCTGACCCTTGCTCCCTTCCTCGAAACCTGCCCCTGCACACTTGGATGAAAGTCCGTCTCCACCCAATCAATGAGATCTCACTATCTCACTCTGTGTGTATCTCTTCCTCCTCTCATCTTAGCTGCCTTTTATAATGTTGAGTTTACTCTATTCCAAAACCGTGGATCTCCAAAGTGATCAATGGCTGAGATTATATCTCACCAACACTTTAGATCAATGGCTAGGATTTAATTTAATTCACTAATGCCAAATACTGAGGCATTTAATTAAATTAAACTCAATTAATTATAAGAAGCCATTCACTTTAATAATCACTTTATTAAGTGAATTTCCTAAGTCTTGAGAGGTATTAAGGACGACTTCCACATGTTAAACAAAAAACCAATGTGAAAGTACCTGTTCGATGCTACAAACATCAACATTATCTACCCTATTTTGTATTTGTCATTGGCATTCCCACCTATAGTATCAACGACTTGAGTCGGTATCTATGTACTTTGTAATACATTTTGATTTTGATGACTTAATGAGATTGCTGCAACTTATGGTTCTAATTCCTTGTGTGTTTGTCATTTGATCATCGGGGATGTAGTACTAGTTAGTACTAGTAACTAGTTAGTACTATTAACGAGTTATATGATTGAATTTGTATCATGTAAATGTTCTAGTTTCTAACAAAATTTGAGTCTTTAAGTCTAATATTTCATTTTTGTATGTCTAATTTTCAATTATATATATATATATATATATATATATATTTTTCCAGGGTCGTTGTGTCACGTGTCGGACACTAATATTTTCGTGTCTTCCGTGTATCGTGTCAGGTGACTTAGCTCACAAGTAAGACATGGTATATTAGTTTATTAAAGACATCGAAAAACATAGTGTTATATAAGGGTCCACTCCCCCAGGTGGGGACACACCCCCATGCTTCCTACGTTTCTAGGTAGGGAAACTCAATGTGGGAAGCTTCCTCCCGTCCCCCTTTTGGGGAAACTTAGGGAGATGTAGGGTGGGACATTCCCAAGAGATGGGAGGTGTTTCCCTTTTGTGGGGAACACTTCGGTGCCCCTCCTTGAAAAGGGGGCTGCTAGGAGTTCCCCTTCATGATTTTTGCCCATTGGGTTTAGAAAAAGTAAAAGAAAATTTAAAGATGCACAAAAAATAAAAATCCTAATCGACTAAGACCAATGGTTTATAAATATTAAAATCCTAAATCACAGCTATTTTTTCCTAGGAAAAAATTGTAAGCTTTTATTTCAGTATGGAAAAAGTAACTAAAAAAGAGCATATGGCTCTCTGATGTTCATCTATCAACAAAACTAAAATTTCCATAGGCATAAACTGCCCTTACACATACAGTCTTCCATGATTCAAAACAAAAACAAGGCTTTGAGCCCATTCTTCATCAACCTCCAAAAATTGAAAACCTGTGTGTCTATAAAAGATAGGTTGATAAGAACTGAAAAGAGAGCAAGACAAGTGTATCAAGCAGTATAAGTGTCTCAAAGAAACTGGTAGAGATATCCTAGTTTGCTCTTCATTAATCTCCCATATACCTTTTGGTAGTGTTGACCACCTATTTCGACTAAGGGTCAACATCTTGTACCATGAAGATATGTACCTTGTGGTACAACAAGTTTGAAGACTTTTGGCTCAGTAGGGCAATTTTGCCCCCAACACTTTTTCTATGTGCACAGAATGTCCGCTCCTCTGCGTGGGACAATAATGTAATTTTTTTTTTTTAGCTCATGTGGTTCACCGCACCGGATATCAGTGCTCTTGCTACTTCCACGTAAACCTCCCCGGAATTCGTGAGAGAACATAGGGAGGGCAAGTATTTCAAATAACCCATTTAAGGGCATAACATGTCACTTACAAGGAATTGAACCTGGTTGGGGAGGGTAACATTCATTCCTCCCAACCACCCAAGCTACATCCAATGAACGGGACAATAATGTAATATGTTAACATGGGTCAGTTTTTAGTTAGTTGCCTAGGACTTTATCATTAGGGAAGTCCTTTCATCGAGTGTTTTTTTCCTCAGGTAATTAATCTTGCTTATCGACGAGTTTAATTATCCTTGAGTTTTTCACTCAAATAATCCTCCAAAGTGGTGAAAGGCGTTCTAATGATCGAGCCCAGTGGGTGACTGAAGTTTAGAAGTATTGTAAATGACCATGCTAGATATCTCCTAGAGTCTTGCGGAATTCTGTTAAGTTTTGATAGGATTTTTTAATAATTAAAATTTCCATAAATTGGGAATTTTTAATTATTTTTGATGTAAAATGTAAAAATTTGGTCCTTGGGGATTTTGTATAGGGGTATGGGTACTCAAATCAAATGGCTTATGACCCCCTACACCCTTGGACCAAGTTTCAGCCCATTTGGACAAGTTTTGCTCGGTCAATTTCCATGAGGAGTCCAAGTCAGTGAAAAACCAACTTTTAATTGGCTAAGGTAAAAAAAACCAAATTTTGTAAAAATGACTACAGTCATGGAAGAGGAGGGGGAAATGATTCCTAAAGTCAAAGTCATTCCCAAGTTAGGAAAACATTCTAAAGTGAGAGAGGACCCCCCTAGCTCAAGTTCCAAACGTTGGTTGTGTCTCCCTAAGGGGAAATGCGCCCCCCCATCATGTGATCATGTAAAAAGTTGAAACTATGGGTGGGGAGGTCCCCACACCTTATTGGACCTCCCTTGGACCATGGAGAGGTTGTCTAGATACCAAAAGGGGGTTCCCACCCCCCTCAAACATTTGCCTCTCTCTTAAAGTGTGCCCCTTTCTCCTAAAGTGCGCCCCCCTTGAGTGGAGCCCCCTCTTGAAGGGGGAGCCCCCTCTTGCATGTTTGCCACTTGTAAAGCATGCAAGAGGGGTCTACCTTGCCTTCCTCCCTTAAAAGAAAGGCCTCCCCTCCTCTTTTCTCTATCTATTTTCAGAGCAAGTCTATGCTGCCCAAATTTCTCCCCTTCTCTTCTTTCTCTCTCCCATTCTCTTCATTGTAAATCTTGTTGCAAGTATTTGCAACAACATTTTGTGGATAATAAAAGAAGCTTTGGAGGATCTCTTGTGTGCATTGGGAGTATTCTTGGTGCTGTTACATGGTGTTCTCTTTGAGGTGATATTGTTGCATTCTACTTTTGTATTTCTTGGTTTCATTATTTTAACTTGGAGACCCAAGCAAAGTATTTTGCTTGGGAATGATTGGTAGTAGTATTGCTATTAGTTTTGTGGTTGTTTCTATTGAAGTTTGGAAAGTATTTTGCAAGATTTTTGTTGCACTCACCTCCTTGTTGTATTGTGTAGCAAGAATTTACTCATTTGCAGGTCACCAAAGGCTTGGAGGAGTGAATTTCAGATTTGGAAATTCACTTATCCAACCATCCAAGGCTTCCATTATTTTTCTGTTATCATTTTCAGCCTTTCTTCTTACTTTCAAGCATTTCTTTGGTCTGAAATTGTCATTTAAACTTCATTTTCAAGTTCAGAATTTTACATTTTAATTTCAGTTTTGTGTACTAACAGAAATTAACAATTTCAAAGTCTTTTGTAGCATTTTCCAGCAAGCAAAGCTTGCTGTTTTATGCATATTTTCACCAGGTTAAGGGGAGGTGTTGCTCATTGTTGGCCCCAAAAGACTCAAGGAAGCATCCAAGAGATTTGGTACCAAACCTCTTTCCCCTTCTTACTTTCTCAAGCATTGTAAGCAGCCCAAGAGAGTCTCTTGGGCTTGCATCCTCATTTCTAATTCACAAAATCTGATATTGTAATTTAGTTAGAGTATATTGCCCATATATTGCCCACACCTTGCATAGTGATTGGCTTTGCCATCCATGCAAAATCGTGAAGGCTAGAGTAGAGTTTAATTTTCAGTTTTTACCTAATATTGTTTGCCCCACTTCTCCCACAAAGAGAAGGTACTGTGGCTATATCTCATTTTTTTTGAGTTATTTGCTTTCACTCACCTTGGCACAAAATCGGTAGGCTTGTCCTCCACATTGTGCCATAGTTGTGAGGTTGTTAATTCATTTTATTTTCAAGTCATTTCATTTATGAAATTTCGCCCACACCTTGCATTGTGTTTGGCTTTGCCAACCTTGCAACATCGTGAAGGTTAGTGTAGTTTCTTTTATTGCAAAGTAATTGAATTGGTGCCTTGCCTTCTGCCCCGTATTCCTTCCCCTTGCCACTTTGTGGATATTAGGTAACTAATAAAGGGAAAAAGGACCCTGTGGCTAGATTAATTAGGCACTCAAACCTACTATTGTTTCAAGTTCCAACCACCAAAATAAGGTGACTTGGGAGGCTAGAAGGGGTTGAAGCTGGGGACGGTTTAACGACACTATGTGTCCCCCTTGTTGAGCGCCCAAGCATTCTGGATTTGACCTGTGGAGTTAGGGAAGAACCTTGTTTGTTCTTCTTCTTGAGTGTCCAATACTTCCTTTTGGTTGAAGGGATAGGGACTTATGGTAGTCACATAGCTTAGGATTGCAACATTTCACATTTATTCCCTAAGCTCAATAGAGACCTAAAACTTACTAAAATCAACCAACACAACCTCCACAACATTGTATTTCAAGTTTTGCCATTTATTTTCCAAGCAATCTTATTTTCCAAGTTTTGTAATTTACTTTTTAAGCAAATTTACCTTTTCAAGCGATTTACTTTTCAACAAATTCTGTAATTGTGGATATTTACATGTACTGAAGCTTTTTTATCATTTTTACAAGTATTTTTTATTCATTTGGAAATAATTGTCTAAAGTTAAAAGTCATTTTCATTGTTTAATTCATTGTGTAGATATTCCATGCTTTATTTCAAGTTGTAGAAATATGTTTAATGTGCACATCTCAATAAGTGGATTTTGGGTATATTTAGGCACTGGTATATTTTGTTGTATTGTAAAAGAAAATGTTTGCCTGTCATTAAAAGAATTGCATTTTGCATTATTTGCTTGTCATTGGGTTGGGTCTCCCTAATTGAAAACCAAATTAACTCCTAGATCATTAATCAAAACTTAACATAGTTAAATAGGGTCTACCGCCCTTGGCTTCCCTAGGAGTGAGCCTAGACGGAAAAGGTCCGGATCGAGGTGAAAGTGGGTCTGGACTTAGGCTTGTGCCTCCAAAGACACACCAAGTGGGTTGGAGACTTCTCCATGCTTGTAGGTGTGTATAAGGATGGTAACAGGTAGCTCCAACGCTTTTTTGGACTGTATATCTGCTTCCATGTTGAGCTCTCTCTCTCTATATGTGCATATGAGATGACTGAGAAGCAAGCTTTTAGGGCCTTTACTTGGTCAAACAAAGGGCTCAAGATAAGGTTCTGCATCCCAAAGAAAAAAAATCCTAAAGCACATGTCCATTTATCATTATCATTATCAATTTGAATATTTATTTCATGCTTTCATTTTTCATGTATGTGATTTGTTATTGTTTTTCATATATTTAATTTTTTTAAAGGATTTCAGACAGGGAGCGTGACATTTTCCTTGACGTTTCCTAGAATTTGGGGGTGTTTTCACATGTACCTTGGACATGTTTCCCTGTTCCTGCACCCCCTGTCCCAGAAACATGATAGAGCATTGAAAAAACATAAAAAAACACTCATTGTGCTTGCTTTTCTGATCCGATTCACAATTGTCAACTAGTAGACTTGTCCCTTGACCAGAATCCATGGTGTTTTGTAGCATGTAATATCATCTATGTACTTCGAAATGAGTTATTATTGAAAATTTGCACCATATGAAATTGTAAACTTTCATATTAATGAACGATATCTTTTTCACTGTTGTAATATTATTTTAATTACCCTAGTCAACTTGTGAGTTTTTCACAAGTTCAAGTTAACTCTTATTCCAGCCTTGCTGAGTCATTCTCCAAGTCGAGTTTGGTAACATTGATAAGAAACTAGAACTATGGGGATGCCCATAACTTGTTTGGCAGCTTAAACTTCCAAGCAACTACCTTTTAACTTTTTCAAAGTTCGACTTCTTAGACTTTCCTGCCAATCTCTCTCCACCTTGAGGGATTCTGGGAAAATTATTCGTTGGGTTTGAGATTTACTTTGAATGGCTAGATTTAATAGGAACTCTGATACTTTATTTGCTGAACTTCTGATATGAGTAAAGCTTACTTGTTCTAGATGAGATATGGCATTCTAAACCCATCCTGATTTGGCCTACCATTCCATGATGGGTTTTCAGCTCTTTTCAAAAGAGGGTTGATGATTAACTCGGAGTCTCCTTAAAGGCTTAGTGAGATGCAAACTTTGACCCCTCCCACTAGGGCTCCATTTCTGCTTGGTTTTTTGTTCGTTTACACAAGTACTGGTGGTAAGCTGCAAAGGCAGTTCCCCAATTTTTTTGAGCTACACCACCAGTGCCTTCTGCTGCTCCATCAAAATTTAGTCTTGCCACTCCTTCCAAAAGTGGAGACTGATCTGTCTGGGAACTCTTGGGGAGCTCAAGGGCTTTCCTTTATTGGTAGAAAATTCAAGTTAGTTTCTTGCCAGTAGGTCCTTACAGAATCATTGCAACTAGAATGCTTATCTCTTTATCTAACAGCAAGGTATTTGGCATTAACTATCATCTTTTAAAACAGTTGCAAATTATTCTCAAGTGAGTTGCAAAATTACATTTGCTACTTATGTTGATGTTAGGATGGACCTTATTTTATGCTCTGTCTTCTTTTATTTGGTCTCTTACAACTGATATGTATTCATAAATTATGTCAACCTTGATTTGTTAATATTTCTGTTCCAAAAGTTGTCTAGGTCATGTTGTGGATGTTAAAACTTTTCTGGCTGTTTATATAAGCTTTAACCATGTAAATATCTGGGGATTGTCTGTATGCAGATGGAAAATGAGGTTGATATTCATAAGCTTCCTGTGCAAGACCCTCCATGCAAAGAGTTCTCTTCGTCTCATCTTATTTGGTACAAGATTGAAGGACACCATCATACGGTTGACGAGATTGCTCTTATACCTTATGCTAGAGTTGAAGATTTTTTAAAAGGGGAGTCTGAGAATGTTGAATGCCCTACGCGATTTCGAATTGAAAGTGGAAGGAAAAGATCAAGATTAAGTAGCACAAAAAAGCGGCAACCTGATGAATATACTGAATTCAGGCTGTAAGGCATTTAATGTTGATATTTGTATTGCATTGTATTTTATTGTCAATGAAAGGATGCTATTCATATTCAAAAAAAGTTTTGATTCCTGAGTTATAATTGATGATCTGGGCTTCATTGTGCGATAGGTATTGGTGTGCATTTGGCCCGGATAACTATGGGGAGAGTGGAACTGCTTTGCCCAGCAAAAAGTTTAGAACTGGTGGGAGAAAAAGGGCTGTACGGCCACAAGCAATGCGAGGCTGCATGTGCCATTTCATAATTAAACGCTTATTTGTTCGACCACATGTTGCTGTCATTGTATACAATCAAAGACAACATGTAGATAATACAGGTACAGTTTGCCATGGACCCCTTGATAGAAATTCTCTTGGGCCTCGAGCGATGACACATCCCTATGTCTCAGATGAGCTTCGCCAGCAAGCCATGTCAATGATATATTTGGGAATTTCTGAGGAAAATATATTGCAGAAGTATATTGAAGATGCTGAGACATTTGGTGGTTCTGGTAGCGGTGGTGACCTCACTTCCAAATATGTACAGAAATTAGAGGTGGTTATTAAGCGGTCCACATATGAATTGGACCCTGATGATCTATCCAGTGTTCGAATATGGGTTGAAAGACATCCAAAGAATGTGTTTTTCTACCAGGATTCCTCTGATACAGGTTCTTTCATTCTAGGGATTCAAACAGAATGGCAATTGCAGCAAATGATTCGCTTTGGTAACAATAGTCTTGTAGCAGCCGACACAACGTTTGGAATTAACAAGCTCAAGGTTCCCATCATGCTCGTGGTTTCTACCTGCCCTCTTACATTCGTTTGAATGCATATGAAAAATAAATTTACCCTGACATTATCTTTTGCATGGTGCAGTATCCTTTGTACACGCTTCTTGTCTTTGATTCAAACCAGCATGCTCTCCCTGCGGCATGGGTTATTACACGAAGTTTTGCAAGTGATGATGTTCGTAAGTGGACCAAGGCACTTCATGATAGAATCCATACGAAGGATCCTGCATGGAAGCTGACTGGCTTCACAGTTGATGATGCAGCGACAGAGATTGCTACAATTAGGTACATATTACTACTGCATTGTTTTTTGATCTTGAGCTGTTGAGTCTTGTGGGCTTGGAATTATTTATGACTGGTTGAATTGTAATTGCTGGGGCTTGAACTGTTGGAATACTTCTAAAGTCACCTAGTTTATGCTATACAGAGATGTGTTTCAGTGTCCTATATTGCTATGTCTCTGGCGTGTTCGTCGAGCATGGCTTAAAAACATTACAAAAACATGTAGCAATATGGAGGTGCGGCGGGAGATGTTTAAGCGCCTTGGGCATATCATGTATAGCACTTGGACTGGAGTTGATTCTGTAGATGCTTTGGCAGAATTTATGCAGGATTTTGTAGATCAGAGTGCCTTCTTGAAATATTTTAAATCACGATGGGTGCCTAAAATAGGTAATGATGATGTTTCTACTCATTGTTTTAGGTTTTTTATAATCCTTATTGAAGCCATATTAAATACTGCTGCTGCTGTTTTTCATGTTTTTTCTTTTCATAGAGATGTGGCTTGCTGCAATGAGGATTCTCCCACTTACAAGTCAGGAAACATGTGGTGCTTTTGAATCATATCATGCTAGGTTGAAGACTAGGTTATTTGATGAGTTGGACATTGCTGCATGTCAGCGAGTTGATTGGTTGGTGCACAAGCTGACCACTGAGGTGCATTCTTGCTATTGGCTTGATCAATATGCAGAAGAAAGTGGCTTGCTTGGAAACATAAGAGAACAATACATTAATTCCACCTCATGGCACAGAGCAGTCCAAATCTCAGACTCTGATGTTATCTTGAATAATGAAGATCTTCGCTTTGCAAAGGTTGTTAGCCAAAGTGATCGTACACAAACCCATGTTGTGTGGAATCCCAGTTCAGAGTTTGCACTTTGCGATTGTTCTTGGTCAATGCAAGGCTATCTTTGCAAACATGTTATTAAGGTTAACATGGTCTGTTGTAACCGTCAGGTGGCTCAGCCATCAATGTCTTTTCATACTTATCATCATGTGCTGCGTAGTTTGTGGCAGAATTCACCTGATGATTCAATTGCTCTTGACCGTGCTTCAGCACGAGTTATTCACATGCAGCGGGATCTTCAGAGGGTTGTGGAGCTATATAACTTTGGTGGTGTTGACTCTTTATTAAATTCAGTCTCTGTTAAGTGGATTGGAAAGAAACGTAGAAAACCTAAGCATAGAGCTATTACATATCAACATCCTGATTCATTGGGTATGAGTACTGTTGCAACAAGTAGGAATGCTGTTACAGTTCAAGCTATTGAGCATAGAGCTGTAACAGATCAACATCCTGATTCATTGGATACGGGTACTGTTGCAACAAGTAGGAATGCTGTTATGGTTCAAGCTAAGGAGCATAGAGATGTTACAGATCAATATCCTGATTCACTGGGTATGGGTACTGTAGCAACAACTAAGAATGCTACGACAGTTAAAGTTAATCGTTCAGCTACTCGTCGCAAAAAAGGTTGGAAACGAAAGTTGAAGGAACAGTCGATATGACATGGGCAGGATAGTTAATGATGGAATCATGATACAAATCAACAAAACCATTTGTGTGAGTTCTCACATGTTCAATTATTATTTTTTATTTTTTATAATTGACATGATGTCATGTCTGCTTGTCTTCCTGTATCATGTTTGCTGTTGCAGATAGTGTGCCCTGTACTGCTAAATAGTTACCAATGCATACCTTTTTGCACTCTTGTAGGCTACAATAACAATTATGATAGCTTGACTGGTGGTTAGAGTTGGATGTTGCCTTCTTCCAATGGTGTGAATTCTATACAAGGAAGACGTGCTATGGTTATCGTTCATGTTCTGAATTTCAGCTTCTCTTCCTACAATGCAAAGCATTTTTGTTATTATACTGTACTATTCCTAACTGATGAGCATTTGATGTTTTGAGTCTTGACTAAACATACATCTGTAGCGCTTCTGCAATTTTAGTCTGTTGAAGATGTCAGCTTATGGAAATGATGCTCTATAGGTTGTATCCACACAGCAAAAGGTAGTCAATTGATTTTTATCTTATGAATTTACTATGACAGCTTTGAAGGTTATTAACTGTATGGTATTCTTATCTGCCGTCATCATATTTCTGTATTTTAGGTTGGTTGTCCACTTTCATGGATGCATAGAACTGTTCTGCTGGGTTGAAAGTGTACATTCCAGCAATTAAACATGCTTCAGGTTAGCACATCGCATTTGCTGCTTCCTCTGCTGGTTTTTGTTTCTAAGTTCCATTTTATTGCTTGGATGAGTCAGTGTATGGCTTATTTTAACTGCACTCAGTGGTTTGCTTACAAGGAAAGATGATCAGCTATAATGCAAATAGTAGCTTCTTATTGTTTTCTCTAGGATTATCACTAAGTAATAGCCATAGGACAAGTTCTCCAGGGGCCGTGTCCATATCCTGCATATCAGACACGTGACATGCTAGGACACATGTCTGACACATTTCCTAAAACAGGACATGTGCCCTAGACGTGTCCTGATGTGGTGGAGTCTGGAGACAAAGGTGCGAAAGAGACCCGTGGGGACTCTTAAAAAGCGATTTTTCCTGAAAAAGAAAAATGTGGGATGTGTTTCCTGATTATATGGGTTTGGACAGCAGTGTTGAGTTGGCATTAGCCAACTTGGATCTTAATGAACTAGTGCTAGAGCCAGTCACTTTTGATGATGGTATCCTCTTGAGGGGTCATCCTTCACACTAGCAGATGTAGATTTTGGATTGGATATAGAGGAGGAGGAGGAGGAGGAGGAGGAGAGAGCAGTGGTGATGTTGGTGATTTGGATGATTCTGACACAGAGGAGGACTACTAATAGTGAAGAGCTATGAGATTCTGACATCTACAGTTCTAGTATCTACCCTATTTTGTATTTTCCATTGGCATTCCCACCTATAGTATCCGTGACTCAGTGTCTATGTGATACATTTTGACTTTGATGACATCAAATGACTTAATGAGAAAACTGTAGTTTATGGTTCTAACTTCTAAACTTCTATTTTATGACATGTGTATTGAATATTGTAATTTCTTGTGTGTTTGATCATTATTGATGTAGTATCTAGTTCTATCAATATTTTGTAAATGTTCTAGTTTCAAAAAAATTGGATCTTTATGTCTATTTCATTTTTTGCATTTGTCATTTGTAATATATCTATCTATCTATCTATATATGTATATATATAAAATGTGTGCCCTGTCTCCTGTTTCGAGGGTTGACATGTCCTGTGTCGGATACTTGTATCCATGTGTTCTCCATGTCCTATGTCCCGGTGTCATGTGACTTAGGATTATCATCATTTTATCTTTTTTCTTTTTCTTTTCCGTTATTTGAGTTATAAATCTTTGAAGTGCATATTCTACTATCAATCTTGTTGCATTCTTGAACTATCTATTATAATTTTAATTTCACTGAATTGATTCAATTCCAACCTCACACACAAGTAAGTATTCAGAATTTCAAATTTAGAGGACAAAAATGCTTTGACTGGCCATAGCATTTGTTTGGTTTTCTCTGAAAGGAGACGACTCATTGGCGACAACTCTTTGCTGATATTTTCATTGTTGTATTTATTTTGTTCTGCACCATTCTTCAATGAGGTTAATGACGTTTGACACTAGTCCTTGCATGCAAATAACATTATTGTTATGTCTCTCTGATGTTTTGTTGGAGTTGCTATCTGGAGGAAGTGCCTACTTTTGTATTCTGTAGGCACTTTTTCTTAGATAATTAATGGCCTAGGAAAAGGAATAAGGACGAGTGGAGGTCACAGGCAAGAGAGAGGAGTAAATATAGCTCATTAAGTGCGCCACACGTGTGTGTGTGTGAGAGAGAGAGAGAGAGAGAGAGAGAGAGAGAGAGAGAGAGAGGTGCATTCTAGGAAGTGGGAGGGAGTAAATAAGCTTGAAGCAATGTGTTTTGTCTTTCTGAAGGAGGAGAAACGCATGGAGGATAAAATTAGAAATCCAACGCATGCTCAAACACTAAATTTGGCCAAGTAAATCATGAGTTAGCCAAGAAGGAAATTCACCCTATTTTTTAGAGATTTCCCTATTTTTTAGGAAATTAGCGTTTAAAAGCAAATTAAGAGGAATTTGGGGAAACTAATGCATGGAAGGTGAAGTAATGGTGAGTGAGATAAATTTAGTGAACACTCTTGAGTATTCAAATCTTCACCTTCATCTTCTTTGAACTGTGACTCAAATGGTGCAACGATTGTTTCCTGATCAACCAAGCCTGAGCCATGATCATCATGCTTATCTCTCAGAACCTGGGATGGTGCAAGTTGTGGTTCATCTTTAGTAACAAGGACTTCCTGCATTGGTTTAACAATCGGTAGTTGAAACTCATGGATCGAAATGAAATCGTAGGCTACATTAAAATGTCCTTCTAACTTAATAGCAGCAGCTCAGGCCTCCTCCAGAGTCCGAGGTTCCTTATGCCTGAGAAAAATACAGAAAAGACCATCAAATTACTCAAGATAATAATTTAAAGCATAAGCAGCATTAGATCTTATAGTAGTAGGGATTTTATAATAAGTCTTAAAAAATGAGCATTAAAATCAATGACAGTTTCATCCCTATTCTTTTTAATATTGTCAAAAGCACTAATTAAGGAAAAGTTGTCATGTTTGTCCACCCATCGTTCAATGAACTTCAATTGGAATGCATCCCATCCATCAATGGAGGCATCGGGAAGGGATTTGTACCATGTTCGTGCCTCCCCTTGGAGGGTCGACACAAACATCCTCATCACCACATTCTCATGTTCCACCTCAAAATCATCAAACAACTTTGAAACAACATCCAAGTGATCCTCAACTGATTGACCGGACCTCCCTGCAAACAAAGGCAAGCATTTAAGATATTTACGTGCAGGTAAGTCATGAGGATAATCTGGAAATGCAGCAAAACTGAGTGGGTCAAAGGAAAAGAATCTCCACCATACCGGTGGCCTCACTGCTGCGGCCATATTGTTAGTCTCAGATAGAGAAAAGCACAATTGCTACCCTACTAGCTTGAGATGAAAATAAAACCAAAGGTGAAGGTGTTGAAGTTATACTCACCATAGTGCTCGTCAAAAAGAACTTACCAAAGAATTCAATATGCCTACCAACTTTGCAAGGAGCTCCTGGTGAAAGAATAGTCTTGTTTCGGGAAAGGTATTCAGGCTTTGCTCAGGCTCGGAACTAGACTTTGTGAGGGAATCAAAATCGAAAGATCTTCTTGTGTAAGTCTCCTATGGAGTCGTCCCTATATTCCGTGGAGTCGCCAGGTGAGTTAAAGAAAATAAGCCAATTAAAATAAAAACTCACTGATGTCGTTGTCACCAAGGCTTGCATTCCCCGACAATGACACCAATCTGTGAGCACACTTTTTCACCCTCCAATTGAGCTGAAAAGGTGGCTAATTAAAGGAGAAAAACTACAAATTGTCATGGGCTAGATCCCTCTCCATTTGGGTTGGTGCTTGCCAACTTCAGGGGGGAGTCCCTTGGGTACTTTGCTGCTGTTTTAAAGTCCGATTTTCTGCAAAAAGAGAGAAAAAAAATGGCTGATATGCCTTGGACAGTGTGTTAAAACTGCCCAAGATGTGGGGGAAAATATAGTTTTGTAGCTTGGAGGGATCCTGTAGGGTTAGCACAAAAGTAGATAGAAGAAAACTGAAGAGAAATTACTCAAAAGATAGACTAATATCACAATGAATAGCATGAACTACTAATCTAATTGCAAAATTTAACAATGTACCAACAAGAAGGAAGGTTCGGAAGTTCGAAACACAAACACGAACTTCTTTATTATTAGGCTTGTTGAAGGGTTGATTGTGCCACAATCAACAAGTCCACGACCGGTACAATCATCACCCTTGCTCAAGAGAAAGTAGCTAGCCTATAGAATGAGAGGGATGAGAGAGAGAAGAAAGATAGAAAGAATATGTGCTACTGCCACAAAAATCCAACCAATAACCAATGTAGAGTCTAGACCATCCAATATATAGTACTAAGGGTGCACTTACCAAGGAGGAGAGACTATAACGCATAGGAGGAGGGAGAAGGTAAAGGAATGGGAGTGTATGTGCATGAGGGAGTGACGAAGAGTAACGAGGACATGCACACTAGTAAAGTGAAGTGAAAAAGTGAAGAGGGTGAGTGAACTCAAGTGAAGAAGTGAAAGCTATAATGCATGGGAAAATAACACATGTGCTCAAGGTGCGATATGCATCCTATTTCTTGGGAGGAAGGTGCACTAGCAATAAGAGAAGACCAAATAAACCTTCACGTGTGAAAGGGAGTGGTTAAAATAGGTGCACTAGATAATTAATAGCTTAGGAAAAGGAATAAGGACGAGTGGAGGTCATATGCAAGAGAGAGGAGTAAATATAGCTCACTAAGTGCGCCACACGTGCAAGGGAGAGAGGAGTGAGAGAGGTGCATTCTAGGAAGTGGGAGGGAATAAATAAGGTTGAAGCAATGCGTTTTGTCTTTATGAAGGAGGAGAAATCCATGGAGGATAAAATTAGAAATCCAACACATGCTCAAACGCTAAATTTGGCCAAGTCAATCATGAGTTAGCCAAGAAGGAAATTCACCCTATTTTTTAGGAAATTAGCGTTTAAAAGCAAATTAAGAGGAATTTGGGGAAACTAATGCATGGAAAGTGAAGTTATGGTGAGTGAGAGAAAGTTAGTGAGAAAATTAAGCCTTGATTGGCTAAATCATCTCCATGGATTGCCACCTCATCCTATGTGCCTCACCTCTTCACTTTATCTAATTCTCTGTTGACTTTAATGCTTTTGCCTTGAAGAATGCACCCCTTTAACTAATGCCATGTAGATGCCACATCACACTCAAACTCTGCCAAATGTCGAAATCTGACCTTGCCACTTGTCACCTTTGGAGCCCATCACCCCTGTTATAAATAGAAATAGCTAAAAATAGGGTTCATGTCCTAAATTTTAGGAAACTGCCAAAAACATCCAGGATGATTAGGAGAACATTGTCATGTGTCAACTGTCTAAAAATAAACACTGCTAAAAATAGAATATCCCTGCATGTCGATGATATCATACTCATCAGATTCAATTTTCCGAGAGGATTCCAATTATGCGATCAGAATCGACATGCGAGCCCTGGTGCTTCTCCTGCTAAAAATGGACATGTCACCTGGAAAAGGTCCAAAAGACTCAAAATGACTCGGGGATCAATACTACACACTCAAAATCTCAATCTGAGGCCTAAAGCTCAACCTACTAAAAATAGAAAGTTCTTGCATGTCGCCCGAAAAAGTGTCATTAGGCCTATAATCACGCAAGGATCAACCCTGTATGCTCAAAACTGTCAACTGAGTCTCTCAAACAATGTCTCCTAAAAAGTAGGGACACCTGTTGTATGTAGACAACTCTCTCAAATGCATGGGAAACCAAGCTAGCTCTAATTCTGAAACAAAAACAACCATATACCGATCATGTACCTGTCTTTGATGGGAATCAACCTTTGACAACCACAAGTGCTAAACTCTCAGAGAATCTCAGAATGCCAACCAAAATAGTGCATATTGGCTCTTAACCCTCAAGATTTTCAAGGGTGAAAATCTAGGGGTTAACAGGGAGATAACACTCTCAACTGACCGGGCTAGACCCAATTGACTATGTCTGTTCTTGCATCTGACTAATCAATGTATACATATATGTATCATCATGAATCACTTGTATCATTTATCAATCATTCATAACAATTATATATTTATTCGCATGGATTTCAACTCTTTGTCATTCTTATGTTGGATATTTTCCAATTAGTGAACAATTGCTCATTACACAGACAATCAAGAATTGTGAGTGAGTAGGCTTATCTATTTCCCACTTTGTAGTTTGTAAGTAATTGTGTAGACCCACATTGTATAAGACAATAGATGTTATTTCAACAGAAAAATGGTTAGTTCCATCTCAAATGCTAGTTTGTGAGTTCTAGGAAGCACACAAGAACTTCATGAAAGTTAAGATGGGCCTGAGACATTGGAACAATCACTCACTACAGATTGTAGTTTGTGAGCTCTAGGAAGCATGCAAGAACTTCATGAAATTTAAAATGGGCATGAGACATTGGAACAACCACACACTATAGATTGTGATACAGATTTTGAATTGAAGTAAAGGACAAAAAATTGAAGGGTACATTTGGCAAGAATAAAAACATCAAACTATGTTGTATGGATAGGAATATCTGTATGGAGATGACCATCTATAGAACAACTTGGATACAACAACAACAAATATATATATTTCTGAAGCAATCATGTGAATATTTAGAAATTAGAATTATAAACTGAGAAACTGTCTTTTGCCAAGGAAGTTGTGTTAAAAAGAGAGAAGAACAGAAAATACTTTTCAAAAAATTTCTGTTAACTAGATCAACAAGTACACAATAGATCTAAATAAAAATTCTGATCAGAGGCACATAGGAAATACAGTAGATCTGAAAACAACAATTACATCTAAACAACAAAATATTTCTGAGCATGCAAACTAATAGATCTGAACCAAACAAGTATGTAAACTAGTAGATCAGAACCAAACAATTATTTCTGAGTATGCAAGCTTGTAGATCTGAGTACAACAATCATAGATCTAAAACAATAGTTATTTCTGAGCTAGCAAACTAGTAGATCTGAGCTTTAAACAAATTATTCAAACTGAAGTAAATGCAACTGAAACTTACCTCTGTAATTTATTTCTTGAGCAATGAAGAAAGAGCTAGGCACACAAGTGAAATGTTAAACCTCTGAATTATGCTTAGATCTAGTTTTGGGCTCATGGATCAACCACTAAGGGTTAGATCTCTGTCAAAGAGAATATGAGACTGTTTGTCACAATAGAAAAACCCCAAAGAAAAGATAAGAACCCGAAACTGATATCTTGAATAGAAAACCCTTATTTCAGCCACACACAGAGAGGGATCTGCCAGCTAAAGAAAGCAAGACAGCAAATGAGAAGGAGCCTGGAAGTTCCAGATCTGCTCACAGAGGTAGATGACAGCCTACAGTAGAGGGCTAGCAACTCAGAAGGACAACCACGACCCTCATTTGTTCCTGATCTGCACACAGAAGTAGATGGGGCCCTATAGAAGAGGGTCAACAACTCACCACACGGATCTCACACAGAGGAGAGCCGGCTGCTTGAAAAAGAGCAGAGCTGATGAGTGAAGGGTGGCTGGCTGCTTAGTATAGGGAAGATCTGAGTAGTAACAGTAATCTGGCAGCAGCAAACAACTTAGCAAGGGAACAACCAACAGTACAACACCTAGAACCACCTTCCAGCACAAAGAAAAGGAAGCCTAACTGAACAGTCAAAGAGGCCGCAACACTTAGGAATAAAATCTCAGAGCAATCTGCCACTTAGAAGAGGAGAGAGTGAGTGAGTGAATAGGAAAAGTGAGGGAAGGGTTTTATTTGTAGTTTTAGGCTAGGGTTTAGGTTAATAAAAATAATTAATATAATGACATATTATTTAATATAAATATTAAATTAATGTCATATTAAATATTAATTAATATTTTTAATTTAATCATCACTAAGCCCTAAAACAAAAATACATACCCCAGTCATACCCAAACTCAAAAAACCAAAGGGTTAAGATCAAACAAAGGGTTAGAAGGGGCAAAGGGGTTTTCTTAGTGGCAAAACATGTCCATATGATTCTCAAGGTGACCAATAAAATTTATCATCACTGAATAAGGGGTACATCACACAATGTGGTCATGCCCATCTTCATAGTCTCTCCTAGGTCCTATGGACCATCCTGGGAGAGAGGAAGATGATCACACATCAACACATTTTGATATTACCCCATAACATATATGAGGTCTTATCCACCAAGGTACAAGACCAAGGATCAACCCATGCTTTAGGCATAGGTTCCCTGGAACACATCTAGGGGCCCTAGACATTTCTAGGGACTTATATCAACCACCAATGAACACATCCAAGGATCAATCCAAGCATAGGGCAAGGATTCCCTGGAACACATCCAGGGGCCCTAGAATACATCTAGGGTCTTTACTGCTTGGTCCCAGACCAAGAACCCCAGTCATCTACTGGGGGCCCTCACAAGGTTTTTTTTCCATGGCTCTAACTGCTTGGTCCCATACTAAGAACCCCAAGAGTGTACTGGGGGCTCTAGTCCACAACAACTGGGGTCTTATGCCATCCTCCAGGAGAATGGCTCTTGCAACTGCATTAAATTCAACAAGTTGATAAGTAGAATTGTGAAATAACAGAATATGAAATAAATGAGTAGAAATCTCATTTGATAAAGAGACACTAACAAATTGTTTTGAATCAACAACACTTGTAGAAGTCAAGGTACAAACAATAGATAGGGGAACTCTTAGATGCAGTGAAAAATGAAAAATTGAATGAACGTTTGTCCATCATCAATGGGTCATCAATTGACAAAGTGACATTTACACGTCTAGTTGTAGTTGAAGGCCCATTTGTTGTCACTAACAAAATCATATTTCAACCTAAATGTATCGACATAGCAATAAATACCAACTCAATCGTTTTTTATCCCAATACATTTGAAGGAAGTTCAACTATCAACTGGAAACATGAATTTGTGAAAGTTAAACAAATTAGCAATATGATGCAAGAAAGGGTGTGTGCCCTGTTATCCATCAAAGTTGTACTAGGATGGACTTCCAACGAGCCGCCAAAGTTTGAACATTATTGTTCAAAATTCAGAGTTCAGAAGTTCAGCCGGTTATAAAGACCAACCTTTTTTTTAACATTTCCATAAAAAATTGTAATAAGAGATGTTGCATGATGAACTTGTAAAAGGTCTTAGCCATTTGAAGTCCTAAGCGTGAGTTATACTCTGGAGTGTTTTTTTTACTTACTAATTATATTTTGCTGTTTTCAGACAATTTATAATTTATGAGTTTTTTCACTCAATCCCTCCAGAGTCGGAGTATATGCCCATGGTTAAGCTTGAGCATGGACCTAAGCCTAGTGTCTAATGTATATTACCATGCTAAACATACTCCTAGAGTCTTACGGAAATGTACTAAGTCCCCCTTAAGATTTTTTAATTTTTTTTCAGTTAATTAAAAATTTGTCAGAATTTGACAATTTTTAATTAAAAAATAAAGATGTATTAAAAAAGTGGTAATAGGGGACTTAATATGCCATGGGGGTGCTCATTTTTGGACCTAGAGCACCCATATTACCTAAGTACCCACTTAGTTGAGCAAAAATAGTGATTTTAATCACTTAAAAATCATTTTTGCTCAAAAAACCCAAAAAAGTCGAAATAAAATAAAAAAAATCAGCAAAAGCAAAAATCAAGGAAACATGTGGGGACATGTTGGAGACAAATGGAACTCCAAAAAGCTATGTGGCAACTAGTAGAAGACTCCCATTGGTCAAAGCAATAAAGTGGGGCATGTGTGAGTTGGTTTTTAGCATGTGCTAAAAGGGAGGTGCGCTCCTCTTGGAGAGGGCAGCCTACCTCTTGAGAGGCGACGCATTCTAGAGAGGGCAGCCTACCTCTTGAGAGGCGACGCCCCTCTACTCCCCCATTGCCTCACACTTGGCATAGTTTGGAGCTTGAGAAGAATCGCTTGTTGTAATATTGCCATTTGTAACACTCTTTCTCATATTGGAATAAAATAAGACTTTGGAGGTCAAATTGGTGGATCGACCAAGTGTGTGGATGTTTGTAACCATGAGGTGATGTTGTTTCATTATTTTTGCTGTTATATGGTGGTTTAAATTGGCCTTGTAAAAGTACTATTGCTTACTTGGATAGGAATACTAAACTTGCTTGATTAGTAATCCTTTTGTTTATCTATTAGCGAGATTTTCAATGCATCTTTCGTTTTGCTTAACTAACTTTGTATTGAAGTCTCTCTTGTAGGTGGCACCTCTTTTTTTTAACGCTCTATTTTGCAAGGATTTGAAGTGATTGATGCTCTACTTGGAGATTATGAGGATCTAGGTTGATGCTTCTATTCTTTGAAGACATTTGAAGGAGATCCCTCCACATTTCACTAAAGAAGGACCCCATAGCCGAAAGACATTCCAAGCACAAGCTTGCTTTCTCCTCCTTTCTCTTTAATTTCTAAAAGAAAAAAATCATTTGGTTACTTTCTTGCATGTCATCTAGAGTTGATTTCAAAGTTTAATCTTATTATCTAGTGTTGCACGCATAAGTCTTAGATCTAGTCTAAATTCTTTCTTATTCAAAAAGGTAGATCGAAATAGTTTTGTTGCAATTTTCTTTAAATTTATTCAAGAAATCTTAAGGTAGAAAGTTGCTCTAAGTTTGCATTTGTAGATCTAGCTACTTAGGAGTTTAGCTTGCTGTTTTAGGACAGCAAACAAAAAACTCTAAAAGAGCCTAGCTTAGTCTCATTTAAAGCTTCCAAAAAACCCTTAAAAATTGCATTTTTCATAAGAAAAGTTTCAGAATTTTTTTGGCTAAGTATTTACCTTTCATGTTAGTTTCTTAAAGAGTTTGCCATCATTTTCTAATCTATCTCTTTGCTGGTTTTTAGCAGGCCCTTCATAAAACAAGGGGAAACTTTGGCAAAATCGAAGCTAAAGTGAAGAAAATTTAGCCTAAGTTGGAACCCTTGAAGATCAAGACCTTCAAAGAATCCTTTGTAATCATTTTCTTCAAATTTGATCCATTTTTTAAGGATTCAAAAGTCCTAAAAGAGTAAAAAAGAACTTAGTTTCTCAGTTGTAATAGGATATAATAAAAGCGGGCCTCATAGTGCCCAGTTTCGTCTCCTCCTTTAGTGGGGTTGGTGGTGTGTTATTTCTTGTGATTTCTTGCATTTGCTTTTCTCATACAAACTAAAGGAATCAATCAATTTATCTTAACGACAACACTTAGATTACATTTCCTTTTGCAAAGTAGAACACTAATTGCCAGATTAGCTTTATTTCTTGCAATTTCAAGTTGGAAAATAAACCATTCCCTTAGCTCCTCGAAAGAGGCCTGGTCAGTGTGGATTAGTAATTAGTCTCACATTTCAATTTCAGTTATTTACTTTCTTGTTTAAAATAAACAAATTCCCCTCAGCTCTCAGTGCGGTTCCTGACCCTTCCAGTTGTGAGCTTGTCTCGATCTGCTGGAAGTAAGTTTCATACACGCTGGGCTGGTTAGTAGTTGATAGATTAATTAGGACAATCTCTAAGTGGTATCATTTGTCTAAGACCTCTACCCTGGGTGTCGTGTGTCAAATCACCTAGCAACTCGCCTTGTTGGATCTGCGGCACACCCAGTCGACAAGTTTTAGATTGGTGAATGATACATAAGGAGGCCCAAACCATTTCATTAACTAAACATCAATTTATCCTAATAAAACACGCGAACTACATTGCCCACGATTCACTTCAAGGCATTGGTCTCAATTTTTACATTTAGCAAAGCCACATCCTTCATCTCTCATTTTGGTTATCTATTGGAAGCAATTTTAATGAAGCTTGCATCTAACAAATGTGTCTTAGTATTCTTTTGATGCAAGTATATGCTTATTGTTTATATAT